>JAEIGR010000234.1:0-48337 GCA_018904305.1 Scaptomyza montana | reverse complement strand
AAAAATTGACTTCTTAATTCAATAGAAAATATTCTCCCAGCCAATTCGTGAACAATTTAAATAAAATAAAATTATTTTATGCAACTATTTGTACGTGCGTGTGTAACAAACAATACGAACAATAAATACCAATAAATAGATAATTGTGACCAGCAGTAAACAGCAAATTAAGTGGAATTTATTTTCTGCAAAAGCGAAAATTTTATTTGTTTTTTTACTTCGACGCCACCGCCATCTTGGCCGATATGAAAATTTTATTGGGATGAGAAGAGCGATTTCTCCTGTCAATCATGGACACCAGAAATTCAGTTTCCCAAATCCGCCACCCAGACCAGGATACACCCATGGACCAACTACATCCGGACATCATAAGTCTGCTGGACCGCTATCAGGCTAGCTTGAAAATAAAAGCCAATATGAGGGTCACAATGCCAAGTGAGTGTGTGTCCCTAATCTCGGATTCTGAGTCTGACTCGGATCTGTCCACCCGGCCATATAATGGTAGCCCCCCCCGTTCCATAAATGCGTCCATGAACGAGCATTGGTTCAGCTCAGACGGCGAACTTGAGGCTGAAATGGAAGCCGATGACGACGCCCACGACCAAACTCTGCTCAACGCCTCAATCAGTTCCATAGAGAGCACAATAATTGAATTCAAAAAGCGCTTTGGAAGTATTGGTAAGAAAACAACCACCAAATCTGCCCCTGAAAATTCAGCCAATACGCCGTTATTGATCGGCACTCACTCTCACGCTCCCACTAAAGAGCGAATACACGCATACAGCAGCTGCAATGCGTGTATTTTGCCCAATTCGCCGCAACGCACATTCACACACACCTATGCTAAAACCAATGAGAGCGCGGGCTGCTCGCTTGCTCCCGCTCTCAATCTCAATCTCACAGAACACACACGAGCACACGCACGCAAGCGCAGCAAACACCGCTAATGCTCAAAAGACGCCAACTAAGCAGAGCGGCAAAACAATAACAACGCAGTCGGTGCAAAAAGTATGCACGCCAGTTATGTGCAATGCACAAACAAAATACACACCGACGAATGTTTGCGCGCCAAACGAAAGGAGAAATGCGCCAAACGAAAATAGAAAAGCGTCAAACAAAACTGAGAGAGCGCCAAACAATAATTTGAGCGCGAACAATACAACTACAGACACGAACGCCAACACGAATACGAATGCAAATGTAAATGTCAACGGTAATGCAAACGCTAATACAACAAAAATGACTACAAACGTGACGAATATGACAACAACATCAACAGCAGCAATCCCCATCCCCAGTTCAATAGTTTCAACTTTAACTGACAAATTGACTGAGTCAATACGCTCGTCGCCACTAAAACGAAAAATTATTGAGCTGGATTTTTCCCCGATTGCGGACAAATCGGTCGAAGACGATGGTGATGAAAATTATGTAGATATTGACACTAGCTCATCTACGGATGCTGACAACGATAGCATATATTACAATAGTGACTGTGAGACCTACTATGATGATATTGCTTCGCCATTTATAAAGCCAAAAAATCGACAAGCACCAAAAATGTATCATCAGGCGCAGCGCATCAAATTGGCTCACGAGCATTACGACGATACTACATCAAACACAAACGCCACTAACAATAGTATGATGAACAAAAATATCAAAAGACAGTGATAGGGAAATCATCGAACAGCAACAGCAGCAAGAACAACAACTCGAGGAGCAACAATTTGTGAAACAGCAACAACTGGAGCAGCAGCGCCGACAACAACAGCAACAAATTGAGCAACAACAGCAGCAGCATGAGCTGCTATTAAAACAACGACAGCTGGACCAACAAAAACAGCTCGAAGAAAAACGACAACAACAGCAGCAGCAGCAACAGCAGCACGAATTAGGAGCAAAATCAGAAGCAGCAGCAACTAAGACCAAGAAATGCCCCTAAACAGCAAATGAACGTCCCTCAAAACCAACAGCCAATCAGCAGCAACAATAAAAATGATACCAATAAAATACCCATTATTTTTATTCCTCTAGTGCCTGAAATCAAGCCCTTGCTAGACAAATTGACCAGCAACGAAAATGTTGGAAAATTTAATACTAGAGCAATTGGTAAAAGTGGACTCAGAGTCCAGTCCAGCAACATGCCTACTTATAATGCCATCTTAAAAGTTCTTACTGATGAAAATATACAGCTGCACACACAAATCGAAGAGTGATAAAGGATATAGAATATTAATTCGACACCTTCATCACTCATCGCCCTGTGCTGATATTTCGGAAGAGCTTCGATCTCTTGGCTATATGGTGCGTTTCATAAGAGCAATTAAGCATAGGTTTAGTGGGAAGCCGCTAAATCTATTTGAAGTGGAATTACAAACCAATCCGGACGGAAGCCACACAGAAATACACAACCTTCAATATTTGGGCAACCAAGTTATTGAAATTGAGGAGACTGGCCAAACCTCGTGATCCAGCCCAATGCCACAGGTGCCAAAAGTTCGGGCACACAAAAAACTACTGTCGGCGACCCTACAAGTGTATGAAGTGTGCGGGTGATCACATGACCACATCATGTAACAAACCCCGACAAGTGGACCCAAAATGCGCCAATTGTAGTGAAAAACATGTCAGTTGCTACAAGGGGTGCAGCGAGTTTAAAAAAGCACGTAGCGTAATGCTGAGGCCAATGAAGATGCCTGATAAGCGGCAACCACATCAATATCAGCACCAACGCCCACGTCAAAATAAGCAACAGCAGCAACAAAGTCAGCAACAACAACGCTCATATAGCTGGGTTGTAAGTAATGGCAATAACAACAACGCCAACCAAAACAACAACCCCAGCAAAGACAACAAAAAGCAGCAGCAGCAGTCAAAACGCAACACACCGGCTAAAACAAACAATGTTAATACGCCTAATAAGCAGCAACAACAGCCAAAACAACAATCAAAACAGCAAAAACAGCAGCAGCCAAAACACCAGCAGCGCAAAATACAACAAAAAACAACAAAAAGTCAATAATGCAGCCCAAACCAGTGCTAGTACGCCCTTAGCTAAGAAAAACCCGGCGGAGAAGCATCTAGCTGAGCTGCAACAAAAGCTAAAGGATGAGCAACAGCAACAAGAGAAAAAACGCGAACAACAACAACAACACGCAACCCAGTCCTTAGCCACAGTCACATCAAAAGCCACAAATCCAACGCAACTGGCCCTCGAACAGAGTATTCAAATATTCTCCAGAATGGAATCCAAAATGGAAACTCTGCTCGAGGCAATCGCTAAAATGATCAACATGAGTGCGATGTTGAACGCCAATCTGATGAGAACAACAACGGGACGCTCCAGCTCTATGTCTGTTGACTCGACGGCCGTCAACGACGCATGTTGCTATTAGACACATAAAGCATAGCTTACCTGGAAACAAATATGGTTTAATCTGGCAAAAAATAAATGAAAATAAAAAAAAAACCTGCATTATTTTGGCCTTTATATAGACTTTCTGCCTGCAAAAAGAAGAAAACATTCAAAAAGAAGCTGAAAAATGCGTAAATTACAAACTTTATTGACAAATGCGGACATGACGTTAACTTGAATACAATGGTGTCGCAAAGACGCATGCAATTGAAGCTTAATACTGCTGCCCGACGACGAGGGAGTTTCAATCCGGATGCTTTACCACATTTCGACAATTCCGGATGCTGTTCCAGCTTAGTCCCAAATTTGGAGACCAACGCCACCAAAACTGTAGCAGCAGTTACAACAATAAAAAGCCAATCCTGACGATTACGACCAACAACAGTGATGACAACGCCAATACAATCAACGATGGTGATGACAATCGTGATTGTACGACGAAGATGACGACAACGACGAAGTGGTCAAAAATGCACTTATTTTTGCCACCGCCACTGAGCACATCCGTGCAATACAAGACGAAAACACTGTATATCCTGGGTTTGCCGAAGTCTGGCTGCATTGAAAACAAAAACCGAACAACACATTTGTTTTTTTTCACTTGCTGGCCACTGATGATGTTTTCACACACGGCATAACCTGGTGAAGTATAAAATATTCGTTTTAATATGTCGCTTTTCTCTCACACTTCACAGAGCATTTAAAGTTTAATCAACACTCACCTGAGATGTACCACCGGTTTGGTACAGCCACGTCATCCACTTTTGATGGCCCAAATGCGGCCTTTAGCCACCACCAGACGATCGCTCAAGAGCAAGTGCTTGCGCTTGCAAATGCGCGAAAAATACTCATCTGGCCAAAAAATGCAAATTGGCGAGATGTTGTATCTCCGCCAATAATCGCCCGATCCAGCCAAAATGGGCTTAAATGGAAGGTGCGGCCCATGGCTATCATCGCCAAAAAAACTCCGGGGCGATTCCACCTCGCCTCACCAAAATGCTCGCCTCTCCAAATTGCACCAGCAGCCTGCAATGCAATTGCCTCGCTGCCGACGCCGCTGCCGATGCAATTTACTTAAGATTCGCGCGCATTGCTGCGCGTTGCTGTCTTCTCCGGATGCTTCCCCTCCAGCATGATGATTACCCTTTATTCTGCAATTTAAATTAAATTAGTATTAAGTTAGTTAAAATTTAAAATTACTTATCTTGATTCTTATATTAATTAGCGTTTGCGATTCTGCAGCTGTCAAAACACATGTTAAATGTTAAATTATAGGGTGGCCATAGCTTTTTATTTTTTTGTTTACATATGCACATTGCCACTTTGAGTAGTTCTGTAATGTTAATGTTAAGTTTTTTTGTTAGAATGTCAACTTATCGAATCGCTCTATGTTAATGTTAAATGTAAGCATTGCCCGCCTAATTCAAAAGAAGTACACAAGCAGCACCTATGTGTGTTGCTTGATGTTTGTCATATATAGTCTCCGTTTGCATGTTGCCCGGTCGGGTAATCAAGAGGACTTAGTGCGCTAGCCGGCTGGTTTTTCGTTTCGTTTTTGATGTATAAGTCTTTATGTTTTAAACGTTTTAAAAAAAAAATGAAAAACAATTTTTGTTAATAAACGGTCGTGCGACAATATTTGTTTGAGGATGCCACATCCAATATTAACAATATTCTATTAAAAAAAAAAAAAAAAAAAAATTGACTTCTTAATTCAATAGAAAATATTCTCCCAGCCAATTCGTGAACAATTTAAATAAAATAAAATTATTTTATGCAACTATTTGTACGTGCGTGTGTAACAAACAATACGAACAATAAATACCAATAAATAGATAATTGTGACCAGCAGTAAACAGCAAATTAAGTGGAATTTATTTTCTGCAAAGCGAAAATTTTATTTTTTTTTTTACTTCGACGCCACCGCCATCTTGGCCGATATGAAAATTTTATTGGGATGAGAAGAGCGATTTCTCCTGTCAATCATGGACACCAGAAATTCAGTTTCCCAAATCCGCCACCCAGACCAGGATACACCCATGGACCAACTACATCCGGACATCATAAGTCTGCTGGACCGCTATCAGGCTAGCTTGAAAATAAAAGCCAATATGAGGGTCACAATGCCAAGTGAGTGTGTGTCCCTAATCTCGGATTCTGAGTCTGACTCGGATCTGTCCACCCGGCCATATAATGGTAGCCCCCCCCGTTCCATAAATGCGTCCATGAACGAGCATTGGTTCAGCTCAGACGGCGAACTTGAGGCTGAAATGGAAGCCGATGACGACGCCCACGACCAAACTCTGCTCAACGCCTCAATCAGTTCCATAGAGAGCACAATAATTGAATTCAAAAAGCGCTTTGGAAGTATTGGTAAGAAAACAACCACCAAATCTGCCCCTGAAAATTCAGCCAATACGCCGTTATTGATCGGCACTCACTCTCACGCTCCCACTAAAGAGCGAATACACGCATACAGCAGCTGCAATGCGTGTATTTTGCCCAATTCGCCGCAACGCACATTCACACACACCTATGCTAAAACCAATGAGAGCGCGGGCTGCTCGCTTGCTCCCGCTCTCAATCTCAATCTCACAGACACACACGAGCACACGCACGCAAGCGCAGCAAACACCGCTAATGCTCAAAAGACGCCAACTAAGCAGAGCGGCAAAACAATAACAACGCAGTCGGTGCAAAAGTATGCACGCCAGTTATGTGCAATGCACAAACAAAATACACACCGACGAATGTTTGCGCGCCAAACGAAAGGAGAAATGCGCCAAACGAAAATAGAAAAGCGTCAAACAAAACTGAGAGAGCGCCAAACAATAATTTGAGCGCGAACAATACAACTACAGACACGAACGCCAACACGAATACGAATGCAAATGTAAATGTCAACGGTAATGCAAACGCTAATACAACAAAAATGACTACAAACGTGACGAATATGACAACAACATCAACAGCAGCAATCCCCATCCCCAGTTCAATAGTTTCAACTTTAACTGACAAATTGACTGAGTCAATACGCTCGTCGCCACTAAAACGAAAAATTATTGAGCTGGATTTTTCCCCGATTGCGGACAAATCGGTCGAAGACGATGGTGATGAAAATTATGTAGATATTGACACTAGCTCATCTACGGATGCTGACAACGATAGCATATATTACAATAGTGACTGTGAGACCTACTATGATGATATTGCTTCGCCATTTATAAAGCCAAAAAATCGACAAGCACCAAAAATGTATCATCAGGCGCAGCGCATCAAATTGGCTCACGAGCATTACGACGATACTACATCAAACACAAACGCCACTAACAATAGTATGATGAACAAAAATATCAAAGACAGTGATAGGGAAATCATCGAACAGCAACAGCAGCAAGAACAACAACTCGAGGAGCAACAATTTGTGAAACAGCAACAACTGGAGCAGCAGCGCCGACAACAACAGCAACAAATTGAGCAACAACAGCAGCAGCATGAGCTGCTATTAAAACAACGACAGCTGGACCAACAAAAACAGCTCGAAGAAAAACGACAACAACAGCAGCAGCAACAGCAGCACGAATTAGAGCAAAATCAGAAGCAGCAGCAACTAAGACCAAGAAATGCCCCTAAACAGCAAATGAACGTCCCTCAAAACCAACAGCCAATCAGCAGCAACAATAAAAATGATACCAATAAAATACCCATTATTTTTATTCCTCTAGTGCCTGAAATCAAGCCCTTGCTAGACAAATTGACCAGCAACGAAAATGTTGGAAAATTTAATACTAGAGCAATTGGTAAAAGTGGACTCAGAGTCCAGTCCAGCAACATGCCTACTTATAATGCCATCTTAAAAGTTCTTACTGATGAAAATATACAGCTGCACACACACCAATCGAAGAGTGATAAAGGATATAGAATATTAATTCGACACCTTCATCACTCATCGCCCTGTGCTGATATTTCGGAAGAGCTTCGATCTCTTGGCTATATGGTGCGTTTCATAAGAGCAATTAAGCATAGGTTTAGTGGGAAGCCGCTAAATCTATTTGAAGTGGAATTACAAACCAATCCGGACGGAAGCCACACAGAAATACACAACCTTCAATATTTGGGCAACCAAGTTATTGAAATTGAGAGACTGGCCAAACCTCGTGATCCAGCCCAATGCCACAGGTGCCAAAAGTTCGGGCACACAAAAAACTACTGTCGGCGACCCTACAAGTGTATGAAGTGTGCGGGTGATCACATGACCACATCATGTAACAAACCCCGACAAGTGGACCCAAAATGCGCCAATTGTAGTGAAAAACATGTCAGTTGCTACAAGGGGTGCAGCGAGTTTAAAAAAGCACGTAGCGTAATGCTGAGGCCAATGAAGATGCCTGATAAGCGGCAACCACATCAATATCAGCACCAACGCCCACGTCAAAATAAGCAACAGCAGCAACAAAGTCAGCAACAACAACGCTCATATAGCTGGGTTGTAAGTAATGGCAATAACAACAACGCCAACCAAAACAACAACCCCAGCAAAGACAACAAAAAGCAGCAGCAGCAGTCAAAACGCAACACACCGGCTAAAACAAACAATGTTAATACGCCTAATAAGCAGCAACAACAGCCAAAACAACAATCAAAACAGCAGCAGCCAAAACACCAGCAGCGCACAAATACAACAAAAAACAACAAAAAAGTCAATAATGCAGCCCAAACCAGTGCTAGTACGCCCTTAGCTAAGAAAAACCCGGCGGAGAAGCATCTAGCTGAGCTGCAACAAAAGCTAAAGGATGAGCAACAGCAACAAGAGAAAAAACGCGAACAACAACAACAACACGCAACCCAGTCCTTAGCCACAGTCACATCAAAAGCCACAAATCCAACGCAACTGGCCCTCGAACAGAGTATTCAAATATTCTCCAGAATGGAATCCAAAATGGAAACTCTGCTCGAGGCAATCGCTAAAATGATCAACATGAGTGCGATGTTGAACGCCAATCTGATGAGAACAACAACGGGACGCTCCAGCTCTATGTCTGTTGACTCGACGGCCGTCAACGACGCATGTTGCTATTAGACACATAAAGCATAGCTTACCTGGAAACAAATATGGTTTAATCTGGCAAAAAATAAATGAAAATAAAAAAAAAAACTGCATTATTTTGGCCTTTATATAGACTTTCTGCCTGCAAAAAGAAGAAAACATTCAAAAAGAAGCTGAAAAATGCGTAAATTACAAACTTTATTGACAAATGCGGACATGACGTTAACTTGAATACAATGGTGTCGCAAAGACGCATGCAATTGAAGCTTAATACTGCTGCCCGACGACGAGGGAGTTTCAATCCGGATGCTTTACCACATTTCGACAATTCCGGATGCTGTTCCAGCTTAGTCCCAAATTTGGAGACCAACGCCACCAAAACTGTAGCAGCAGTTACAACAATAAAAAGCCAATCCTGACGATTACGACCAACAACAGTGATGACAACGCCAATACAATCAACGATGGTGATGACAATCGTGATTGTACGACGAAGATGACGACAACGACGAAGTGGTCAAAAATGCACTTATTTTTGCCACCGCCACTGAGCACATCCGTGCAATACAAGACGAAAACACTGTATATCCTGGGTTTGCCGAAGTCTGGCTGCATTGAAAACAAAAACCGAACAACACATTTGTTTTTTTCACTTGCTGGCCACTGATGATGTTTTCACACACGGCATAACCTGGTGAAGTATAAAATATTCGTTTTAATATGTCGCTTTTCTCTCACACTTCACAGAGCATTTAAAGTTTAATCAACACTCACCTGAGATGTACCACCGGTTTGGTACAGCCACGTCATCCACTTTTGATGGCCCAAATGCGGCCTTTAGCCACCACCAGACGATCGCTCAAGAGCAAGTGCTTGCGCTTGCAAATGCGCGAAAAATACTCATCTGGCCAAAAAATGCAAATTGGCGAGATGTTGTATCTCCGCCAATAATCGCCCGATCCAGCCAAAAATGGGCTTAAATGGAAGGTGCGGCCCATGGCTATCATCGCCAAAAAAACTCCGGGGCGATTCCACCTCGCCTCACCAAAATGCTCGCCTCTCCAAATTGCACCAGCAGCCTGCAATGCAATTGCCGCTGCCGACGCCGCTGCCGATGCAATTTACTTATGAGCGCGCGCGCATTGCTGCGCGTTGCTGTCTTCTCCGGATGCTTCCCCTCCAGCATGATGATTACCCTTTATTCTGCAATTTAAATTAAATTAGTATTAAGTTAGTTAAAATTTAAAATTACTTATCTTGATTCTTATATTAATTAGCGTTTGCGATTCTGCAGCTGTCAAAACACATGTTAAATGTTAAATTATAGGGTGGCCATAGCTTTTTATTTTTTGTTTACATATGCACATTGCCACTTTGAGTAGTTCTGTAATGTTAATGTTAAGTTTTTGTTAGAATGTCAACTTATCGAATCGCTCTATGTTAATGTTAAATGTAAGCATTGCCCGCCTAATTCAAAAGAAGTACACAAGCAGCACCTATGTGTGTTGCTTGATGTTTGTCATATATAGTCTCCGTTTGCATGTTGCCCGGTCGGGTAATCAAGAGGACTTAGTGCGCTAGCCGGCTGGTTTTTCGTTTCGTTTTTGATGTATAAGTCTTTATGTTTTAAACGTTTTAAAAAAAAAAAGAAAAACAATTTTTGTTAATAAACGGTCGTGAGACAATATTTGTTTGAGGATGCCACATCCAATATTAACAATATTCTATTAAAAAAAAAAAAAAAAAAATTGACTTCTTAATTCAATAGAAAATATTCTCCCAGCCAATTCGTGAACAATTTAAATAAAATAAAATTATTTTATGCAACTATTTGTACGTGCGTGTGTAACAAACAATACGAACAATAAATACCAATAAATAGATAATTGTGACCAGCAGTAAACAGCAAATTAAGTGGAATTTATTTTCTGCAAAGCGAAAATTTTATTTTTTTTTTACTTCGACGCCACCGCCATCTTGGCCGATATGAAAATTTTATTGGGATGAGAAGAGCGATTTCTCCTGTCAATCATGGACACCAGAAATTCAGTTTCCCAAATCCGCCACCCAGACCAGGATACACCCATGGACCAACTACATCCGGACATCATAAGTCTGCTGGACCGCTATCAGGCTAGCTTGAAAATAAAAGCCAATATGAGGGTCACAATGCCAAGTGAGTGTGTGTCCCTAATCTCGGATTCTGAGTCTGACTCGGATCTGTCCACCCGGCCATATAATGGTAGCCCCCCCCGTTCCATAAATGCGTCCATGAACGAGCATTGGTTCAGCTCAGACGGCGAACTTGAGGCTGAAATGGAAGCCGATGACGACGCCCACGACCAAACTCTGCTCAACGCCTCAATCAGTTCCATAGAGAGCACAATAATTGAATTCAAAAAGCGCTTTGGAAGTATTGGTAAGAAAACAACCACCAAATCTGCCCCTGAAAATTCAGCCAATACGCCGTTATTGATCGGCACTCACTCTCACGCTCCCACTAAAGAGCGAATACACGCATACAGCAGCTGCAATGCGTGTATTTTGCCCAATTCGCCGCAACGCACATTCACACACACCTATGCTAAAACCAATGAGAGCGCGGGCTGCTCGCTTGCTCCCGCTCTCAATCTCAATCTCACAGACACACACGAGCACACGCACGCAAGCGCAGCAAACACCGCTAATGCTCAAAAGACGCCAACTAAGCAGAGCGGCAAAACAATAACAACGCAGTCGGTGCAAAAAGTATGCACGCCAGTTATGTGCAATGCACAAACAAAATACACACCGACGAATGTTTGCGCGCCAAACGAAAGGAGAAATGCGCCAAACGAAAATAGAAAAGCGTCAAACAAAACTGAGAGAGCGCCAAACAATAATTTGAGCGCGAACAATACAACTACAGACACGAACGCCAACACGAATACGAATGCAAATGTAAATGTCAACGGTAATGCAAACGCTAATACAACAAAAATGACTACAAACGTGACGAATATGACAACAACATCAACAGCAGCAATCCCCATCCCCAGTTCAATAGTTTCAACTTTAACTGACAAATTGACTGAGTCAATACGCTCGTCGCCACTAAAACGAAAAATTATTGAGCTGGATTTTTCCCCGATTGCGGACAAATCGGTCGAAGACGATGGTGATGAAAATTATGTAGATATTGACACTAGCTCATCTACGGATGCTGACAACGATAGCATATATTACAATAGTGACTGTGAGACCTACTATGATGATATTGCTTCGCCATTTATAAAGCCAAAAAATCGACAAGCACCAAAAATGTATCATCAGGCGCAGCGCATCAAATTGGCTCACGAGCATTACGACGATACTACATCAAACACAAACGCCACTAACAATAGTATGATGAACAAAAATATCAAAGACAGTGATAGGGAAATCATCGAACAGCAACAGCAGCAAGAACAACAACTCGAGGAGCAACAATTTGTGAAACAGCAACAACTGGAGCAGCAGCGCCGACAACAACAGCAACAAATTGAGCAACAACAGCAGCAGCATGAGCTGCTATTAAAACAACGACAGCTGGACCAACAAAAACAGCTCGAAGAAAAACGACAACAACAGCAGCAGCAACAGCAGCACGAATTAGAGCAAAATCAGAAGCAGCAGCAACTAAGACCAAGAAATGCCCCTAAACAGCAAATGAACGTCCCTCAAAACCAACAGCCAATCAGCAGCAACAATAAAAATGATACCAATAAAATACCCATTATTTTTATTCCTCTAGTGCCTGAAATCAAGCCCTTGCTAGACAAATTGACCAGCAACGAAAATGTTGGAAAATTTAATACTAGAGCAATTGGTAAAAGTGGACTCAGAGTCCAGTCCAGCAACATGCCTACTTATAATGCCATCTTAAAAGTTCTTACTGATGAAAATATACAGCTGCACACACACCAATCGAAGAGTGATAAAGGATACAGAATAATAATTCGACACCTTCATCACTCATCGCCCTGTGCTGATATTTCGGAAGAGCTTCGATCTCTTGGCTATATGGTGCGTTTCATAAGAGCAATTAAGCATAGGTTTAGTGGGAAGCCGCTAAATCTATTTGAAGTGGAATTACAAACCAATCCGGACGGAAGCCACACAGAAATACACAACCTTCAATATTTGGGCAACCAAGTTATTGAAATTGAGAGACTGGCCAAACCTCGTGATCCAGCCCAATGCCACAGGTGCCAAAAGTTCGGGCACACAAAAAACTACTGTCGGCGACCCTACAAGTGTATGAAGTGTGCGGGTGATCACATGACCACATCATGTAACAAACCCCGACAAGTGGACCCAAAATGCGCCAATTGTAGTGAAAAACATGTCAGTTGCTACAAGGGGTGCAGCGAGTTTAAAAAAGCACGTAGCGTAATGCTGAGGCCAATGAAGATGCCTGATAAGCGGCAACCACATCAATATCAGCACCAACGCCCACGTCAAAATAAGCAACAGCAGCAACAAAGTCAGCAACAACAACGCTCATATAGCTGGGTTGTAAGTAATGGCAATAACAACAACGCCAACCAAAACAACAACCCCAGCAAAGACAACAAAAAGCAGCAGCAGCAGTCAAAACGCAACACACCGGCTAAAACAAACAATGTTAATACGCCTAATAAGCAGCAACAACAGCCAAAACAACAATCAAAACAGCAAAAACAGCAGCAGCCAAAACACCAGCAGCGCACAAATACAACAAAAAACAACAAAAAAGTCAATAATGCAGCCCAAACCAGTGCTAGTACGCCCTTAGCTAAGAAAAACCCGGCGGAGAAGCATCTAGCTGAGCTGCAACAAAAGCTAAAGGATGAGCAACAGCAACAAGAGAAAAAACGCGAACAACAACAACAACACGCAACCCAGTCCTTAGCCACAGTCACATCAAAAGCCACAAATCCAACGCAACTGGCCCTCGAACAGAGTATTCAAATATTCTCCAGAATGGAATCCAAAATGGAAACTCTGCTCGAGGCAATCGCTAAAATGATCAACATGAGTGCGATGTTGAACGCCAATCTGATGAGAACAACAACGGGACGCTCCAGCTCTATGTCTGTTGACTCGACGGCCGTCAACGACGCATGTTGCTATTAGACACATAAAGCATAGCTTACCTGGAAACAAATATGGTTTAATCTGGCAAAAAATAAATGAAAATAAAAAAAAAACCTGCATTATTTTGGCCTTTATATAGACTTTCTGCCTGCAAAAAGAAGAAAACATTCAAAAAGAAGCTGAAAAATGCGTAAATTACAAACTTTATTGACAAATGCGGACATGACGTTAACTTGAATACAATGGTGTCGCAAAGACGCATGCAATTGAAGCTTAATACTGCTGCCCGACGACGAGGGAGTTTCAATCCGGATGCTTTACCACATTTCGACAATTCCGGATGCTGTTCCAGCTTAGTCCCAAATTTGGAGACCAACGCCACCAAAACTGTAGCAGCAGTTACAACAATAAAAAGCCAATCCTGACGATTACGACCAACAACAGTGATGACAACGCCAATACAATCAACGATGGTGATGACAATCGTGATTGTACGACGAAGATGACGACAACGACGAAGTGGTCAAAAATGCACTTATTTTTGCCACCGCCACTGAGCACATCCGTGCAATACAAGACGAAAACACTGTATATCCTGGGTTTGCCGAAGTCTGGCTGCATTGAAAACAAAAACCGAACAACACATTTGTTTTTTTTTCACTTGCTGGCCACTGATGATGTTTTCACACACGGCATAACCTGGTGAAGTATAAAATATTCGTTTTAATATGTCGCTTTTCTCTCACACTTCACAGAGCATTTAAAGTTTAATCAACACTCACCTGAGATGTACCACCGGTTTGGTACAGCCACGTCATCCACTTTTGATGGCCCAAATGCGGCCTTTAGCCACCACCAGACGATCGCTCAAGAGCAAGTGCTTGCGCTTGCAAATGCGCGAAAAATACTCATCTGGCCAAAAAATGCAAATTGGCGAGATGTTGTATCTCCGCCAATAATCGCCCGATCCAGCCAAAAATGGGCTTAAATGGAAGGTGCGGCCCATGGCTATCATCGCCAAAAAAACTCCGGGGCGATTCCACCTCGCCTCACCAAAATGCTCGCCTCTCCAAATTGCACCAGCAGCCTGCAATGCAATTGCCGCTGCCGACGCCGCTGCCGATGCAATTTACTTATGAGCGCGCGCGCGCATTGCTGCGCGTTGCTGTCTTCTCCGGATGCTTCCCCTCCAGCATGATGATTACCCTTTATTCTGCAATTTAAATTAAATTAGTATTAAGTTAGTTAAAATTTAAAATTACTTATCTTGATTCTTATATTAATTAGCGTTTGCGATTCTGCAGCTGTCAAAACACATGTTAAATGTTAAATTATAGGGTGGCCATAGCTTTTTATTTTTTGTTTACATATGCACATTGCCACTTTGAGTAGTTCTGTAATGTTAATGTTAAGTTTTTTGTTAGAATGTCAACTTATCGAATCGCTCTATGTTAATGTTAAATGTAAGCATTGCCCGCCTAATTCAAAAGAAGTACACAAGCAGCACCTATGTGTGTTGCTTGATGTTTGTCATATATAGTCTCCGTTTGCATGTTGCCCGGTCGGGTAATCAAGAGGACTTAGTGCGCTAGCCGGCTGGTTTTTCGTTTCGTTTTTGATGTAGTGAATTGTAGTGAAAAACATGTCAGTTGCTACAAGGGGTGCAGCGAGTTTAAAAAAGCACGTAGCGTAATGCTGAGGCCAATGAAGATGCCTGATAAGCGGCAACCACATCAATATCAGCACCAACGCCCACGTCAAAATAAGCAACAGCAGCAACAAAGTCAGCAACAACAACGCTCATATAGCTGGGTTGTAAGTAATGGCAATAACAACAACGCCAACCAAAACAACAACCCCAGCAAAGACAACAAAAAGCAGCAGCAGCAGTCAAAACGCAACACACCGGCTAAAACAAACAATGTTAATACGCCTAATAAGCAGCAACAACAGCCAAAACAACAATCAAAACAGCAAAAACAGCAGCAGCCAAAACACCAGCAGCGCACAAATACAACAAAAAACAACAAAAAGTCAATAATGCAGCCCAAACCAGTGCTAGTACGCCCTTAGCTAAGAAAAACCCGGCGGAGAAGCATCTAGCTGAGCTGCAACAAAAGCTAAAGGATGAGCAACAGCAACAAGAGAAAAAACGCGAACAACAACAACAACACGCAACCCAGTCCTTAGCCACAGTCACATCAAAAGCCACAAATCCAACGCAACTGGCCCTCGAACAGAGTATTCAAATATTCTCCAGAATGGAATCCAAAATGGAAACTCTGCTCGAGGCAATCGCTAAAATGATCAACATGAGTGCGATGTTGAACGCCAATCTGATGAGAACAACAACGGGACGCTCCAGCTCTATGTCTGTTGACTCGACGGCCGTCAACGACGCATGTTGCTATTAGACACATAAAGCATAGCTTACCTGGAAACAAATATGGTTTAATCTGGCAAAAAATAAATGAAAATAAAAAAAAAACCTGCATTATTTTGGCCTTTATATAGACTTTCTGCCTGCAAAAAGAAGAAAACATTCAAAAAGAAGCTGAAAAATGCGTAAATTACAAACTTTATTGACAAATGCGGACATGACGTTAACTTGAATACAATGGTGTCGCAAAGACGCATGCAATTGAAGCTTAATACTGCTGCCCGACGACGAGGGAGTTTCAATCCGGATGCTTTACCACATTTCGACAATTCCGGATGCTGTTCCAGCTTAGTCCCAAATTTGGAGACCAACGCCACCAAAACTGTAGCAGCAGTTACAACAATAAAAAGCCAATCCTGACGATTACGACCAACAACAGTGATGACAACGCCAATACAATCAACGATGGTGATGACAATCGTGATTGTACGACGAAGATGACGACAACGACGAAGTGGTCAAAAATGCACTTATTTTTGCCACCGCCACTGAGCACATCCGTGCAATACAAGACGAAAACACTGTATATCCTGGGTTTGCCGAAGTCTGGCTGCATTGAAAACAAAAACCGAACAACACATTTGTTTTTTTTCACTTGCTGGCCACTGATGATGTTTTCACACACGGCATAACCTGGTGAAGTATAAAATATTCGTTTTAATATGTCGCTTTTCTCTCACACTTCACAGAGCATTTAAAGTTTAATCAACACTCACCTGAGATGTACCACCGGTTTGGTACAGCCACGTCATCCACTTTTGATGGCCCAAATGCGGCCTTTAGCCACCACCAGACGATCGCTCAAGAGCAAGTGCTTGCGCTTGCAAATGCGCGAAAAATACTCATCTGGCCAAAAAATGCAAATTGGCGAGATGTTGTATCTCCGCCAATAATCGCCCGATCCAGCCAAAAATGGGCTTAAATGGAAGGTGCGGCCCATGGCTATCATCGCCAAAAAAACTCCGGGGCGATTCCACCTCGCCTCACCAAAATGCTCGCCTCTCCAAATTGCACCAGCAGCCTGCAATGCAATTGCCGCTGCCGACGCCGCTGCCGATGCAATTTACTTATGAGCGCGCGCGCGCATTGCTGCGCGTTGCTGTCTTCTCCGGATGCTTCCCCTCCAGCATGATGATTACCCTTTATTCTGCAATTAATTTAAATTAAATTAGTATTAAGTTAGTTAAAATTTAAAATTACTTATCTTGATTCTTATATTAATTAGCGTTTGCGATTCTGCAGCTGTCAAAACACATGTTAAATGTTAAATTATAGGGTGGCCATAGCTTTTTATTTTTTGTTTACATATGCACATTGCCACTTTGAGTAGTTCTGTAATGTTAATGTTAAGTTTTTTGTTAGAATGTCAACTTATCGAATCGCTCTATGTTAATGTTAAATGTAAGCATTGCCCGCCTAATTCAAAAGAAGTACACAAGCAGCACCTATGTGTGTTGCTTGATGTTTGTCATATATAGTCTCCGTTTGCATGTTGCCCGGTCGGGTAATCAAGAGGACTTAGTGCGCTAGCCGGCTGGTTTTTCGTTTCGTTTTTGATGTATAAGTCTTTATGTTTTAAACGTTTTAAAAAAAAAAAAATGAAAAACAATTTTTGTTAATAAACGGTCGTGCGACAATATTTGTTTGAGGATGCCACATCCAATATTAACAATATTCTATTAAAAAAAAAAAAAAAAAAAATTGACTTCTTAATTCAATAGAAAATATTCTCCCAGCCAATTCGTGAACAATTTAAATAAAATAAAATTATTTTATGCAACTATTTGTACGTGCGTGTGTAACAAACAATACGAACAATAAATACCAATAAATAGATAATTGTGACCAGCAGTAAACAGCAAATTAAGTGGAATTTATTTTCTGCAAAGCGAAAATTTTATTTTTTTTTTTTACTTCGACGCCACCGCCATCTTGGCCGATATGAAAATTTTATTGGGATGAGAAGAGCGATTTCTCCTGTCAATCATGGACACCAGAAATTCAGTTTCCCAAATCCGCCACCCAGACCAGGATACACCCATGGACCAACTACATCCGGACATCATAAGTCTGCTGGACCGCTATCAGGCTAGCTTGAAAATAAAAGCCAATATGAGGGTCACAATGCCAAGTGAGTGTGTGTCCCTAATCTCGGATTCTGAGTCTGACTCGGATCTGTCCACCCGGCCATATAATGGTAGCCCCCCCCGTTCCATAAATGCGTCCATGAACGAGCATTGGTTCAGCTCAGACGGCGAACTTGAGGCTGAAATGGAAGCCGATGACGACGCCCACGACCAAACTCTGCTCAACGCCTCAATCAGTTCCATAGAGAGCACAATAATTGAATTCAAAAAGCGCTTTGGAAGTATTGGTAAGAAAACAACCACCAAATCTGCCCCTGAAAATTCAGCCAATACGCCGTTATTGATCGGCACTCACTCTCACGCTCCCACTAAAGAGCGAATACACGCATACAGCAGCTGCAATGCGTGTATTTTGCCCAATTCGCCGCAACGCACATTCACACACACCTATGCTAAAACCAATGAGAGCGCGGGCTGCTCGCTTGCTCCCGCTCTCAATCTCAATCTCACAGACACACACGAGCACACGCACGCAAGCGCAGCAAACACCGCTAATGCTCAAAAGACGCCAACTAAGCAGAGCGGCAAAACAATAACAACGCAGTCGGTGCAAAAAGTATGCACGCCAGTTATGTGCAATGCACAAACAAAATACACACCGACGAATGTTTGCGCGCCAAACGAAAGGAGAAATGCGCCAAACGAAAATAGAAAAGCGTCAAACAAAACTGAGAGAGCGCCAAACAATAATTTGAGCGCGAACAATACAACTACAGACACGAACGCCAACACGAATACGAATGCAAATGTAAATGTCAACGGTAATGCAAACGCTAATACAACAAAAATGACTACAAACGTGACGAATATGACAACAACATCAACAGCAGCAATCCCCATCCCCAGTTCAATAGTTTCAACTTTAACTGACAAATTGACTGAGTCAATACGCTCGTCGCCACTAAAACGAAAAATTATTGAGCTGGATTTTTCCCCGATTGCGGACAAATCGGTCGAAGACGATGGTGATGAAAATTATGTAGATATTGACACTAGCTCATCTACGGATGCTGACAACGATAGCATATATTACAATAGTGACTGTGAGACCTACTATGATGATATTGCTTCGCCATTTATAAAGCCAAAAAATCGACAAGCACCAAAAATGTATCATCAGGCGCAGCGCATCAAATTGGCTCACGAGCATTACGACGATACTACATCAAACACAAACGCCACTAACAATAGTATGATGAACAAAAATATCAAAGACAGTGATAGGGAAATCATCGAACAGCAACAGCAGCAAGAACAACAACTCGAGGAGCAACAATTTGTGAAACAGCAACAACTGGAGCAGCAGCGCCGACAACAACAGCAACAAATTGAGCAACAACAGCAGCAGCATGAGCTGCTATTAAAACAACGACAGCTGGACCAACAAAAACAGCTCGAAGAAAAACGACAACAACAGCAGCAGCAACAGCAGCACGAATTAGAGCAAAATCAGAAGCAGCAGCAACTAAGACCAAGAAATGCCCCTAAACAGCAAATGAACGTCCCTCAAAACCAACAGCCAATCAGCAGCAACAATAAAAATGATACCAATAAAATACCCATTATTTTTATTCCTCTAGTGCCTGAAATCAAGCCCTTGCTAGACAAATTGACCAGCAACGAAAATGTTGGAAAATTTAATACTAGAGCAATTGGTAAAAGTGGACTCAGAGTCCAGTCCAGCAACATGCCTACTTATAATGCCATCTTAAAAGTTCTTACTGATGAAAATATACAGCTGCACACACACCAATCGAAGAGTGATAAAGGATATAGAATATTAATTCGACACCTTCATCACTCATCGCCCTGTGCTGATATTTCGGAAGAGCTTCGATCTCTTGGCTATATGGTGCGTTTCATAAGAGCAATTAAGCATAGGTTTAGTGGGAAGCCGCTAAATCTATTTGAAGTGGAATTACAAACCAATCCGGACGGAAGCCACACAGAAATACACAACCTTCAATATTTGGGCAACCAAGTTATTGAAATTGAGAGACTGGCCAAACCTCGTGATCCAGCCCAATGCCACAGGTGCCAAAAGTTCGGGCACACAAAAAACTACTGTCGGCGACCCTACAAGTGTATGAAGTGTGCGGGTGATCACATGACCACATCATGTAACAAACCCCGACAAGTGGACCCAAAATGCGCCAATTGTAGTGAAAAACATGTCAGTTGCTACAAGGGGTGCAGCGAGTTTAAAAAAGCACGTAGCGTAATGCTGAGGCCAATGAAGATGCCTGATAAGCGGCAACCACATCAATATCAGCACCAACGCCCACGTCAAAATAAGCAACAGCAGCAACAAAGTCAGCAACAACAACGCTCATATAGCTGGGTTGTAAGTAATGGCAATAACAACAACGCCAACCAAAACAACAACCCCAGCAAAGACAACAAAAAGCAGCAGCAGCAGTCAAAACGCAACACACCGGCTAAAACAAACAATGTTAATACGCCTAATAAGCAGCAACAACAGCCAAAACAACAATCAAAACAGCAAAAACAGCAGCAGCCAAAACACCAGCAGCGCACAAATACAACAAAAAACAACAAAAAAGTCAATAATGCAGCCCAAACCAGTGCTAGTACGCCCTTAGCTAAGAAAAACCCGGCGGAGAAGCATCTAGCTGAGCTGCAACAAAAGCTAAAGGATGAGCAACAGCAACAAGAGAAAAAACGCGAACAACAACAACAACACGCAACCCAGTCCTTAGCCACAGTCACATCAAAAGCCACAAATCCAACGCAACTGGCCCTCGAACAGAGTATTCAAATATTCTCCAGAATGGAATCCAAAATGGAAACTCTGCTCGAGGCAATCGCTAAAATGATCAACATGAGTGCGATGTTGAACGCCAATCTGATGAGAACAACAACGGGACGCTCCAGCTCTATGTCTGTTGACTCGACGGCCGTCAACGACGCATGTTGCTATTAGACACATAAAGCATAGCTTACCTGGAAACAAATATGGTTTAATCTGGCAAAAAATAAATGAAAATAAAAAAAAAAAACCTGCATTATTTTGGCCTTTATATAGACTTTCTGCCTGCAAAAAGAAGAAAACATTCAAAAAGAAGCTGAAAAATGCGTAAATTACAAACTTTATTGACAAATGCGGACATGACGTTAACTTGAATACAATGGTGTCGCAAAGACGCATGCAATTGAAGCTTAATACTGCTGCCCGACGACGAGGGAGTTTCAATCCGGATGCTTTACCACATTTCGACAATTCCGGATGCTGTTCCAGCTTAGTCCCAAATTTGGAGACCAACGCCACCAAAACTGTAGCAGCAGTTACAACAATAAAAAGCCAATCCTGACGATTACGACCAACAACAGTGATGACAACGCCAATACAATCAACGATGGTGATGACAATCGTGATTGTACGACGAAGATGACGACAACGACGAAGTGGTCAAAAATGCACTTATTTTTGCCACCGCCACTGAGCACATCCGTGCAATACAAGACGAAAACACTGTATATCCTGGGTTTGCCGAAGTCTGGCTGCATTGAAAACAAAAACCGAACAACACATTTGTTTTTTTTCACTTGCTGGCCACTGATGATGTTTTCACACACGGCATAACCTGGTGAAGTATAAAATATTCGTTTTAATATGTCGCTTTTCTCTCACACTTCACAGAGCATTTAAAGTTTAATCAACACTCACCTGAGATGTACCACCGGTTTGGTACAGCCACGTCATCCACTTTTGATGGCCCAAATGCGGCCTTTAGCCACCACCAGACGATCGCTCAAGAGCAAGTGCTTGCGCTTGCAAATGCGCGAAAAATACTCATCTGGCCAAAAAATGCAAATTGGCGAGATGTTGTATCTCCGCCAATAATCGCCCGATCCAGCCAAAAATGGGCTTAAATGGAAGGTGCGGCCCATGGCTATCATCGCCAAAAAAACTCCGGGGCGATTCCACCTCGCCTCACCAAAATGCTCGCCTCTCCAAATTGCACCAGCAGCCTGCAATGCAATTGCCGCTGCCGACGCCGCTGCCGATGCAATTTACTTATGAGCGCGCGCGCGCATTGCTGCGCGTTGCTGTCTTCTCCGGATGCTTCCCCTCCAGCATGATGATTACCCTTTATTCTGCAATTTAAATTAAATTAGTATTAAGTTAGTTAAAATTTAAAATTACTTATCTTGATTCTTATATTAATTAGCGTTTGCGATTCTGCAGCTGTCAAAACACATGTTAAATGTTAAATTATAGGGTGGCCATAGCTTTTTATTTTTTGTTTACATATGCACATTGCCACTTTGAGTAGTTCTGTAATGTTAATGTTAAGTTTTTTGTTAGAATGTCAACTTATCGAATCGCTCTATGTTAATGTTAAATGTAAGCATTGCCCGCCTAATTCAAAAGAAGTACACAAGCAGCACCTATGTGTGTTGCTTGATGTTTGTCATATATAGTCTCCGTTTGCATGTTGCCCGGTCGGGTAATCAAGAGGACTTAGTGCGCTAGCCGGCTGGTTTTTCGTTTCGTTTTTGATGTATAAGTCTTTATGTTTTAAACGTTTTAAAAAAAAAAAATGAAAAACAATTTTTGTTAATAAACGGTCGTGCGACAATATTTGTTTGAGGATGCCACATCCAATATTAACAATATTCTATTAAAAAAAAAACAAAAAAAAAAAATTGACTTCTTAATTCAATAGAAAATATTCTCCCAGCCAATTCGTGAACAATTTAAATAAAATAAAATTATTTTATGCAACTATTTGTACGTGCGTGTGTAACAAACAATACGAACAATAAATACCAATAAATAGATAATTGTGACCAGCAGTAAACAGCAAATTAAGTGGAATTTATTTTCTGCAAAGCGAAAATTTTATTTTTTTTTTTTTACTTCGACGCCACCGCCATCTTGGCCGATATGAAAATTTTATTGGGATGAGAAGAGCGATTTCTCCTGTCAATCATGGACACCAGAAATTCAGTTTCCCAAATCCGCCACCCAGACCAGGATACACCCATGGACCAACTACATCCGGACATCATAAGTCTGCTGGACCGCTATCAGGCTAGCTTGAAAATAAAAGCCAATATGAGGGTCACAATGCCAAGTGAGTGTGTGTCCCTAATCTCGGATTCTGAGTCTGACTCGGATCTGTCCACCCGGCCATATAATGGTAGCCCCCCCCGTTCCATAAATGCGTCCATGAACGAGCATTGGTTCAGCTCAGACGGCGAACTTGAGGCTGAAATGGAAGCCGATGACGACGCCCACGACCAAACTCTGCTCAACGCCTCAATCAGTTCCATAGAGAGCACAATAATTGAATTCAAAAAGCGCTTTGGAAGTATTGGTAAGAAAACAACCACCAAATCTGCCCCTGAAAATTCAGCCAATACGCCGTTATTGATCGGCACTCACTCTCACGCTCCCACTAAAGAGCGAATACACGCATACAGCAGCTGCAATGCGTGTATTTTGCCCAATTCGCCGCAACGCACATTCACACACACCTATGCTAAAACCAATGAGAGCGCGGGCTGCTCGCTTGCTCCCGCTCTCAATCTCAATCTCACAGACACACACGAGCACACGCACGCAAGCGCAGCAAACACCGCTAATGCTCAAAAGACGCCAACTAAGCAGAGCGGCAAAACAATAACAACGCAGTCGGTGCAAAAAGTATGCACGCCAGTTATGTGCAATGCACAAACAAAATACACACCGACGAATGTTTGCGCGCCAAACGAAAGGAGAAATGCGCCAAACGAAAATAGAAAAGCGTCAAACAAAACTGAGAGAGCGCCAAACAATAATTTGAGCGCGAACAATACAACTACAGACACGAACGCCAACACGAATACGAATGCAAATGTAAATGTCAACGGTAATGCAAACGCTAATACAACAAAAATGACTACAAACGTGACGAATATGACAACAACATCAACAGCAGCAATCCCCATCCCCAGTTCAATAGTTTCAACTTTAACTGACAAATTGACTGAGTCAATACGCTCGTCGCCACTAAAACGAAAAATTATTGAGCTGGATTTTTCCCCGATTGCGGACAAATCGGTCGAAGACGATGGTGATGAAAATTATGTAGATATTGACACTAGCTCATCTACGGATGCTGACAACGATAGCATATATTACAATAGTGACTGTGAGACCTACTATGATGATATTGCTTCGCCATTTATAAAGCCAAAAAATCGACAAGCACCAAAAATGTATCATCAGGCGCAGCGCATCAAATTGGCTCACGAGCATTACGACGATACTACATCAAACACAAACGCCACTAACAATAGTATGATGAACAAAAATATCAAAGACAGTGATAGGGAAATCATCGAACAGCAACAGCAGCAAGAACAACAACTCGAGGAGCAACAATTTGTGAAACAGCAACAACTGGAGCAGCAGCGCCGACAACAACAGCAACAAATTGAGCAACAACAGCAGCAGCATGAGCTGCTATTAAAACAACGACAGCTGGACCAACAAAAACAGCTCGAAGAAAAACGACAACAACAGCAGCAGCAACAGCAGCACGAATTAGAGCAAAATCAGAAGCAGCAGCAACTAAGACCAAGAAATGCCCCTAAACAGCAAATGAACGTCCCTCAAAACCAACAGCCAATCAGCAGCAACAATAAAAATGATACCAATAAAATACCCATTATTTTTATTCCTCTAGTGCCTGAAATCAAGCCCTTGCTAGACAAATTGACCAGCAACGAAAATGTTGGAAAATTTAATACTAGAGCAATTGGTAAAAGTGGACTCAGAGTCCAGTCCAGCAACATGCCTACTTATAATGCCATCTTAAAAGTTCTTACTGATGAAAATATACAGCTGCACACACACCAATCGAAGAGTGATAAAGGATATAGAATATTAATTCGACACCTTCATCACTCATCGCCCTGTGCTGATATTTCGGAAGAGCTTCGATCTCTTGGCTATATGGTGCGTTTCATAAGAGCAATTAAGCATAGGTTTAGTGGGAAGCCGCTAAATCTATTTGAAGTGGAATTACAAACCAATCCGGACGGAAGCCACACAGAAATACACAACCTTCAATATTTGGGCAACCAAGTTATTGAAATTGAGAGACTGGCCAAACCTCGTGATCCAGCCCAATGCCACAGGTGCCAAAAGTTCGGGCACACAAAAAACTACTGTCGGCGACCCTACAAGTGTATGAAGTGTGCGGGTGATCACATGACCACATCATGTAACAAACCCCGACAAGTGGACCCAAAATGCGCCAATTGTAGTGAAAAACATGTCAGTTGCTACAAGGGGTGCAGCGAGTTTAAAAAGCACGTAGCGTAATGCTGAGGCCAATGAAGATGCCTGATAAGCGGCAACCACATCAATATCAGCACCAACGCCCACGTCAAAATAAGCAACAGCAGCAACAAAGTCAGCAACAACAACGCTCATATAGCTGGGTTGTAAGTAATGGCAATAACAACAACGCCAACCAAAACAACAACCCCAGCAAAGACAACAAAAAGCAGCAGCAGCAGTCAAAACGCAACACACCGGCTAAAACAAACAATGTTAATACGCCTAATAAGCAGCAACAACAGCCAAAACAACAATCAAAACAGCAAAAACAGCAGCAGCCAAAACACCAGCAGCGCACAAATACAACAAAAAACAACAAAAAAGTCAATAATGCAGCCCAAACCAGTGCTAGTACGCCCTTAGCTAAGAAAAACCCGGCGGAGAAGCATCTAGCTGAGCTGCAACAAAAGCTAAAGGATGAGCAACAGCAACAAGAGAAAAAACGCGAACAACAACAACAACACGCAACCCAGTCCTTAGCCACAGTCACATCAAAAGCCACAAATCCAACGCAACTGGCCCTCGAACAGAGTATTCAAATATTCTCCAGAATGGAATCCAAAATGGAAACTCTGCTCGAGGCAATCGCTAAAATGATCAACATGAGTGCGATGTTGAACGCCAATCTGATGAGAACAACAACGGGACGCTCCAGCTCTATGTCTGTTGACTCGACGGCCGTCAACGACGCATGTTGCTATTAGACACATAAAGCATAGCTTACCTGGAAACAAATATGGTTTAATCTGGCAAAAAATAAATGAAAATAAAAAAAAAAACCTGCATTATTTTGGCCTTTATATAGACTTTCTGCCTGCAAAAAGAAGAAAACATTCAAAAAGAAGCTGAAAAATGCGTAAATTACAAACTTTATTGACAAATGCGGACATGACGTTAACTTGAATACAATGGTGTCGCAAAGACGCATGCAATTGAAGCTTAATACTGCTGCCCGACGACGAGGGAGTTTCAATCCGGATGCTTTACCACATTTCGACAATTCCGGATGCTGTTCCAGCTTAGTCCCAAATTTGGAGACCAACGCCACCAAAACTGTAGCAGCAGTTACAACAATAAAAAGCCAATCCTGACGATTACGACCAACAACAGTGATGACAACGCCAATACAATCAACGATGGTGATGACAATCGTGATTGTACGACGAAGATGACGACAACGACGAAGTGGTCAAAAATGCACTTATTTTTGCCACCGCCACTGAGCACATCCGTGCAATACAAGACGAAAACACTGTATATCCTGGGTTTGCCGAAGTCTGGCTGCATTGAAAACAAAAACCGAACAACACATTTGTTTTTTTTTCACTTGCTGGCCACTGATGATGTTTTCACACACGGCATAACCTGGTGAAGTATAAAATATTCGTTTTAATATGTCGCTTTTCTCTCACACTTCACAGAGCATTTAAAGTTTAATCAACACTCACCTGAGATGTACCACCGGTTTGGTACAGCCACGTCATCCACTTTTGATGGCCCAAATGCGGCCTTTAGCCACCACCAGACGATCGCTCAAGAGCAAGTGCTTGCGCTTGCAAATGCGCGAAAAATACTCATCTGGCCAAAAAATGCAAATTGGCGAGATGTTGTATCTCCGCCAATAATCGCCCGATCCAGCCAAAAATGGGCTTAAATGGAAGGTGCGGCCCATGGCTATCATCGCCAAAAAAACTCCGGGGCGATTCCACCTCGCCTCACCAAAATGCTCGCCTCTCCAAATTGCACCAGCAGCCTGCAATGCAATTGCCGCTGCCGACGCCGCTGCCGATGCAATTTACTTATGAGCGCGCGCGCGCATTGCTGCGCGTTGCTGTCTTCTCCGGATGCTTCCCCTCCAGCATGATGATTACCCTTTATTCTGCAATTTAAATTAAATTAGTATTAAGTTAGTTAAAATTTAAAATTACTTATCTTGATTCTTATATTAATTAGCGTTTGCGATTCTGCAGCTGTCAAAACACATGTTAAATGTTAAATTATAGGGTGGCCATAGCTTTTTATTTTTTGTTTACATATGCACATTGCCACTTTGAGTAGTTCTGTAATGTTAATGTTAAGTTTTTTGTTAGAATGTCAACTTATCGAATCGCTCTATGTTAATGTTAAATGTAAGCATTGCCCGCCTAATTCAAAAGAAGTACACAAGCAGCACCTATGTGTGTTGCTTGATGTTTGTCATATATAGTCTCCGTTTGCATGTTGCCCGGTCGGGTAATCAAGAGGACTTAGTGCGCTAGCCGGCTGGTTTTTCGTTTCGTTTTTGATGTATAAGTCTTTATGTTTTAAACGTTTTAAAAAAAAAAAATGAAAAACAATTTTTGTTAATAAACGGTCGTGCGACAATATTTGTTTGAGGATGCCACATCCAATATTAACAATATTCTATTAAAAAAAAAAAAAAAAAAAAAATTGACTTCTTAATTCAATAGAAAATATTCTCCCAGCCAATTCGTGAACAATTTAAATAAAATAAAATTATTTTATGCAACTATTTGTACGTGCGTGTGTAACAAACAATACGAACAATAAATACCAATAAATAGATAATTGTGACCAGCAGTAAACAGCAAATTAAGTGGAATTTATTTTCTGCAAAGCGAAAATTTTATTTTTTTTTTTACTTCGACGCCACCGCCATCTTGGCCGATATGAAAATTTTATTGGGATGAGAAGAGCGATTTCTCCTGTCAATCATGGACACCAGAAATTCAGTTTCCCAAATCCGCCACCCAGACCAGGATACACCCATGGACCAACTACATCCGGACATCATAAGTCTGCTGGACCGCTATCAGGCTAGCTTGAAAATAAAAGCCAATATGAGGGTCACAATGCCAAGTGAGTGTGTGTCCCTAATCTCGGATTCTGAGTCTGACTCGGATCTGTCCACCCGGCCATATAATGGTAGCCCCCCCCGTTCCATAAATGCGTCCATGAACGAGCATTGGTTCAGCTCAGACGGCGAACTTGAGGCTGAAATGGAAGCCGATGACGACGCCCACGACCAAACTCTGCTCAACGCCTCAATCAGTTCCATAGAGAGCACAATAATTGAATTCAAAAAGCGCTTTGGAAGTATTGGTAAGAAAACAACCACCAAATCTGCCCCTGAAAATTCAGCCAATACGCCGTTATTGATCGGCACTCACTCTCACGCTCCCACTAAAGAGCGAATACACGCATACAGCAGCTGCAATGCGTGTATTTTGCCCAATTCGCCGCAACGCACATTCACACACACCTATGCTAAAACCAATGAGAGCGCGGGCTGCTCGCTTGCTCCCGCTCTCAATCTCAATCTCACAGACACACACGAGCACACGCACGCAAGCGCAGCAAACACCGCTAATGCTCAAAAGACGCCAACTAAGCAGAGCGGCAAAACAATAACAACGCAGTCGGTGCAAAAAGTATGCACGCCAGTTATGTGCAATGCACAAACAAAATACACACCGACGAATGTTTGCGCGCCAAACGAAAGGAGAAATGCGCCAAACGAAAATAGAAAAGCGTCAAACAAAACTGAGAGAGCGCCAAACAATAATTTGAGCGCGAACAATACAACTACAGACACGAACGCCAACACGAATACGAATGCAAATGTAAATGTCAACGGTAATGCAAACGCTAATACAACAAAAATGACTACAAACGTGACGAATATGACAACAACATCAACAGCAGCAATCCCCATCCCCAGTTCAATAGTTTCAACTTTAACTGACAAATTGACTGAGTCAATACGCTCGTCGCCACTAAAACGAAAAATTATTGAGCTGGATTTTTCCCCGATTGCGGACAAATCGGTCGAAGACGATGGTGATGAAAATTATGTAGATATTGACACTAGCTCATCTACGGATGCTGACAACGATAGCATATATTACAATAGTGACTGTGAGACCTACTATGATGATATTGCTTCGCCATTTATAAAGCCAAAAAATCGACAAGCACCAAAAATGTATCATCAGGCGCAGCGCATCAAATTGGCTCACGAGCATTACGACGATACTACATCAAACACAAACGCCACTAACAATAGTATGATGAACAAAAATATCAAAGACAGTGATAGGGAAATCATCGAACAGCAACAGCAGCAAGAACAACAACTCGAGGAGCAACAATTTGTGAAACAGCAACAACTGGAGCAGCAGCGCCGACAACAACAGCAACAAATTGAGCAACAACAGCAGCAGCATGAGCTGCTATTAAAACAACGACAGCTGGACCAACAAAAACAGCTCGAAGAAAAACGACAACAACAGCAGCAGCAACAGCAGCACGAATTAGAGCAAAATCAGAAGCAGCAGCAACTAAGACCAAGAAATGCCCCTAAACAGCAAATGAACGTCCCTCAAAACCAACAGCCAATCAGCAGCAACAATAAAAATGATACCAATAAAATACCCATTATTTTTATTCCTCTAGTGCCTGAAATCAAGCCCTTGCTAGACAAATTGACCAGCAACGAAAATGTTGGAAAATTTAATACTAGAGCAATTGGTAAAAGTGGACTCAGAGTCCAGTCCAGCAACATGCCTACTTATAATGCCATCTTAAAAGTTCTTACTGATGAAAATATACAGCTGCACACACACCAATCGAAGAGTGATAAAGGATATAGAATATTAATTCGACACCTTCATCACTCATCGCCCTGTGCTGATATTTCGGAAGAGCTTCGATCTCTTGGCTATATGGTGCGTTTCATAAGAGCAATTAAGCATAGGTTTAGTGGGAAGCCGCTAAATCTATTTGAAGTGGAATTACAAACCAATCCGGACGGAAGCCACACAGAAATACACAACCTTCAATATTTGGGCAACCAAGTTATTGAAATTGAGAGACTGGCCAAACCTCGTGATCCAGCCCAATGCCACAGGTGCCAAAAGTTCGGGCACACAAAAAACTACTGTCGGCGACCCTACAAGTGTATGAAGTGTGCGGGTGATCACATGACCACATCATGTAACAAACCCCGACAAGTGGACCCAAAATGCGCCAATTGTAGTGAAAAACATGTCAGTTGCTACAAGGGGTGCAGCGAGTTTAAAAAAGCACGTAGCGTAATGCTGAGGCCAATGAAGATGCCTGATAAGCGGCAACCACATCAATATCAGCACCAACGCCCACGTCAAAATAAGCAACAGCAGCAACAAAGTCAGCAACAACAACGCTCATATAGCTGGGTTGTAAGTAATGGCAATAACAACAACGCCAACCAAAACAACAACCCCAGCAAAGACAACAAAAAGCAGCAGCAGCAGTCAAAACGCAACACACCGGCTAAAACAAACAATGTTAATACGCCTAATAAGCAGCAACAACAGCCAAAACAACAATCAAAACAGCAAAAACAGCAGCAGCCAAAACACCAGCAGCGCACAAATACAACAAAAAAGTCAATAATGCAGCCCAAACCAGTGCTAGTACGCCCTTAGCTAAGAAAAACCCGGCGGAGAAGCATCTAGCTGAGCTGCAACAAAAGCTAAAGGATGAGCAACAGCAACAAGAGAAAAAACGCGAACAACAACAACAACACGCAACCCAGTCCTTAGCCACAGTCACATCAAAAGCCACAAATCCAACGCAACTGGCCCTCGAACAGAGTATTCAAATATTCTCCAGAATGGAATCCAAAATGGAAACTCTGCTCGAGGCAATCGCTAAAATGATCAACATGAGTGCGATGTTGAACGCCAATCTGATGAGAACAACAACGGGACGCTCCAGCTCTATGTCTGTTGACTCGACGGCCGTCAACGACGCATGTTGCTATTAGACACATAAAGCATAGCTTACCTGGAAACAAATATGGTTTAATCTGGCAAAAAAATAAATGAAAATAAATAAAAAAACCTGCATTATTTTGGCCTTTATATAGACTTTCTGCCTGCAAAAAGAAGAAAACATTCAAAAAGAAGCTGAAAAATGCGTAAATTACAAACTTTATTGACAAATGCGGACATGACGTTAACTTGAATACAATGGTGTCGCAAAGACGCATGCAATTGAAGCTTAATACTGCTGCCCGACGACGAGGGAGTTTCAATCCGGATGCTTTACCACATTTCGACAATTCCGGATGCTGTTCCAGCTTAGTCCCAAATTTGGAGACCAACGCCACCAAAACTGTAGCAGCAGTTACAACAATAAAAAGCCAATCCTGACGATTACGACCAACAACAGTGATGACAACGCCAATACAATCAACGATGGTGATGACAATCGTGATTGTACGACGAAGATGACGACAACGACGAAGTGGTCAAAAATGCACTTATTTTTGCCACCGCCACTGAGCACATCCGTGCAATACAAGACGAAAACACTGTATATCCTGGGTTTGCCGAAGTCTGGCTGCATTGAAAACAAAAACCGAACAACACATTTGTTTTTTTTTCACTTGCTGGCCACTGATGATGTTTTCACACACGGCATAACCTGGTGAAGTATAAAATATTCGTTTTAATATGTCGCTTTTCTCTCACACTTCACAGAGCATTTAAAGTTTAATCAACACTCACCTGAGATGTACCACCGGTTTGGTACAGCCACGTCATCCACTTTTGATGGCCCAAATGCGGCCTTTAGCCACCACCAGACGATCGCTCAAGAGCAAGTGCTTGCGCTTGCAAATGCGCGAAAAATACTCATCTGGCCAAAAAATGCAAATTGGCGAGATGTTGTATCTCCGCCAATAATCGCCCGATCCAGCCAAAAATGGGCTTAAATGGAAGGTGCGGCCCATGGCTATCATCGCCAAAAAAACTCCGGGGCGATTCCACCTCGCCTCACCAAAATGCTCGCCTCTCCAAATTGCACCAGCAGCCTGCAATGCAATTGCCGCTGCCGACGCCGCTGCCGATGCAATTTACTTATGAGCGCGCGCGCGCATTGCTGCGCGTTGCTGTCTTCTCCGGATGCTTCCCCTCCAGCATGATGATTACCCTTTATTCTGCAATTTAAATTAAATTAGTATTAAGTTAGTTAAAATTTAAAATTACTTATCTTGATTCTTATATTAATTAGCGTTTGCGATTCTGCAGCTGTCAAAACACATGTTAAATGTTAAATTATAGGGTGGCCATAGCTTTTTATTTTTTGTTTACATATGCACATTGCCACTTTGAGTAGTTCTGTAATGTTAATGTTAAGTTTTTTGTTAGAATGTCAACTTATCGAATCGCTCTATGTTAATGTTAAATGTAAGCATTGCCCGCCTAATTCAAAAGAAGTACACAAGCAGCACCTATGTGTGTTGCTTGATGTTTGTCATATATAGTCTCCGTTTGCATGTTGCCCGGTCGGGTAATCAAGAGGACTTAGTGCGCTAGCCGGCTGGTTTTTCGTTTCGTTTTTGATGTATAAGTCTTTATGTTTTAAACGTTTTAAAAAAAAAAATGAAAAACAATTTTTGTTAATAAACGGTCGTGCGACAATATTTGTTTGAGGATGCCACATCCAATATTAACAATATTCTATTAAAAAAAAAAAAAAAAAAAAATTGACTTCTTAATTCAATAGAAAATATTCTCCCAGCCAATTCGTGAACAATTTAAATAAAATAAAATTATTTTATGCAACTATTTGTACGTGCGTGTGTAACAAACAATACGAACAATAAATACCAATAAATAGATAATTGTGACCAGCAGTAAACAGCAAATTAAGTGGAATTTATTTTCTGCAAAGCGAAAATTTTATTTTTTTTTTTCTTCGACGCCACCGCCATCTTGGCCGATATGAAAATTTTATTGGGATGAGAAGAGCGATTTCTCCTGTCAATCATGGACACCAGAAATTCAGTTTCCCAAATCCGCCACCCAGACCAGGATACACCCATGGACCAACTACATCCGGACATCATAAGTCTGCTGGACCGCTATCAGGCTAGCTTGAAAATAAAAGCCAATATGAGGGTCACAATGCCAAGTGAGTGTGTGTCCCTAATCTCGGATTCTGAGTCTGACTCGGATCTGTCCACCCGGCCATATAATGGTAGCCCCCCCCGTTCCATAAATGCGTCCATGAACGAGCATTGGTTCAGCTCAGACGGCGAACTTGAGGCTGAAATGGAAGCCGATGACGACGCCCACGACCAAACTCTGCTCAACGCCTCAATCAGTTCCATAGAGAGCACAATAATTGAATTCAAAAAGCGCTTTGGAAGTATTGGTAAGAAAACAACCACCAAATCTGCCCCTGAAAATTCAGCCAATACGCCGTTATTGATCGGCACTCACTCTCACGCTCCCACTAAAGAGCGAATACACGCATACAGCAGCTGCAATGCGTGTATTTTGCCCAATTCGCCGCAACGCACATTCACACACACCTATGCTAAAACCAATGAGAGCGCGGGCTGCTCGCTTGCTCCCGCTCTCAATCTCAATCTCACAGACACACACGAGCACACGCACGCAAGCGCAGCAAACACCGCTAATGCTCAAAAGACGCCAACTAAGCAGAGCGGCAAAACAATAACAACGCAGTCGGTGCAAAAAGTATGCACGCCAGTTATGTGCAATGCACAAACAAAATACACACCGACGAATGTTTGCGCGCCAAACGAAAGGAGAAATGCGCCAAACGAAAATAGAAAAGCGTCAAACAAAACTGAGAGAGCGCCAAACAATAATTTGAGCGCGAACAATACAACTACAGACACGAACGCCAACACGAATACGAATGCAAATGTAAATGTCAACGGTAATGCAAACGCTAATACAACAAAAATGACTACAAACGTGACGAATATGACAACAACATCAACAGCAGCAATCCCCATCCCCAGTTCAATAGTTTCAACTTTAACTGACAAATTGACTGAGTCAATACGCTCGTCGCCACTAAAACGAAAAATTATTGAGCTGGATTTTTCCCCGATTGCGGACAAATCGGTCGAAGACGATGGTGATGAAAATTATGTAGATATTGACACTAGCTCATCTACGGATGCTGACAACGATAGCATATATTACAATAGTGACTGTGAGACCTACTATGATGATATTGCTTCGCCATTTATAAAGCCAAAAAATCGACAAGCACCAAAAATGTATCATCAGGCGCAGCGCATCAAATTGGCTCACGAGCATTACGACGATACTACATCAAACACAAACGCCACTAACAATAGTATGATGAACAAAAATATCAAAGACAGTGATAGGGAAATCATCGAACAGCAACAGCAGCAAGAACAACAACTCGAGGAGCAACAATTTGTGAAACAGCAACAACTGGAGCAGCAGCGCCGACAACAACAGCAACAAATTGAGCAACAACAGCAGCAGCATGAGCTGCTATTAAAACAACGACAGCTGGACCAACAAAAACAGCTCGAAGAAAAACGACAACAACAGCAGCAGCAACAGCAGCACGAATTAGAGCAAAATCAGAAGCAGCAGCAACTAAGACCAAGAAATGCCCCTAAACAGCAAATGAACGTCCCTCAAAACCAACAGCCAATCAGCAGCAACAATAAAAATGATACCAATAAAATACCCATTATTTTTATTCCTCTAGTGCCTGAAATCAAGCCCTTGCTAGACAAATTGACCAGCAACGAAAATGTTGGAAAATTTAATACTAGAGCAATTGGTAAAAGTGGACTCAGAGTCCAGTCCAGCAACATGCCTACTTATAATGCCATCTTAAAAGTTCTTACTGATGAAAATATACAGCTGCACACACACCAATCGAAGAGTGATAAAGGATATAGAATATTAATTCGACACCTTCATCACTCATCGCCCTGTGCTGATATTTCGGAAGAGCTTCGATCTCTTGGCTATATGGTGCGTTTCATAAGAGCAATTAAGCATAGGTTTAGTGGGAAGCCGCTAAATCTATTTGAAGTGGAATTACAAACCAATCCGGACGGAAGCCACACAGAAATACACAACCTTCAATATTTGGGCAACCAAGTTATTGAAATTGAGAGACTGGCCAAACCTCGTGATCCAGCCCAATGCCACAGGTGCCAAAAGTTCGGGCACACAAAAAACTACTGTCGGCGACCCTACAAGTGTATGAAGTGTGCGGGTGATCACATGACCACATCATGTAACAAACCCCGACAAGTGGACCCAAAATGCGCCAATTGTAGTGAAAAACATGTCAGTTGCTACAAGGGGTGCAGCGAGTTTAAAAAAGCACGTAGCGTAATGCTGAGGCCAATGAAGATGCCTGATAAGCGGCAACCACATCAATATCAGCACCAACGCCCACGTCAAAATAAGCAACAGCAGCAACAAAGTCAGCAACAACAACGCTCATATAGCTGGGTTGTAAGTAATGGCAATAACAACAACGCCAACCAAAACAACAACCCCAGCAAAGACAACAAAAAGCAGCAGCAGCAGTCAAAACGCAACACACCGGCTAAAACAAACAATGTTAATACGCCTAATAAGCAGCAACAACAGCCAAAACAACAATCAAAACAGCAAAAACAGCAGCAGCCAAAACACCAGCAGCGCACAAATACAACAAAAAACAACAAAAAAGTCAATAATGCAGCCCAAACCAGTGCTAGTACGCCCTTAGCTAAGAAAAACCCGGCGGAGAAGCATCTAGCTGAGCTGCAACAAAAGCTAAAGGATGAGCAACAGCAACAAGAGAAAAAACGCGAACAACAACAACAACACGCAACCCAGTCCTTAGCCACAGTCACATCAAAAGCCACAAATCCAACGCAACTGGCCCTCGAACAGAGTATTCAAATATTCTCCAGAATGGAATCCAAAATGGAAACTCTGCTCGAGGCAATCGCTAAAATGATCAACATGAGTGCGATGTTGAACGCCAATCTGATGAGAACAACAACGGGACGCTCCAGCTCTATGTCTGTTGACTCGACGGCCGTCAACGACGCATGTTGCTATTAGACACATAAAGCATAGCTTACCTGGAAACAAATATGGTTTAATCTGGCAAAAAATAAATGAAAATAAAAAAAAAAACCTGCATTATTTTGGCCTTTATATAGACTTTCTGCCTGCAAAAAGAAGAAAACATTCAAAAAGAAGCTGAAAAATGCGTAAATTACAAACTTTATTGACAAATGCGGACATGACGTTAACTTGAATACAATGGTGTCGCAAAGACGCATGCAATTGAAGCTTAATACTGCTGCCCGACGACGAGGGAGTTTCAATCCGGATGCTTTACCACATTTCGACAATTCCGGATGCTGTTCCAGCTTAGTCCCAAATTTGGAGACCAACGCCACCAAAACTGTAGCAGCAGTTACAACAATAAAAAGCCAATCCTGACGATTACGACCAACAACAGTGATGACAACGCCAATACAATCAACGATGGTGATGACAATCGTGATTGTACGACGAAGATGACGACAACGACGAAGTGGTCAAAAATGCACTTATTTTTGCCACCGCCACTGAGCACATCCGTGCAATACAAGACGAAAACACTGTATATCCTGGGTTTGCCGAAGTCTGGCTGCATTGAAAACAAAAACCGAACAACACATTTGTTTTTTTTTCACTTGCTGGCCACTGATGATGTTTTCACACACGGCATAACCTGGTGAAGTATAAAATATTCGTTTTAATATGTCGCTTTTCTCTCACACTTCACAGAGCATTTAAAGTTTAATCAACACTCACCTGAGATGTACCACCGGTTTGGTACAGCCACGTCATCCACTTTTGATGGCCCAAATGCGGCCTTTAGCCACCACCAGACGATCGCTCAAGAGCAAGTGCTTGCGCTTGCAAATGCGCGAAAAATACTCATCTGGCCAAAAAATGCAAATTGGCGAGATGTTGTATCTCCGCCAATAATCGCCCGATCCAGCCAAAAATGGGCTTAAATGGAAGGTGCGGCCCATGGCTATCATCGCCAAAAAAAACTCCGGGGCGATTCCACCTCGCCTCACCAAAATGCTCGCCTCTCCAAATTGCACCAGCAGCCTGCAATGCAATTGCCGCTGCCGACGCCGCTGCCGATGCAATTTACTTATGAGCGCGCGCGCGCATTGCTGCGCGTTGCTGTCTTCTCCGGATGCTTCCCCTCCAGCATGATGATTACCCTTTATTCTGCAATTTAAATTAAATTAGTATTAAGTTAGTTAAAATTTAAAATTACTTATCTTGATTCTTATATTAATTAGCGTTTGCGATTCTGCAGCTGTCAAAACACATGTTAAATGTTAAATTATAGGGTGGCCATAGCTTTTTATTTTTTGTTTACATATGCACATTGCCACTTTGAGTAGTTCTGTAATGTTAATGTTAAGTTTTTTGTTAGAATGTCAACTTATCGAATCGCTCTATGTTAATGTTAAATGTAAGCATTGCCCGCCTAATTCAAAAGAAGTACACAAGCAGCACCTATGTGTGTTGCTTGATGTTTGTCATATATAGTCTCCGTTTGCATGTTGCCCGGTCGGGTAATCAAGAGGACTTAGTGCGCTAGCCGGCTGGTTTTTCGTTTCGTTTTTGATGTATAAGTCTTTATGTTTTAAACGTTTTAAAAAAAAAAAAATGAAAAACAATTTTTGTTAATAAACGGTCGTGCGACAATATTTGTTTGAGGATGCCACATCCAATATTAACAATATTCTATTAAAAAAAAAAAAAAAAAAAAATTGACTTCTTAATTCAATAGAAAATATTCTCCCAGCCAATTCGTGAACAATTTAAATAAAATAAAATTATTTTATGCAACTATTTGTACGTGCGTGTGTAACAAACAATACGAACAATAAATACCAATAAATAGATAATTGTGACCAGCAGTAAACAGCAAATTAAGTGGAATTTATTTTCTGCAAAGCGAAAATTTTATTTTTTTTTTTACTTCGACGCCACCGCCATCTTGGCCGATATGAAAATTTTATTGGGATGAGAAGAGCGATTTCTCCTGTCAATCATGGACACCAGAAATTCAGTTTCCCAAATCCGCCACCCAGACCAGGATACACCCATGGACCAACTACATCCGGACATCATAAGTCTGCTGGACCGCTATCAGGCTAGCTTGAAAATAAAAGCCAATATGAGGGTCACAATGCCAAGTGAGTGTGTGTCCCTAATCTCGGATTCTGAGTCTGACTCGGATCTGTCCACCCGGCCATATAATGGTAGCCCCCCCCGTTCCATAAATGCGTCCATGAACGAGCATTGGTTCAGCTCAGACGGCGAACTTGAGGCTGAAATGGAAGCCGATGACGACGCCCACGACCAAACTCTGCTCAACGCCTCAATCAGTTCCATAGAGAGCACAATAATTGAATTCAAAAAGCGCTTTGGAAGTATTGGTAAGAAAACAACCACCAAATCTGCCCCTGAAAATTCAGCCAATACGCCGTTATTGATCGGCACTCACTCTCACGCTCCCACTAAAGAGCGAATACACGCATACAGCAGCTGCAATGCGTGTATTTTGCCCAATTCGCCGCAACGCACATTCACACACACCTATGCTAAAACCAATGAGAGCGCGGGCTGCTCGCTTGCTCCCGCTCTCAATCTCAATCTCACAGACACACACGAGCACACGCACGCAAGCGCAGCAAACACCGCTAATGCTCAAAAGACGCCAACTAAGCAGAGCGGCAAAACAATAACAACGCAGTCGGTGCAAAAAGTATGCACGCCAGTTATGTGCAATGCACAAACAAAATACACACCGACGAATGTTTGCGCGCCAAACGAAAGGAGAAATGCGCCAAACGAAAATAGAAAAGCGTCAAACAAAACTGAGAGAGCGCCAAACAATAATTTGAGCGCGAACAATACAACTACAGACACGAACGCCAACACGAATACGAATGCAAATGTAAATGTCAACGGTAATGCAAACGCTAATACAACAAAAATGACTACAAACGTGACGAATATGACAACAACATCAACAGCAGCAATCCCCATCCCCAGTTCAATAGTTTCAACTTTAACTGACAAATTGACTGAGTCAATACGCTCGTCGCCACTAAAACGAAAAATTATTGAGCTGGATTTTTCCCCGATTGCGGACAAATCGGTCGAAGACGATGGTGATGAAAATTATGTAGATATTGACACTAGCTCATCTACGGATGCTGACAACGATAGCATATATTACAATAGTGACTGTGAGACCTACTATGATGATATTGCTTCGCCATTTATAAAGCCAAAAAATCGACAAGCACCAAAAATGTATCATCAGGCGCAGCGCATCAAATTGGCTCACGAGCATTACGACGATACTACATCAAACACAAACGCCACTAACAATAGTATGATGAACAAAAATATCAAAGACAGTGATAGGGAAATCATCGAACAGCAACAGCAGCAAGAACAACAACTCGAGGAGCAACAATTTGTGAAACAGCAACAACTGGAGCAGCAGCGCCGACAACAACAGCAACAAATTGAGCAACAACAGCAGCAGCATGAGCTGCTATTAAAACAACGACAGCTGGACCAACAAAAACAGCTCGAAGAAAAACGACAACAACAGCAGCAGCAACAGCAGCACGAATTAGAGCAAAATCAGAAGCAGCAGCAACTAAGACCAAGAAATGCCCCTAAACAGCAAATGAACGTCCCTCAAAACCAACAGCCAATCAGCAGCAACAATAAAAATGATACCAATAAAATACCCATTATTTTTATTCCTCTAGTGCCTGAAATCAAGCCCTTGCTAGACAAATTGACCAGCAACGAAAATGTTGGAAAATTTAATACTAGAGCAATTGGTAAAAGTGGACTCAGAGTCCAGTCCAGCAACATGCCTACTTATAATGCCATCTTAAAAGTTCTTACTGATGAAAATATACAGCTGCACACACACCAATCGAAGAGTGATAAAGGATATAGAATATTAATTCGACACCTTCATCACTCATCGCCCTGTGCTGATATTTCGGAAGAGCTTCGATCTCTTGGCTATATGGTGCGTTTCATAAGAGCAATTAAGCATAGGTTTAGTGGGAAGCCGCTAAATCTATTTGAAGTGGAATTACAAACCAATCCGGACGGAAGCCACACAGAAATACACAACCTTCAATATTTGGGCAACCAAGTTATTGAAATTGAGAGACTGGCCAAACCTCGTGATCCAGCCCAATGCCACAGGTGCCAAAAGTTCGGGCACACAAAAAACTACTGTCGGCGACCCTACAAGTGTATGAAGTGTGCGGGTGATCACATGACCACATCATGTAACAAACCCCGACAAGTGGACCCAAAATGCGCCAATTGTAGTGAAAAACATGTCAGTTGCTACAAGGGGTGCAGCGAGTTTAAAAAAGCACGTAGCGTAATGCTGAGGCCAATGAAGATGCCTGATAAGCGGCAACCACATCAATATCAGCACCAACGCCCACGTCAAAATAAGCAACAGCAGCAACAAAGTCAGCAACAACAACGCTCATATAGCTGGGTTGTAAGTAATGGCAATAACAACAACGCCAACCAAAACAACAACCCCAGCAAAGACAACAAAAAGCAGCAGCAGCAGTCAAAACGCAACACACCGGCTAAAACAAACAATGTTAATACGCCTAATAAGCAGCAACAACAGCCAAAACAACAATCAAAACAGCAAAAACAGCAGCAGCCAAAACACCAGCAGCGCACAAATACAACAAAAAAGTCAATAATGCAGCCCAAACCAGTGCTAGTACGCCCTTAGCTAAGAAAAACCCGGCGGAGAAGCATCTAGCTGAGCTGCAACAAAAGCTAAAGGATGAGCAACAGCAACAAGAGAAAAAACGCGAACAACAACAACAACACGCAACCCAGTCCTTAGCCACAGTCACATCAAAAGCCACAAATCCAACGCAACTGGCCCTCGAACAGAGTATTCAAATATTCTCCAGAATGGAATCCAAAATGGAAACTCTGCTCGAGGCAATCGCTAAAATGATCAACATGAGTGCGATGTTGAACGCCAATCTGATGAGAACAACAACGGGACGCTCCAGCTCTATGTCTGTTGACTCGACGGCCGTCAACGACGCATGTTGCTATTAGACACATAAAGCATAGCTTACCTGGAAACAAATATGGTTTAATCTGGCAAAAAATAAATGAAAATAAAAAAAAAACCTGCATTATTTTGGCCTTTATATAGACTTTCTGCCTGCAAAAAGAAGAAAACATTCAAAAAGAAGCTGAAAAATGCGTAAATTACAAACTTTATTGACAAATGCGGACATGACGTTAACTTGAATACAATGGTGTCGCAAAGACGCATGCAATTGAAGCTTAATACTGCTGCCCGACGACGAGGGAGTTTCAATCCGGATGCTTTACCACATTTCGACAATTCCGGATGCTGTTCCAGCTTAGTCCCAAATTTGGAGACCAACGCCACCAAAACTGTAGCAGCAGTTACAACAATAAAAAGCCAATCCTGACGATTACGACCAACAACAGTGATGACAACGCCAATACAATCAACGATGGTGATGACAATCGTGATTGTACGACGAAGATGACGACAACGACGAAGTGGTCAAAAATGCACTTATTTTTGCCACCGCCACTGAGCACATCCGTGCAATACAAGACGAAAACACTGTATATCCTGGGTTTGCCGAAGTCTGGCTGCATTGAAAACAAAAACCGAACAACACATTTGTTTTTTTTTCACTTGCTGGCCACTGATGATGTTTTCACACACGGCATAACCTGGTGAAGTATAAAATATTCGTTTTAATATGTCGCTTTTCTCTCACACTTCACAGAGCATTTAAAGTTTAATCAACACTCACCTGAGATGTACCACCGGTTTGGTACAGCCACGTCATCCACTTTTGATGGCCCAAATGCGGCCTTTAGCCACCACCAGACGATCGCTCAAGAGCAAGTGCTTGCGCTTGCAAATGCGCGAAAAATACTCATCTGGCCAAAAAATGCAAATTGGCGAGATGTTGTATCTCCGCCAATAATCGCCCGATCCAGCCAAAAATGGGCTTAAATGGAAGGTGCGGCCCATGGCTATCATCGCCAAAAAAACTCCGGGGCGATTCCACCTCGCCTCACCAAAATGCTCGCCTCTCCAAATTGCACCAGCAGCCTGCAATGCAATTGCCGCTGCCGACGCCGCTGCCGATGCAATTTACTTATGAGCGCGCGCGCATTGCTGCGCGTTGCTGTCTTCTCCGGATGCTTCCCCTCCAGCATGATGATTACCCTTTATTCTGCAATTTAAATTAAATTAGTATTAAGTTAGTTAAAATTTAAAATTACTTATCTTGATTCTTATATTAATTAGCGTTTGCGATTCTGCAGCTGTCAAAACACATGTTAAATGTTAAATTATAGGGTGGCCATAGCTTTTTATTTTTTGTTTACATATGCACATTGCCACTTTGAGTAGTTCTGTAATGTTAATGTTAAGTTTTTTGTTAGAATGTCAACTTATCGAATCGCTCTATGTTAATGTTAAATGTAAGCATTGCCCGCCTAATTCAAAAGAAGTACACAAGCAGCACCTATGTGTGTTGCTTGATGTTTGTCATATATAGTCTCCGTTTGCATGTTGCCCGGTCGGGTAATCAAGAGGACTTAGTGCGCTAGCCGGCTGGTTTTTCGTTTCGTTTTTGATGTATAAGTCTTTATGTTTTAAACGTTTTAAAAAAAAAAAATGAAAAACAATTTTTGTTAATAAACGGTCGTGCGACAATATTTGTTTGAGGATGCCACATCCAATATTAACAATATTCTATTAAAAAAAAAAAAAAAAAAAAAAAAATGACTTCTTAATTCAATAGAAAATATTCTCCCAGCCAATTCGTGAACAATTTAAATAAAATAAAATTATTTTATGCAACTATTTGTACGTGCGTGTGTAACAAACAATACGAACAATAAATACCAATAAATAGATAATTGTGACCAGCAGTAAACAGCAAATTAAGTGGAATTTATTTTCTGCAAAGCGAAAATTTTATTTTTTTTTTACTTCGACGCCACCGCCATCTTGGCCGATATGAAAATTTTATTGGGATGAGAAGAGCGATTTCTCCTGTCAATCATGGACACCAGAAATTCAGTTTCCCAAATCCGCCACCCAGACCAGGATACACCCATGGACCAACTACATCCGGACATCATAAGTCTGCTGGACCGCTATCAGGCTAGCTTGAAAATAAAAGCCAATATGAGGGTCACAATGCCAAGTGAGTGTGTGTCCCTAATCTCGGATTCTGAGTCTGACTCGGATCTGTCCACCCGGCCATATAATGGTAGCCCCCCCCGTTCCATAAATGCGTCCATGAACGAGCATTGGTTCAGCTCAGACGGCGAACTTGAGGCTGAAATGGAAGCCGATGACGACGCCCACGACCAAACTCTGCTCAACGCCTCAATCAGTTCCATAGAGAGCACAATAATTGAATTCAAAAAGCGCTTTGGAAGTATTGGTAAGAAAACAACCACCAAATCTGCCCCTGAAAATTCAGCCAATACGCCGTTATTGATCGGCACTCACTCTCACGCTCCCACTAAAGAGCGAATACACGCATACAGCAGCTGCAATGCGTGTATTTTGCCCAATTCGCCGCAACGCACATTCACACACACCTATGCTAAAACCAATGAGAGCGCGGGCTGCTCGCTTGCTCCCGCTCTCAATCTCAATCTCACAGACACACACGAGCACACGCACGCAAGCGCAGCAAACACCGCTAATGCTCAAAAGACGCCAACTAAGCAGAGCGGCAAAACAATAACAACGCAGTCGGTGCAAAAGTATGCACGCCAGTTATGTGCAATGCACAAACAAAATACACACCGACGAATGTTTGCGCGCCAAACGAAAGGAGAAATGCGCCAAACGAAAATAGAAAAGCGTCAAACAAAACTGAGAGAGCGCCAAACAATAATTTGAGCGCGAACAATACAACTACAGACACGAACGCCAACACGAATACGAATGCAAATGTAAATGTCAACGGTAATGCAAACGCTAATACAACAAAAATGACTACAAACGTGACGAATATGACAACAACATCAACAGCAGCAATCCCCATCCCCAGTTCAATAGTTTCAACTTTAACTGACAAATTGACTGAGTCAATACGCTCGTCGCCACTAAAACGAAAAATTATTGAGCTGGATTTTTCCCCGATTGCGGACAAATCGGTCGAAGACGATGGTGATGAAAATTATGTAGATATTGACACTAGCTCATCTACGGATGCTGACAACGATAGCATATATTACAATAGTGACTGTGAGACCTACTATGATGATATTGCTTCGCCATTTATAAAGCCAAAAAATCGACAAGCACCAAAAATGTATCATCAGGCGCAGCGCATCAAATTGGCTCACGAGCATTACGACGATACTACATCAAACACAAACGCCACTAACAATAGTATGATGAACAAAAATATCAAAGACAGTGATAGGGAAATCATCGAACAGCAACAGCAGCAAGAACAACAACTCGAGGAGCAACAATTTGTGAAACAGCAACAACTGGAGCAGCAGCGCCGACAACAACAGCAACAAATTGAGCAACAACAGCAGCAGCATGAGCTGCTATTAAAACAACGACAGCTGGACCAACAAAAACAGCTCGAAGAAAAACGACAACAACAGCAGCAGCAACAGCAGCACGAATTAGAGCAAAATCAGAAGCAGCAGCAACTAAGACCAAGAAATGCCCCTAAACAGCAAATGAACGTCCCTCAAAACCAACAGCCAATCAGCAGCAACAATAAAAATGATACCAATAAAATACCCATTATTTTTATTCCTCTAGTGCCTGAAATCAAGCCCTTGCTAGACAAATTGACCAGCAACGAAAATGTTGGAAAATTTAATACTAGAGCAATTGGTAAAAGTGGACTCAGAGTCCAGTCCAGCAACATGCCTACTTATAATGCCATCTTAAAAGTTCTTACTGATGAAAATATACAGCTGCACACACACCAATCGAAGAGTGATAAAGGATATAGAATATTAATTCGACACCTTCATCACTCATCGCCCTGTGCTGATATTTCGGAAGAGCTTCGATCTCTTGGCTATATGGTGCGTTTCATAAGAGCAATTAAGCATAGGTTTAGTGGGAAGCCGCTAAATCTATTTGAAGTGGAATTACAAACCAATCCGGACGGAAGCCACACAGAAATACACAACCTTCAATATTTGGGCAACCAAGTTATTGAAATTGAGAGACTGGCCAAACCTCGTGATCCAGCCCAATGCCACAGGTGCCAAAAGTTCGGGCACACAAAAACTACTGTCGGCGACCCTACAAGTGTATGAAGTGTGCGGGTGATCACATGACCACATCATGTAACAAACCCCGACAAGTGGACCCAAAATGCGCCAATTGTAGTGAAAAACATGTCAGTTGCTACAAGGGGTGCAGCGAGTTTAAAAAAGCACGTAGCGTAATGCTGAGGCCAATGAAGATGCCTGATAAGCGGCAACCACATCAATATCAGCACCAACGCCCACGTCAAAATAAGCAACAGCAGCAACAAAGTCAGCAACAACAACGCTCATATAGCTGGGTTGTAAGTAATGGCAATAACAACAACGCCAACCAAAACAACAACCCCAGCAAAGACAACAAAAAGCAGCAGCAGCAGTCAAAACGCAACACACCGGCTAAAACAAACAATGTTAATACGCCTAATAAGCAGCAACAACAGCCAAAACAACAATCAAAACAGCAAAAACAGCAGCAGCCAAAACACCAGCAGCGCACAAATACAACAAAAAACAACAAAAAAGTCAATAATGCAGCCCAAACCAGTGCTAGTACGCCCTTAGCTAAGAAAAACCCGGCGGAGAAGCATCTAGCTGAGCTGCAACAAAAGCTAAAGGATGAGCAACAGCAACAAGAGAAAAAACGCGAACAACAACAACAACACGCAACCCAGTCCTTAGCCACAGTCACATCAAAAGCCACAAATCCAACGCAACTGGCCCTCGAACAGAGTATTCAAATATTCTCCAGAATGGAATCCAAAATGGAAACTCTGCTCGAGGCAATCGCTAAAATGATCAACATGAGTGCGATGTTGAACGCCAATCTGATGAGAACAACAACGGGACGCTCCAGCTCTATGTCTGTTGACTCGACGGCCGTCAACGACGCATGTTGCTATTAGACACATAAAGCATAGCTTACCTGGAAACAAATATGGTTTAATCTGGCAAAAAATAAATGAAAATAAAAAAAAAACCTGCATTATTTTGGCCTTTATATAGACTTTCTGCCTGCAAAAAGAAGAAAACATTCAAAAAGAAGCTGAAAAATGCGTAAATTACAAACTTTATTGACAAATGCGGACATGACGTTAACTTGAATACAATGGTGTCGCAAAGACGCATGCAATTGAAGCTTAATACTGCTGCCCGACGACGAGGGAGTTTCAATCCGGATGCTTTACCACATTTCGACAATTCCGGATGCTGTTCCAGCTTAGTCCCAAATTTGGAGACCAACGCCACCAAAACTGTAGCAGCAGTTACAACAATAAAAAGCCAATCCTGACGATTACGACCAACAACAGTGATGACAACGCCAATACAATCAACGATGGTGATGACAATCGTGATTGTACGACGAAGATGACGACAACGACGAAGTGGTCAAAAATGCACTTATTTTTGCCACCGCCACTGAGCACATCCGTGCAATACAAGACGAAAACACTGTATATCCTGGGTTTGCCGAAGTCTGGCTGCATTGAAAACAAAAACCGAACAACACATTTGTTTTTTTTTCACTTGCTGGCCACTGATGATGTTTTCACACACGGCATAACCTGGTGAAGTATAAAATATTCGTTTTAATATGTCGCTTTTCTCTCACACTTCACAGAGCATTTAAAGTTTAATCAACACTCACCTGAGATGTACCACCGGTTTGGTACAGCCACGTCATCCACTTTTGATGGCCCAAATGCGGCCTTTAGCCACCACCAGACGATCGCTCAAGAGCAAGTGCTTGCGCTTGCAAATGCGCGAAAAATACTCATCTGGCCAAAAAATGCAAATTGGCGAGATGTTGTATCTCCGCCAATAATCGCCCGATCCAGCCAAAAATGGGCTTAAATGGAAGGTGCGGCCCATGGCTATCATCGCCAAAAAAACTCCGGGGCGATTCCACCTCGCCTCACCAAAATGCTCGCCTCTCCAAATTGCACCAGCAGCCTGCAATGCAATTGCCGCTGCCGATGCAATTTACTTATGCGCGCGCGCGCATTGCTGCGCGTTGCTGTCTTCTCCGGATGCTTCCCCTCCAGCATGATGATTACCCTTTATTCTGCAATTTAAATTAAATTAGTATTAAGTTAGTTAAAATTTAAAATTACTTATCTTGATTCTTATATTAATTAGCGTTTGCGATTCTGCAGCTGTCAAAACACATGTTAAATGTTAAATTATAGGGTGGCCATAGCTTTTTATTTTTTTGTTTACATATGCACATTGCCACTTTGAGTAGTTCTGTAATGTTAATGTTAAGTTTTTTGTTAGAATGTCAACTTATCGAATCGCTCTATGTTAATGTTAAATGTAAGCATTGCCCGCCTAATTCAAAAGAAGTACACAAGCAGCACCTATGTGTGTTGCTTGATGTTTGTCATATATAGTCTCCGTTTGCATGTTGCCCGGTCGGGTAATCAAGAGGACTTAGTGCGCTAGCCGGCTGGTTTTTCGTTTCGTTTTTGATGTATAAGTCTTTATGTTTTAAACGTTTTAAAAAAAAAAAATGAAAAACAATTTTTGTTAATAAACGGTCGTGCGACAATATTTGTTTGAGGATGCCACATCCAATATTAACAATATTCTATTAA
>JAEIGR010000144.1:0-217499 GCA_018904305.1 Scaptomyza montana | reverse complement strand
TTTTTAGTTTTTTGACTATATCTCGAGAAATAAGCGAGATAGCGCCTAAAAACGATAAAAATCATTAAATTTTTTAGTTTTTTGACTATATCTCGAGAAATAAGCGAGATAGCGCCTTAAAAACGAAAAGAATCATTAATTTTTTAGTTTTTTGACCATAACTCGAGAAATAAGCGAGATAGCGCCTTAAAACGAAAAGAATCATTAATTTTTTAGTTTTTTGACTATATCTCGAGAAATAAGCGAGATAGCGCCTAAAAACGAAAAGAATCATTAATTTTTTAGTTTTTTGACTATATCTCGTGAAATAAGCGAGATAGCGCCTAAAAACGATAAAAATCATTAAATTTTTAAGTTTTTTGACTATATCTCGAGAAATAAGCGAGATAGCGCCTTAAAAACGAAAAGAATCATTAATTTTTTAGTTTTTTGACTATAACTCGAGAAATAAGCGAGATAGCGCCTTAAAAACGAAAAGAATCATTAATATTTTTAGTTTTTTTGACTATATCTCGTGAAATAAGCGAGATAGCGCCTAAAAACGATAAAAATCATTAAATTTTTAGTTTTTTGACTATATCTCGAGAAATAAGCGAGATAGCGCCTTAAAACGAAAAGAATCATTAATTTTTTAGTTTTTTGACCATAACTCGAGAAATAAGCGAGATAGCGCCTTAAAACGAAAAAGAATCATTAATTTTTTAGTTTTTTGACTATATCTCGAGAAATAAGCGAGATAGCGCCTAAAAACGATAAAAAATCATTAATTTTTTAGTTTTTTGACCATAACTCGAGAAATAAGCGAGATAGCGCCTTAAAAACGAAAAGAATCATTAATTTTTTAGTTTTTTGACTATATCTCGAGAAATAAGCGAGATAGCGCCTTAAAAACGAAAAGAATCATTAATTTTTTAGTTTTTTGACTATATCTCGAGAAATAAGCGAGATAGCGCCTTAAAACGAAAAGAATCATTAATTTTTTAGTTTTTTGACTATATCTCGTGAAATAAGCGAGATAGCGCCTAAAAACGAAAAAAATCATTAAATTTTTAGTTTTTTGACTATAACTCGAGAAATAAGCGAGATAGCGCCTAAAAACGAAAAAAATCATTAATTTTTTAGTTTTTTGACTATAACTCGAGAAATAAGCGAGATAGCGCCTAAAAACGATAAAAATCATTAAATTTTTAAGTTTTTTGACTATATCTCGAGAAATAAGCGAGATAGCGCCTTAAAAACGAAAAGAATCATTAATTTTTTAGTTTTTTGACCATAACTCGAGAAATAAGCGAGATAGCGCCTTAAAACGAAAAGAATCATTAATATTTTTAGTTTTTTGACTATATCTCGTGAAATAAGCGAGATAGCGCCTAAAAACGATAAAAATCATTAAATTTTTAGTTTTTTGACTATATCTCGAGAAATAAGCGAGATAGCGCCTTAAAAACGAAAAGAATCATTAATTTTTTAGTTTTTTGACCATAACTCGAGAAATAAGCGAGATAGCGCCTTAAAACGAAAAGAATCATTAATTTTTTAGTTTTTTGACTATATCTCGAGAAATAAGCGAGATAGCGCCTAAAAACGATAAAAATCATTAAATTTTTTAGTTTTTTGACTATAACTCGAGAAATAAGCGAGATAGCGCCTAAAAACGATAAAAATCATTAATTTTTTAGTTTTTTGACCATAACTCGAGAAATAAGCGAGATAGCGCCTTAAAAACGAAAAGAATCATTAATTTTTTAGTTTTTTGACCATATCTCGAGAAATAAGCGAGATAGCGCCTTAAAACGAAAAAAATCATTAAATTTTTAGTTTTTTGACTATATCTCGAGAAATAAGCGAGATAGCGCCTAAAAACGATAAAAATCATTAAATTTTTAGTTTTTTGACTAACTCGAGAAATAAGCGAGATAGCGCCTTAAAACGAAAAGAATCATTAATTTTTTAGTTTTTTGACCATAACTCGAGAAATAAGCGAGATAGCGCCTAAAAACGAAAAGAATCATTAATTTTTTAGTTTTTTGACTATATCTCGTGAAATAAGCGAGATAGCGCCTAAAAACGATAAAAATCATTAAATTTTTAGTTTTTTGACCATATCTCGAGAAATAAGCGAGATAGCGCCTTAAAACGAAAAGAATCATTAAATTTTTAGTTTTTTGACTATATCTCGAGAAATAAGCGAGATAGCGCCTTAAAACGAAAAGAATCATTAATTTTTTAGTTTTTTGACTATATCTCGAGAAATAAGCGAGATAGCGCCTTAAAACGAAAAGAATCATTAATTTTTTAGTTTTTTGACTATATCTCGTGAAATAAGCGAGATAGCGCCTTAAAACGAAAAGAATCATTAATTTTTTAGTTTTTTGACTATATCTCGAGAAATAAGCGAGATAGCGCCTAAAAACGAAAAGAATCATTAAATTTTTTGACAACGGAAAAAGAGAAGCGCCAAAAACGAAAAATTTTTAGTTTTTTGACTATATCTCGAGAAATAAGCGAGATAGCGCCTTAAAACGAAAAGAATCATTAAATTTTTAGTTTTTTGACTATATCTCGAGAAATAAGCGAAATAAAAACGAAATCATTAAATTTTTAGTTTTTTGACTATATCTCGAGAAATAAGCGAGATAGCGCCTAAAAACATAAAAAAAAGAATCATTAAATTTTTAGTTTTTTGACCATAACTCGAGAAATAAGCGAGATAGCGCCTTAAAACGAAAAAACAAAACTAAAATAAAGATAGCGCCTAAAACGAAAAGAATCATTAATTTTTTAGTTTTTTGACTATATCTCGTGAAATAAGCGAGATAGCGCCTAAAAACGATAAAAATCATTAATTTTTTAGTTTTTTGACCATAACTCGAGAAATAAGCGAGATAGCGCCTTAAAACGAAAAGAATCATTAAATTTTTTAGTTTTTTGACTATATCTCGTGAAATAAGCGAGATAGCGCCTTAAAACGAAAAAGAATCATTAATTTTTTAGTTTTTTGACTATAATCTCGAGAAATAAGCGAGATAGCGCCTTAAAACGAAAAGAATCATTAATTTTTTAGTTTTTTGACTATATCTCGTGAAATAAGCGAGATAGCGCCTAAAAACGATAAAAATCATTAAATTTTTAGTTTTTTGACCATAACTCGAGAAATAAGCGAGATAGCGCCTAAAAACGATAAAAATCATTAATTTTTTAGTTTTTTGACCATAACTCGAGAAATAAGCGAGATAGCGCCTAAAAACGATAAAAATCATTAAATTTTTAGTTTTTTGACTATATCTCGAGAAATAAGCGAGATAGCGCCTTAAAAACGAAAAGAATCATTAAATTTTTTAGTTTTTTGACCATAACTCGAGAAATAAGCGAGATAGCGCCTTAAAACGAAAAGAATCATTAATTTTTTAGTTTTTTGACTATATCTCGAGAAATAAGCGAGATAGCGCCTAAAAACGATAAAAAGATCATTAAATTTTTAGTTTTTTGACTATATCTCGAGAAATAAGCGAGATAGCGCCTTAAAACGAAAAGAATCATTAATTTTTTAGTTTTTTGACCATAACTCGAAAAGAAATAAGCGAGATAGCGCCTAAAAACGAAAAAAATCATTAAATTTTTAGTTTTTTGACTATATCTCGAGAAATAAGCGAGATAGCGCCTAAAAACGATAAAAATCATTAAATTTTTTTTTTTTTGACCATAACTCGAGAAATAACGAGATAGCGCCTAAAAACGAAAAGAATCATTAATTTTTTAGTTTTTTGACTATAACTCGAGAAATAAGCGAGATAGCGCCTTAAAACGAAAAGAATCATTAATTTTTTAGTTTTTTGACCATAACTCGAGAAATAAGCGAGATAGCGCCTTAAAACGAAAAGAATCATTAATTTTTTAGTTTTTTGACTATATCTCGTGAAATAAGCGAGATAGCGCCTAAAAACGATAAAAATCATTAAATTTTTAGTTTTTTGACTATATCTCGAGAAATAAGCGAGATAGCGCCTTAAAAACGAAAAGAATCATTAATTTTTTAGTTTTTTGTTGACCATAACTCGAGAAATAAGCGAGATAGCGCCTAAAAACGAAAAAATAATTAAGAACCATTAAAACGAAAAGAATCATTAAATTTTTAGTTTTTTGACTATATCTCGAGAAATAAGCGAGATAGCGCCTTAAAACGAAAAAAATTAAATTAATTAGTTTTTTGACTATATCTCGAAAAAAAAGCCAAAAAAATTTTATTTTTGACCATAACTCGAGAAATAAGCGAGATAGCGCCTTAAAACGAAAAGAATCATTAATTTTTTAGTTTTTTGACCATAACTCGAGAAATAAGCGAGATAGCGCCTTAAAACGAAAAGAATCATTAATTTTTTAGTTTTTTGACTATATCTCGTGAAATAAGCGAGATAGCGCCTTAAAACGATAAAAATCATTAAATTTTTAGTTTTTTGACTATAACTCGAGAAATAAGCGAGATAGCGCCTTAAAAACGAAAAAAAATCATTAATTTTTTAATTTTTTGACTATATCTCGAGAAATAAGCGAGATAGCGCCTTAAAACGAAAAGAATCATTAATTTTTTAGTTTTTTGACCATATCTCGAGAAATAAGCGAGATAGCGCCTTAAAACGAAAAGAATCATTAATTTTTTAGTTTTTTGACTATATCTCGAGAAATAAGCGAGATAGCGCCTAAAAACGATAAAAATCATTAAATTTTTTAGTTTTTTGACCATAACTCGAGAAATAAGCGAGATAGCGCCTTAAAACGAAAAGAATCATTAATTTTTTAGTTTTTTGACTATATCTCGAGAAATAAGCGAGATAGCGCCTAAAAACGAAAAAAATTTTAATTTTTTTGACCATAACTCCGAGAAATAAGCGAGATAGCGCCTTAAAACGAAAAGAATCATTAATTTTTTAGTTTTTTGACTATATCTCGAGAAATAAGCGAGATAGCGCCTAAAAACGATAAAAATCATTAAATTTTTAGTTTTTTGACTATAACTCGAGAAATAAGCGAGATAGCGCCTAAAAACGAAAAGAATCATTAATTTTTTAGTTTTTTGACCATAACTCGAGAAATAAGCGAGATAGCGCCTTAAAACGAAAAGAATCATTAAATTTTTAGTTTTTTGACCATAACTCGAGAAATAAGCGAGATAGCGCCTTAAAACGAAAAAAATCATTAAATTTTTAGTTTTTTGACTATATCTCGAGAAATAAGCGAGATAGCGCCTAAAAACGAAAAGAATCATTAATTTTTTAGTTTTTTGACTATAACTCGAGAAATAAGCGAGATAGCGCCTTAAAACGAAAAGAATCATTAATTTTTTAGTTTTTTGACTATATCTCGAGAAATAAGCGAGATAGCGCCTAAAAACGAAAAGAATCATTAATTTTTTAGTTTTTTGACTATATCTCGTGAAATAAGCGAGATAGCGCCCTAAAAACGATAAAAATCATTAAATTTTTAGTTTTTTGACCATAACTCGAGAAATAAGCGAGATAGCGCCTAAAAACGATAAAAATCATTAAATTTTTAGTTTTTTGACCATATCTCGAGAAATAAGCGAGATAGCGCCTAAAAACGAAAAAAATCATTAAATTTTTAGTTTTTTGACTATAACTCGAGAAATAAGCGAGATAGCGCCTTAAAAACGAAAAGAATCATTAATTTTTTAGTTTTTTGACTATATCTCGTGAAATAAGCGAGATAGCGCCTAAAAACGATAAAAATCATTAAATTTTTAGTTTTTTGACTATATCTCGAGAAATAAGCGAGATAGCGCCTTAAAAACGAAAAGAATCATTAATTTTTTAGTTTTTTGACCATAACTCGAGAAATAAGCGAGATAGCGCCTAAAAACGAAAAGAATCATTAATTTTTTAGTTTTTTGACCATAACTCGAGAAATAAGCGAGATAGCGCCTTAAAAACGAAAAGAATCATTAATTTTTTAGTTTTTTGACTATATCTCGAGAAATAAGCGAGATAGCGCCTTAAAAACGAAAAAGAATCATTAAATTTTTAGTTTTTTGACCATAACTCGAGAAATAAGCGAGATAGCGCCTAAAAACGAAAAGAATCATTAATTTTTTAGTTTTTTGACCATAACTCGAGAAATAAGCGAGATAGCGCCTAAAAACGAAAAAAATCATTAAATTTTTAGTTTTTTGACCATAACTCGAGAAATAAGCGAGATAGCGCCTAAAAACGAAAAAAATCATTAATTTTTTAGTTTTTTGACTATAACTCGAGAAATAAGCGAGATAGCGCCTTAAAACGATAAAGAATCATTAATTTTTATTTTTTTTAGTTTTTTGACTATATCTCGAGAAATAAGCGAGATAGCGCCTTAAAACGAAAAAAATCATTAATTTTTTAGTTTTTTGACTATATCTCGAGAAATAAGCGAGATAGCGCCTTAAAACGAAAAGAATCATTAATTTTTTAGTTTTTTGACCATAACTCGAGAAATAAGCGAGATAGCGCCTTAAAACGAAAAGAATCATTAATTTTTTAGTTTTTTGACTATATCTCGAGAAATAAGCGAGATAGCGCCTTAAAACGAAAAGAATCATTAATTTTTTAGTTTTTTGACTATATCTCGAGAAATAAGCGAGATAGCGCCTAAAAACGATAAAAATCATTAAATTTTTAGTTTTTTGACCATAACTCGAGAAATAAGCGAGATAGCGCCTAAAAACGATAAAAATCATTAATTTTTTAGTTTTTTGACCATATCTCGAGAAATAAGCGAGATAGCGCCTAAAAACGATAAAAATCATTAAATTTTAAGTTTTTTGACTATATCTCGAGAAATAAGCGAGATAGCGCCTTAAAACGAAAAGAATCATTAATTTTTTAGTTTTTTGACCATAACTCGAGAAATAAGCGAGATAGCGCCTTAAAACGAAAAGAATCATTAATTTTTTAGTTTTTTGACTATATCTCGTGAAATAAGCGAGATAGCGCCTAAAAACGATAAAAATCATTAAATTTTTAGTTTTTTGACTATATCTCGAGAAATAAGCGAGATAGCGCCTAAAAACGAAAAGAATCATTAATTTTTTAGTTTTTTGACCATAACTCGAGAAATAAGCGAGATAGCGCCTTAAAAACGAAAAGAATCATTAATTTTTTAGTTTTTTGACCATAACTCGAGAAATAAGCGAGATAGCGCCTTAAAAACGAAAAGAATCATTAATTTTTTAGTTTTTTGACTATATCTCGAGAAATAAGCGAGATAGCGCCTTAAAAACGATAAAAATCATTAAATTTTTAGTTTTTTGACCATAACTCGAGAAATAAGCGAGATAGCGCCTTAAAACGAAAAGAATCATTAATTTTTTAGTTTTTTGACCATAACTCGAGAAATAAGCGAGATAGCGCCTTAAAAACGAAAAGAATCATTAATTTTTTAGTTTTTTGACTATATCTCGAGAAATAAGCGAGATAGCGCCTAAAAACGATAAAAAATCATTAAATTTTTAGTTTTTTGACTATATCTCGAGAAATAAGCGAGATAGCGCCTTAAAACGAAAAAAATCATTAATTTTTTATTTTTTTATTTTTTGACCATATCTCGAGAAATAAGCGAGATAGCGCCTTAAAACGAAAAGAATCATTAATTTTTTAGTTTTTTGACTATATCTCGAGAAATAAGCGAGATAGCGCCTTAAAACGATAAAGAATCATTAAATTTTTAGTTTTTTGACCATAACTCGAGAAATAAGCGAGATAGCGCCTTAAAACGAAAAGAATCATTAAATTTTTAGTTTTTTGACCATAACTCGAGAAATAAGCGAGATAGCGCCTTAAAACGAAAAGAATCATTAATTTTTTAGTTTTTTGACTATATCTCGTGAAATAAGCGAGATAGCGCCTAAAAACGATAAAAATCATTAAATTTTTAGTTTTTTGACCATAACTCGAGAAATAAGCGAGATAGCGCCTTAAAAACGAAAAGAATCATTAATTTTTTAGTTTTTTGACCATAACTCGAGAAATAAGCGAGATAGCGCCTAAAAACGAAAAGAATCATTAAATTTTTTAGTTTTTTGACCATAATCTCGAGAAATAAGCGAGATAGCGCCTTAAAAACGAAAAGAATCATTAAATTTTTAGTTTTTTGACCATAACTCGAGAAATAAGCGAGATAGCGCCTAAAAACGATAAAAATCATTAATTTTTTAGTTTTTTTTTTTTTTTTGACTATAACTCGAGAAATAAGCGAGATAGCGCCTTAAAACGAAAAAGAATCATTAATTTTTTAGTTTTTTGACTATATCTCGAGAAATAAGCGAGATAGCGCCTAAAAACGAAAAGAATCATTAATTTTTTAGTTTTTTGACTATATCTCGAGAAATAAGCGAGATAGCGCCTTAAAAACGATAAAAATCATTAAATTTTTTAGTTTTTTGACTATATCTCGAGAAATAAGCGAGATAGCGCCTTAAAACGAAAAGAATCATTAATTTTTTTTTAGTTTTTTGTTTTTTGACCATAACTCGAGAAATAAGCGAGATAGCGCCTAAAAACGAAAAGAATCATTAATTTTTTAGTTTTTTGACTATATCTCGAGAAATAAGCGAGATAGCGCCTAAAAACGATAAAAATCATTAATTTTTTAGTTTTTTGACCATAACTCGAGAAATAAGCGAGATAGCGCCTTAAAACGAAAAGAATCATTAATTTTTTAGTTTTTTGACTATATCTCGAGAAATAAGCGAGATAGCGCCTTAAAAACGAAAAGAATCATTAATTTTTTAGTTTTTTGACTATAACTCGAGAAATAAGCGAGATAGCGCCTTAAAACGAAAAGAATCATTAATTTTTTAGTTTTTTGACTATATCTCGTGAAATAAGCGAGATAGCGCCTAAAAACGATAAAAATCATTAAATTTTTAGTTTTTTGACCATAACTCGAGAAATAAGCGAGATAGCGCCTAAAAACGATAAAAATCATTAATTTTTTAGTTTTTTGACCATAACTCGTGAAATAAGCGAGATAGCGCATAAACACGAAAAGAATCATTAATTTTTTAGTTTTTTGACTGTTTCTCGAGAAGAAAGCGAGATATTGCCTTAAAACGAAAAGAATCATTAATTTTTTAGTTTTTTGACTGTTTCTCGAGAAAAAAGCGAGATATTGCCTTAAAACGAAAAGAATCATTAATTTTTTAGTTTTTTGACTATATCTCGAGAAATAAGCGAGATAGCGCCTAAAAACGATAAAGAATCATTAAATTTTTAGTTTTTTGACTATATCTCGAGAAATAAGCGAGATAGCGCCTAAAAACGAAAAGAATCATTAAATTTTTTAGTTTTTTGACCATAACTCGAGAAATAAGCGAGATAGCGCCTTAAAACGAAAAGAATCATTAATTTTTTAGTTTTTTGACCATAACTCGAGAAATAAGCGAGATAGCGCCTTAAAAACGAAAAGAATCATTAATTTTTTAGTTTTTTGACTATATCTCGAGAAATAAGCGAGATAGCGCCTAAAAACGATAAGAAATCATTAAATTTTTAGTTTTTTGACCATAACTCGAGAAATAAGCGAGATAGCGCCTAAAAACGAAAAGAATCATTAATTTTTTAGTTTTTTGACCATAACTCGAGAAATAAGCGAGATAGCGCCTTAAAACGAAAAGAATCATTAATTTTTTAGTTTTTTGACTATATCTCGAGAAATAAGCGAGATAGCGCCTAAAAACGAAAAGAATCATTAATTTTTTAGTTTTTTGACTATATCTCGTGAAATAAGCGAGATAGCGCCTAAAAACGATAAAAATCATTAAATTTTTAGTTTTTTGACCATAACTCGAGAAATAAGCGAGATAGCGCCTTAAAACGAAAAGAATCATTAATTTTTTAGTTTTTTGACTATATCTCGAGAAATAAGCGAGATAGCGCCTTAAAACGAAAAGAATCATTAATTTTTTAGTTTTTTGACTATAACTCGAGAAATAAGCGAGATAGCGCCTAAAAACGAAAAGAATCATTAAATTTTTTAGTTTTTTGACTATATCTCGAGAAATAAGCGAGATAGCGCCTAAAACGATAAAGAATCATTAATTTTTTAGTTTTTTGACCATAACTCGAGAAATAAGCGAGATAGCGCCTTAAAACGAAAAAGAATCATTAATTTTTTAGTTTTTTGACTATATCTCGAGAAATAAGCGAGATAGCGCCTTAAAACGAAAAGAATCATTAATTTTTTAGTTTTTTGACTATATCTCGAGAAATAAGCGAGATAGCGCCTAAAAACGATAAAGAATCATTAAATTTTTAGTTTTTTGACTATATCTCGAGAAATAAGCGAGATAGCGCCTTAAAAAACGAAAAGAATCATTAATTTTTTAGTTTTTTGACCATAACTCGAGAAATAAGCGAGATAGCGCCTTAAAAAACGAAAAGAATCATTAAATTTTTAGTTTTTTGACTATATCTCGAGAAATAAGCGAGATAGCGCCTTAAAAACGAAAAGAATCATTAAATTTTTAGTTTTTTGACTATATCTCGAGAAATAAGCGAGATAGCGCCTTAAAAACGAAAAGAATCATTAAATTTTTTAGTTTTTTGACCATAACTCGAGAAATAAGCGAGATAGCGCCTTAAAACGAAAAGAATCATTAATTTTTTAGTTTTTTGACTATAACTCGAGAAATAAGCGAGATAGCGCCTTAAAACGAAAAGAATCATTAAATTTTTAGTTTTTTGACTATATCTCGAGAAATAAGCGAGATAGCGCCTAAAAACGAAAAAAATCATTAAATTTTTAGTTTTTTGACTATATCTCGAGAAATAAGCGAGATAGCGCCTAAAAACGAAAAGAATCATTAAATTTTTTAGTTTTTTGACCATAACTCGAGAAATAAGCGAGATAGCGCCTAAAAACGAAAAAAATCATTAATTTTTTAGTTTTTTGACCATAACTCGAGAAATAAGCGAGATAGCGCCTTAAAAACGATAAAGAATCATTAAATTTTTAGTTTTTTGACTATAACTCGAGAAATAAGCGAGATAGCGCCTTAAAACGAAAAGAATCATTTAATTTTTAGTTTTTTGACCATAACTCGAGAAATAAGCGAGATAGCGCCTAAAAAGAATCATTAATTTTTTAGTTTTTTTTGACTATATCTCGTGAAATAAGCGAGATAGCGCCTAAAAACGATAAAAATCATTAAATTTTTAGTTTTTTGACCATAACTCGAGAAATAAGCGAGATAGCGCCTTAAAACGAAAAGAATCATTAATTTTTTAGTTTTTTGACTATAACTCGAGAAATAAGCGAGATAGCGCCTTAAAACGAAAAGAATCATTAATTTTTTAGTTTTTTGACTATATCTCGAGAAATAAGCGAGATAGCGCCTAAAACGATAAAAATCATTAAATTTTTAGTTTTTTGACTATATCTCGAGAAATAAGCGAGATAGCGCCTTAAAACGAAAAGAATCATTAAATTTTTAGTTTTTTGACTATAACTCGAGAAATAAGCGAGATAGCGCCTAAAAACGAAAAAAATCATTAATTTTTTAGTTTTTTGACTATATCTCGAGAAATAAGCGAGATAGCGCCTAAAAACGATAAAAAATCATTAATTTTTTAGTTTTTTGACCATAACTCGAGAAATAAGCGAGATAGCGCCTTAAAACGAAAAGAATCATTAATTTTTTAGTTTTTTGACTATATCTCGAGAAATAAGCGAGATAGCGCCTAAAAACGAAAAGAATCATTAAATTTTTAGTTTTTTGACTATATCTCGAGAAATAAGCGAGATAGCGCCTAAAAACGATAAAAATCATTAAATTTTTAGTTTTTTGACTATAACTCGAGAAATAAGCGAGATAGCGCCTAAAAACGAAAAGAATCATTAAATTTTTAGTTTTTTGACTATATCTCGAGAAATAAGCGAGATAGCGCCTAAAAACGAAAAAAATCATTAATTTTTTAGTTTTTTGACCATAACTCGAGAAATAAGCGAGATAGCGCCTAAAAACGATAAAAATCATTAAATTTTTAGTTTTTTGACTATAACTCGAGAAATAAGCGAGATAGCGCCTTAAAACGAAAAGAATCATTAATTTTTTAGTTTTTTGACCATAACTCGAGAAATAAGCGAGATAGCGCCTTAAAAACGAAAAGAATCATTAAATTTTTAGTTTTTTGACTATATCTCGAGAAATAAGCGAGATAGCGCCTAAAAACGATAAAAATCATTAAATTTTTTAGTTTTTTGACTATAACTCGAGAAATAAGCGAGATAGCGCCTTAAAAACGAAAAGAATCATTAAATTTTTAGTTTTTTGACTATATCTCGAGAAATAAGCGAGATAGCGCCTTAAAACGATAAGAAATCATTAATTTTTTAGTTTTTTGACCATAACTCGAGAAATAAGCGAGATAGCGCCTAAAAACGAAAAGAATCATTAATTTTTTAGTTTTTTGACTATATCTCGAGAAATAAGCGAGATAGCGCCTTAAAACGAAAAAAATCATTAAATTTTTAGTTTTTTGACCATAACTCGAGAAATAAGCGAGATAGCGCCTTAAAACGAAAAGAATCATTAATTTTTTAGTTTTTTGACTATATCTCGAGAAATAAGCGAGATAGCGCCTAAAAACGAAAAGAATCATTAAATTTTTAGTTTTTTGACTATATCTCGAGAAATAAGCGAGATAGCGCCTAAAAACGAAAAGAATCATTAAATTTTTAGTTTTTTGACTATAACTCGAGAAATAAGCGAGATAGCGCCTAAAAACGATAAAAATCATTAAATTTTTAGTTTTTTGACTATATCTCGAGAAATAAGCGAGATAGCGCCTTAAAAACGAAAAGAATCATTAAATTTTTAGTTTTTTGACCATAACTCGAGAAATAAGCGAGATAGCGCCTTAAAACGAAAAAAAGAATCATTAAATTTTTAGTTTTTTGACTATATCTCGAGAAATAAGCGAGATAGCGCCTAAAAACGATAAAAATCATTAATTTTTTAGTTTTTTGACCATAACTCGAGAAATAAGCGAGATAGCGCCTTAAAACGAAAAGAATCATTAAATTTTTAGTTTTTTGACTATAACTCGAGAAATAAGCGAGATAGCGCCTTAAAAAAACGAAAAGAATCATTAATTTTTTAGTTTTTTGACCATAACTCGAGAAATAAGCGAGATAGCGCCTAAAAACGAAAAAAATCATTAAATTTTTAGTTTTTTGACTATATCTCGAGAAATAAGCGAGATAGCGCCTAAAACGATAAAAATCATTAAATTTTTAGTTTTTTGACCATAACTCGAGAAATAAGCGAGATAGCGCCTTAAAACGAAAAGAATCATTAAATTTTTTAGTTTTTTGACTATATCTCGAGAAATAAGCGAGATAGCGCCTTAAAACGATAAAGAATCATTAAATTTTTAGTTTTTTGACTATATCTCGAGAAATAAGCGAGATAGCGCCTTAAAAACGAAAAGAATCATTAATTTTTTAGTTTTTTGACTATATCTCGAGAAATAAGCGAGATAGCGCCTAAAAACGATAAAAATCATTAAATTTTTAGTTTTTTGACTATAACTCGAGAAATAAGCGAGATAGCGCCTAAAAATAAAAACGAAAAAAATCATTAATTTTTTTAGTTTTTTGACTATAACTCGAGAAATAAGCGAGATAGCGCCTGAAAACGAAAAGAATCATTAATTTTTTTAGTTTTTTGACTATAACTCGAGAAATAAGCGAGATAACGCCTTAAAACGAAAAGAATCATTAATTTTTTAGTTTTTTGACTATATCTCGTGAAATAAGCGAGATAGCGCCTAAAAACGATAAAAATCATTAAATTTTTAGTTTTTTGACTATATCTCGAGAAATAAGCGAGATAGCGCCTTAAAACGAAAAGAATCATTAATTTTTTAGTTTTTTGACTATAACTCGAGAAATAAGCGAGATAGCGCCTAAAAACGAAAAGAATCATTAATTTTTTAGTTTTTTGACTATATCTCGTGAAATAAGCGAGATAGCGCCTAAAAACGATAAAGAATCATTAATTTTTTAGTTTTTTGACCATAACTCGAGAAATAAGCGAGATAGCGCCTTAAAAACGAAAAAGAATCATTAAATTTTTAGTTTTTTGACTATAACTCGAGAAATAAGCGAGATAGCGCCTGAAAACGAAAAGAATCATTAATTTTTTTAGTTTTTTGACTATAACTCGAGAAATAAGCGAGATAACGCCTTAAAACGAAAAGAATCATTAAATTTTTAGTTTTTTGACTATATCTCGAGAAATAAGCGAGATAGCGCCCTAAAAACGATAAAAATCATTAAATTTTTAGTTTTTTGACTATATCTCGAGAAATAAGCGAGATAGCGCCTTAAAACGAAAAGAATCATTAATTTTTTAGTTTTTTGACCATAACTCGAGAAATAAGCGAGATAGCGCCTAAAAACGAAAAAGAATCATTAATTTTTTAGTTTTTTGACTATATCTCGAGAAATAAGCGAGATAGCGCCTAAAAACGAAAAGAATCATTAAATTTTTAGTTTTTTGACTATAACTCGAGAAATAAGCGAGATAGCGCCTTAAAACGAAAAAGAATCATTAATTTTTTAGTTTTTTGACTATATCTCGAGAAATAAGCGAGATAGCGCCTTAAAACGAAAAGAATCATTAAATTTTTAGTTTTTTGACTATATCTCGAGAAATAAGCGAGATAGCGCCTTAAAAACGAAAAGAATCATTAATTTTTTAGTTTTTTGACTATATCTCGAGAAATAAGCGAGATAGCGCCTAAAAACGATAAAAATCATTAAATTTTTAGTTTTTTGACCATAACTCGAGAAATAAGCGAGATAGCGCCTTAAAACGAAAAGAATCATTAATTTTTTAGTTTTTTGACCATAACTCGAGAAATAAGCGAGATAGCGCCTTAAAAACGAAAAAAATCATTAAATTTTTTAGTTTTTTGACTATATCTCGAGAAATAAGCGAGATAGCGCCTAAAAACGAAAAGAATCATTAAATTTTTAGTTTTTTGACCATAACTCGAGAAATAAGCGAGATAGCGCCTTAAAACGAAAAGAATCATTAAATTTTTAGTTTTTTGACTATATCTCGAGAAATAAGCGAGATAGCGCCTAAAAACGAAAAGAATCATTAAAATTTTAGTTTTTTTTGACTATATCTCGAGAAATAAGCGAGATAGCGCCTTAAAACGAAAAGAATCATTAAATTTTTAGTTTTTTGACCATAACTCGAGAAATAAGCGAGATAGCGCCTAAAAACGAAAAGAATCATTAAATTTTTAGTTTTTTGACTATATCTCGAGAAATAAGCGAGATAGCGCCTTAAAACGAAAAGAATCATTAATTTTTTAGTTTTTTGACCATAACTCGAGAAATAAGCGAGATAGCGCCTAAAACGAAAAAAAAAATCATTAAATTTTTAGTTTTTTGACCATAACTCGAGAAATAAGCGAGATAGCGCCTTAAAAACGAAAAGAATCATTAATTTTTTAGTTTTTTGACCATAACTCGAGAAATAAGCGAGATAGCGCCTTAAAAACGAAAAGAATCATTAATTTTTTAGTTTTTTGACTATATCTCGAGAAATAAGCGAGATAGCGCCTAAAAACGATAAAAATCATTAAATTTTTAGTTTTTTGACTATATCTCGAGAAATAAGCGAGATAGCGCCTTAAAAACGAAAAGAATCATTAATTTTTTAGTTTTTTGACCATAACTCGAGAAATAAGCGAGATAGCGCCTTAAAAACGAAAAGAATCATTAATTTTTTAGTTTTTTGACTATATCTCGAGAAATAAGCGAGATAGCGCCTAAAAACGATAAAAATCATTAATTTTTTAGTTTTTTGACCATAACTCGAGAAATAAGCGAGATAGCGCCTAAAAACGAAAAGAATCATTAAATTTTTAGTTTTTTGACTATATCTCGAGAAATAAGCGAGATAGCGCCTTAAAACGAAAAGAATCATTAAATTTTTAGTTTTTTGACTATATCTCGAGAAATAAGCGAGATAGCGCCTTAAAAACGATAAGAAATCATTAAATTTTTAGTTTTTTGACTATATCTCGAGAAATAAGCGAGATAGCGCCTTAAAAACGAAAAAGAATCATTAATTTTTTAGTTTTTTGACCATAACTCGAGAAATAAGCGAGATAGCGCCTAAAAACGATAAAAATCATTAATTTTTTAGTTTTTTGACTATATCTCGAGAAATAAGCGAGATAGCGCCTAAAAACGATAAAAATCATTAAATTTTTAGTTTTTTGACCATAACTCGAGAAATAAGCGAGATAGCGCCTTAAAACGAAAAGAATCATTAATTTTTTAGTTTTTTGACCATAACTCGAGAAATAAGCGAGATAGCGCCTTAAAACGAAAAGAATCATTAATTTTTTAGTTTTTTGACTATATCTCGAGAAATAAGCGAGATAGCGCCTAAAAACGAAAAGAATCATTAATTTTTTAGTTTTTTGACTATATCTCGAGAAATAAGCGAGATAGCGCCTAAAAACGATAAAAATCATTAATTTTTATTTTTAGTTTTTTGACTATAACTCGAGAAATAAGCGAGATAGCGCCTTAAAAAACGAAAAGAATCATTAATTTTTTAGTTTTTTGACTATATCTCGAGAAATAAGCGAGATAGCGCCTTAAAAACGAAAAGAATCATTAATTTTTTAGTTTTTTGACCATAACTCGAGAAATAAGCGAGATAGCGCCTAAAAACGATAAAAATCATTAAATTTTTAGTTTTTTGACTATATCTCGAGAAATAAGCGAGATAGCGCCTTAAAACGAAAAGAATCATTAATTTTTTAGTTTTTTGACCATAACTCGAGAAATAAGCGAGATAGCGCCTAAAAACGAAAAGAATCATTAATTTTTTAGTTTTTTGACTATATCTCGAGAAATAAGCGAGATAGCGCCTAAAAACGATAAAAATCATTAAATTTTTAGTTTTTTGACCATAACTCGAGAAATAAGCGAGATAGCGCCTTAAAACGAAAAGAATCATTAAATTTTTAGTTTTTTGACTATATCTCGAGAAATAAGCGAGATAGCGCCTAAAAACGAAAAAAATCATTAAATTTTTAGTTTTTTGACTATAACTCGAGAAATAAGCGAGATAGCGCCTTAAAACGAAAAAGAATCATTAATATTTTTAGTTTTTTGACTATATCTCGAGAAATAAGCGAGATAGCGCCTAAAAACGATAAAAATCATTAAATTTTTAGTTTTTTGACCATAACTCGAGAAATAAGCGAGATAGCGCCTAAAAACGATAAAAAACATTAATTTTTTAGTTTTTTGACTATATCTCGAGAAATAAGCGAGATAGCGCCTTAAAACGAAAAGAATCATTAAATTTTTAGTTTTTTGACTATAACTCGAGAAATAAGCGAGATAGCGCCTAAAAACGAAAAGAATCATTAAATTTTTAGTTTTTTGACTTATATCTCGAGAAATAAGCGAGATAGCGCCTTAAAACGAAAAAAATCATTAAATTTTTAGTTTTTTGACCATAACTCGAGAAATAAGCGAGATAGCGCCTTAAAAACGAAAAGAATCATTAATTTTTTAGTTTTTTGACTATATCTCGTGAAATAAGCGAGATAGCGCCTTAAAACGATAAAAATCATTAATTTTTTAGTTTTTTGACTATAACTCGAGAAATAAGCGAGATAGCGCCTAAAAACGAAAAGAATCATTAATTTTTTAGTTTTTTGACTATATCTCGAGAAATAAGCGAGATAGCGCCTTAAAACGAAAAAAATCATTAATTTTTTAGTTTTTTGACTATAACTCGAGAAATAAGCGAGATAGCGCCTTAAAACGAAAAGAATCATTAATTTTTTAGTTTTTTGACTATATCTCGTGAAATAAGCGAGATAGCGCCTAAAAACGATAAAGAATCATTAAATTTTTTAGTTTTTTGACTATAACTCGAGAAATAAGCGAGATAGCGCCTTAAAAACGAAAAAAATCATTAATTTTTTAGTTTTTTGACCATAACTCGAGAAATAAGCGAGATAGCGCCTTAAAAACGAAAAGAATCATTAATTTTTTAGTTTTTTGACCATAACTCGAGAAATAAGCGAGATAGCGCCTAAAAACGAAAAAAGAATCATTAATTTTTTAGTTTTTTGACTATATCTCGAGAAATAAGCGAGATAGCGCCTAAAAACGATAAAAATCATTAAATTTTTAGTTTTTTGACTATATCTCGAGAAATAAGCGAGATAGCGCCTTAAAACGAAAAGAATCATTAATTTTTTAGTTTTTTGACCATAACTCGAGAAATAAGCGAGATAGCGCCTTAAAAACGAAAAGAATCATTAAATTTTTTAGTTTTTTGACTATATCTCGAGAAATAAGCGAGATAGCGCCTAAAAACGATAAAAATCATTAAATTTTTAGTTTTTTGACTATAACTCGAGAAATAAGCGAGATAGCGCCTTAAAACGAAAAGAATCATTAATTTTTTAGTTTTTTGACCATAACTCGAGAAATAAGCGAGATAGCGCCTAAAAACGAAAAGAATCATTAATTTTTTAGTTTTTTGACTATATCTCGAGAAATAAGCGAGATAGCGCCTAAAAACGATAAAAATCATTAATTTTTTAGTTTTTTGACTATATCTCGAGAAATAAGCGAGATAGCGCCTAAAAACGATAAAGAATCATTAATTTTTTAGTTTTTTGACCATAACTCGAGAAATAAGCGAGATAGCGCCTTAAAAACGAAAAGAATCATTAAATTTTTAGTTTTTTGACCATATCTCGAGAAATAAGCGAGATAGCGCCTAAAAACGAAAAGAATCATTAAATTTTTAGTTTTTTGACTATATCTCGAGAAATAAGCGAGATAGCGCCTTAAAACGAAAAGAATCATTAATTTTTAGTTTTTTGACCATAACTCGAGAAATAAGCGAGATAGCGCCTAAAAACGAAAAGAATCATTAAATTTTTAGTTTTTTGACTATATCTCGAGAAATAAGCGAGATAGCGCCTTAAAACGAAAAGAATCATTAATTTTTTAGTTTTTTGACCATAACTCGAGAAATAAGCGAGATAGCGCCTTAAAACGAAAAGAATCATTAAATTTTTAGTTTTTTGACTATATCTCGAGAAATAAGCGAGATAGCGCCTTAAAACGAAAAGAATCATTAATTTTTTAGTTTTTTGACTATAACTCGAGAAATAAGCGAGATAGCGCCTAAAAACGATAAAAATCATTAAATTTTTTAGTTTTTTGACTATATCTCGAGAAATAAGCGAGATAGCGCCTTAAAAACGAAAAGAATCATTAATTTTTTAGTTTTTTGACCATAACTCGAGAAATAAGCGAGATAGCGCCTTAAAACGAAAAGAATCATTAATTTTTTAGTTTTTTGACTATATCTCGAGAAATAAGCGAGATAGCGCCTAAAAACGAAAAGAATCATTAATTTTTTAGTTTTTTGACCATAACTCGAGAAATAAGCGAGATAGCGCCTTAAAAACGAAAAAAATCATTAAATTTTTAGTTTTTTGACTATATCTCGAGAAATAAGCGAGATAGCGCCTTAAAACGAAAAGAATCATTAAATTTTTAGTTTTTATATATCTCGAGAAATAAGCGAGATAGCGCCTAAAAACGAAAAAAATCATTAATTTTTTAGTTTTTTGACTATATCTCGAGAAATAAGCGAGATAGCGCCTTAAAAAAAAAAAAAAAAAAAAAAATCATTAAATTTTTTAGTTTTTTGACCATAACTCGAGAAATAAGCGAGATAGCGCCTAAAAACGATAAAAATCATTAAATTTTTAGTTTTTTGACCATAACTCGAGAAATAAGCGAGATAGCGCCTAAAAACGAAAAAAAGTCATTAAATTTTTAGTTTTTTGACTATATCTCGAGAAATAAGCGAGATAGCGCCTTAAAACGAAAAGAATCATTAATTTTTTAGTTTTTTGACCATAACTCGAGAAATAAGCGAGATAGCGCCTAAAAACAAAAAAATAAAAAAAAAAATCATTAATTTTTTAGTTTTTTGACTATATCTCGAGAAATAAGCGAGATAGCGCCTAAAAACGATAAAAATCATTAAATTTTTAGTTTTTTGACTATATCTCGAGAAATAAGCGAGATAGCGCCTTAAAACGAAAAGAATCATTAATTTTTTAGTTTTTTGACCATAACTCGAGAAATAAGCGAGATAGCGCCTAAAAACGAAAAGAATCATTAATTTTTTAGTTTTTTGACTATATCTCGAGAAATAAGCGAGATAGCGCCTTAAAAACGAAAAGAATCATTAATTTTTTAGTTTTTTGACCATAACTCGAGAAATAAGCGAGATAGCGCCTTAAAACGAAAAGAATCATTAAATTTTTAGTTTTTTGACTATAACTCGAGAAATAAGCGAGATAGCGCCTAAAAACGAAAAGAATCATTAATTTTTTAGTTTTTTGACCATAACTCGAGAAATAAGCGAGATAGCGCCTTAAAACGAAAAGAATCATTAATTTTTTAGTTTTTTGACTATAACTCGAGAAATAAGCGAGATAGCGCCTTAAAACGAAAAGAATCATTAAATTTTTTAGTTTTTTGACTATATCTCGAGAAATAAGCGAGATAGCGCCTAAAAACGAAAAGAATCATTAATTTTTTAGTTTTTTGACCATAACTCGAGAAATAAGCGAGATAGCGCCTTAAAACGAAAAGAATCATTAAATTTTTAGTTTTTTGACCATAACTCGAGAAATAAGCGAGATAGCGCCTTAAAACGAAAAGAATCATTAATTTTTTAGTTTTTTGACTATATCTCGAGAAATAAGCGAGATAGCGCCTAAAAACGAAAAAAATCATTAAATTTTTTAGTTTTTTGACCATAACTCGAGAAATAAGCGAGATAGCGCCTAAAAACGAAAAGAATCATTAAATTTTTAGTTTTTTGACCATATCTCGAGAAATAAGCGAGATGCGCCTTAAAACGAAAAAAATCATTAACTTTTTAGTTTTTTGACTATAACTCGAGAAATAAGCGAGATAGCGCCTTAAAACGAAAAAAATCATTAATTTTTTAGTTTTTTGACTATAACTCGAGAAATAAGCGAGATAGCGCCTAAAAACGAAAAGAATCATTAAATTTTTAGTTTTTTGACTATATCTCGAGAAATAAGCGAGATAGCGCCTAAAAACGAAAAGAATCATTAATTTTTTAGTTTTTTGACCATATCTCGAGAAATAAGCGAGATAGCGCCTTAAAACGAAAAGAATCATTAATTTTTTAGTTTTTTGACTATAACTCGAGAAATAAGCGAGATAGCGCCTTAAAACGAAAAGAATCATTAAATTTTTAGTTTTTTGACTATATCTCGAGAAATAAGCGAGATAGCGCCTTAAAACGAAAAGAATCATTAAATTTTTAGTTTTTTGACTATATCTCGAGAAATAAGCGAGATAGCGCCTAAAAACGATAAAGAATCATTAATTTTTTAGTTTTTTGACTATAACTCGAGAAATAAGCGAGATAGCGCCTTAAAACGAAAAGAATCATTAATTTTTTAGTTTTTTGACTATATCTCGAGAAATAAGCGAGATAGCGCCTAAAAACGAAAAGAATCATTAAATTTTTAGTTTTTTGACTATATCTCGAGAAATAAGCGAGATAGCGCCTTAAAAACGAAAAAAATCATTAATTTTTTAGTTTTTTGACCATAACTCGAGAAATAAGCGAGATAGCGCCTTAAAACGAAAAGAATCATTAATTTTTTAGTTTTTTGACTATATCTCGAGAAATAAGCGAGATAGCGCCTTAAAAACGATAAAAATCATTAATTTTTTAGTTTTTTGACTATAACTCGAGAAATAAGCGAGATAGCGCCTAAAAACGATAAAAATCATTAAATTTTTAGTTTTTTGACTATATCTCGAGAAATAAGCGAGATAGCGCCTTAAAACGAAAAGAATCATTAATTTTTTAGTTTTTTGACCATAACTCGAGAAATAAGCGAGATAGCGCCTTAAAACGAAAAGAATCATTAATTTTTTAGTTTTTTGACTATATCTCGAGAAATAAGCGAGATAGCGCCTAAAAACGATAAAAATCATTAAATTTTTTAGTTTTTTGACTATAACTCGAGAAATAAGCGAGATAGCGCCTAAAAACGAAAAAAATCATTAAATTTTTTAGTTTTTTGACCATAACTCGAGAAATAAGCGAGATAGCGCCTTAAAACGAAAAGAATCATTAATTTTTTAGTTTTTTGACTATAACTCGAGAAATAAGCGAGATAGCGCCTTAAAACGAAAAGAATCATTAATTTTTTAGTTTTTTGACTATATCTCGAGAAATAAGCGAGATAGCGCCTAAAAACGATAAAAATCATTAAATTTTTAGTTTTTTGACTATAACTCGAGAAATAAGCGAGATAGCGCCTTAAAACGAAAAGAATCATTAAATTTTTAGTTTTTTGACCATAACTCGAGAAATAAGCGAGATAGCGCCTAAAAACGAAAAGAATCATTAATTTTTTAGTTTTTTGACTATATCTCGAGAAATAAGCGAGATAGCGCCTAAAAACGATAAAGAATCATTAAATTTTTTAGTTTTTTGACTATATCTCGAGAAATAAGCGAGATAGCGCCTAAAAACGAAAAAAATCATTAATTTTTTAGTTTTTTGACTATATCTCGAGAAATAAGCGAGATAGCGCCTTAAAACGAAAAGAATCATTAATTTTTTAGTTTTTTGACCATAACTCGAGAAATAAGCGAGATAGCGCCTTAAAACGAAAAGAATCATTAAATTTTTAATTTTTTGACTATATCTCGAGAAATAAGCGAGATAGCGCCTTAAAACGAAAAGAATCATTAAATTTTTAGTATTTTGACTATAACTCGAGAAATAAGCGAGATAGGCCTAAAAACGAAAAGAATCATTAAATTTTTAGTTTTTTGACCATAACTCGAGAAATAAGCGAGATAGCGCCTTAAAACGAAAAGAATCATTAATTTTTTAGTTTTTTGACCATAACTCGAGAAATAAGCGAGATAGCGCCTAAAAACGAAAAGAATCATTAATTTTTTAGTTTTTTGACTATATCTCGAGAAATAAGCGAGATAGCGCCTAAAAACGAAAAGAATCATTAAATTTTTTAGTTTTTTGACTATATCTCGAGAAATAAGCGAGATAGCGCCTTAAAACGAAAAGAATCATTAAATTTTTAGTTTTTTGACCATAACTCGAGAAATAAGCGAGATAGCGCCTAAAAACGAAAAGAATCATTAATTTTTTAGTTTTTTGACCATAACTCGAGAAATAAGCGAGATAGCGCCTTAAAACGAAAAGAATCATTAATTTTTTAGTTTTTTGACTATATCTCGAGAAATAAGCGAGATAGCGCCTAAAAACGATAAAAATCATTAAATTTTTAGTTTTTTGACTATATCTCGAGAAATAAGCGAGATAGCGCCTTAAAAACGAAAAGAATCATTAATTTTTTAGTTTTTTGACTATAACTCGAGAAATAAGCGAGATAGCGCCTTAAAACGAAAAGAATCATTAAATTTTTAGTTTTTTGACTATATCTCGAGAAATAAGCGAGATAGCGCCTAAAAACGAAAAAATCATTAAATTTTTAGTTTTTTGACTATAACTCGAGAAATAAGCGAGATAGCGCCTTAAAACGAAAAGAATCATTAATTTTTTAGTTTTTTGACTATATCTCGAGAAATAAGCGAGATAGCGCCTAAAAACGAAAAGAATCATTAATTTTTTAGTTTTTTGACTATATCTCGAGAAATAAGCGAGATAGCGCCTAAAAACGAAAAGAATCATTAATATTTTTAGTTTTTTGACTATATCTCGAGAAATAAGCGAGATAGCGCCTTAAAACGAAAAAATCATTAAATTTTTAGTTTTTTGACTATATCTCGAGAAATAAGCGAGATAGCGCCTTAAAACGAAAAGAATCATTAATTTTTTAGTTTTTTGACCATAACTCGAGAAATAAGCGAGATAGCGCCTTAAAACGAAAAGAATCATTAAATTTTTAGTTTTTTGACTATATCTCGAGAAATAAGCGAGATAGCGCCTAAAAACGAAAAGAATCATTAATTTTTTAGTTTTTTGACTATATCTCGTGAAATAAGCGAGATAGCGCCTAAAAACGATAAAAATCATTAATTTTTTAGTTTTTTGACCATAACTCGAGAAATAAGCGAGATAGCGCCTAAAAACGAAAAGAATCATTAATTTTTTAGTTTTTTGACTATATCTCGTGAAATAAGCGAGATAGCGCCTAAAAACGATAAAAATCATTAATTTTTTAGTTTTTTGACCATAACTCGAGAAATAAGCGAGATAGCGCCTAAAAACGATAAAAATCATTAAATTTTTAGTTTTTTGACTATATCTCGAGAAATAAGCGAGATAGCGCCTTAAAACGAAAAGAATCATTAATTTTTTAGTTTTTTGACCATATCTCGAGAAATAAGCGAGATAGCGCCTTAAAACGAAAAGAATCATTAAATTTTTAGTTTTTTGACTATATCTCGTGAAATAAGCGAGATAGCGCCTAAAAACGATAAAAATCATTAAATTTTTAGTTTTTTGACCATAACTCGAGAAATAAGCGAGATAGCGCCTAAAAACGATAAAGAATCATTAATTTTTTAGTTTTTTGACTATAACTCGAGAAATAAGCGAGATAGCGCCTAAAAACGATAAGAATCATTAAATTTTTAGTTTTTTGACTATATCTCGAGAAATAAGCGAGATAGCGCCTTAAAACGAAAAGAATCATTAATTTTTTAGTTTTTTGACTATATCTCGAGAAATAAGCGAGATAGCGCCTAAAAACGATAAAAATCATTAATTTTTAGTTTTTTGACTATATCTCGAGAAATAAGCGAGATAGCGCCTAAAAACGAAAAAATCATTAAATTTTTTAGTTTTTTGACTATATCTCGAGAAATAAGCGAGATAGCGCCTTAAAAACGAAAAGAATCATTAATTTTTTAGTTTTTTGACCATAACTCGAGAAATAAGCGAGATAGCGCCTAAAAACGAAAAGAATCATTAATTTTTTAGTTTTTTGACTATATCTCGAGAAATAAGCGAGATAGCGCCTAAAAACGAAAAGAATCATTAATTTTTTAGTTTTTTGACCATAACTCGAGAAATAAGCGAGATAGCGCCTTAAAACGAAAAAATCATTAAATTTTTTAGTTTTTTGACTATAACTCGAGAAATAAGCGAGATAGCGCCTTAAAACGAAAAGAATCATTAATTTTTTAGTTTTTTGACTATAACTCGAGAAATAAGCGAGATAGCGCCTAAAAACGAAAAGAATCATTAATTTTTTAGTTTTTTGACTATATCTCGAGAAATAAGCGAGATAGCGCCTTAAAACGAAAAAAATCATTAAATTTTTAGTTTTTTGACTATATCTCGAGAAATAAGCGAGATAGCGCCTTAAAACGAAAAAGAATCATTAATATTTTTTAGTTTTTTGACCATATCTCGAGAAATAAGCGAGATAGCGCCTAAAAACGATAAAAATCATTAAATTTTTAGTTTTTTGACTATATCTCGAGAAATAAGCGAGATAGCGCCTTAAAAACGAAAAAAATCATTAATTTTTTAGTTTTTTGACCATAACTCGAGAAATAAGCGAGATAGCGCCTTAAAACGAAAAGAATCATTAATTTTTAGTTTTTTGACTATATCTCGAGAAATAAGCGAGATAGCGCCTTAAAACGATAAAAATCATTAATTTTTTAGTTTTTTGACCATAACTCGAGAAATAAGCGAGATAGCGCCTAAAAACGAAAAAAATCATTAATTTTTTAGTTTTTTGACCATAACTCGAGAAATAAGCGAGATAGCGCCTTAAAACGAAAAGAATCATTAATTTTTTAGTTTTTTGACTATAACTCGAGAAATAAGCGAGATAGCGCCTAAAAACGATAAAAATCATTAATTTTTTAGTTTTTTGACCATAACTCGAGAAATAAGCGAGATAGCGCCTAAAAACGATAAAAATCATTAATTTTTTAGTTTTTTGACCATAACTCGAGAAATAAGCGAGATAGCGCCTTAAAACGAAAAAAATCATTAATTTTTTAGTTTTTTGACTATATCTCGAGAAATAAGCGAGATAGCGCCTAAAAACGAAAAAAATCATTAATTTTTTAGTTTTTTGACCATAACTCGAGAAATAAGCGAGATAGCGCCTAAAAACGAAAAGAATCATTAAATTTTTTAGTTTTTTGACTATATCTCGAGAAATAAGCGAGATAGCGCCTAAAAACGATAAAAATCATTAAATTTTTAGTTTTTTGACTATATCTCGAGAAATAAGCGAGATAGCGCCTTAAAACGAAAAGAATCATTAATTTTTTAGTTTTTTGACCATAACTCGAGAAATAAGCGAGATAGCGCCTAAAAACGAAAAGAATCATTAATTTTTTAGTTTTTTGACTATATCTCGTGAAATAAGCGAGATAGCGCCTAAAAACGATAAAAATCATTAAATTTTTAGTTTTTTGACTATAACTCGAGAAATAAGCGAGATAGCGCCTTAAAACGAAAAAAATCATTAATTTTTTAGTTTTTTGACTATATCTCGTGAAATAAGCGAGATAGCGCCTAAAAACGAAAAGAATCATTAATTTTTTAGTTTTTTGACTATATCTCGAGAAATAAGCGAGATAGCGCCTAAAAACGATAAAAATCATTAATTTTTTAGTTTTTTGACTATATCTCGAGAAATAAGCGAGATAGCGCCTAAAAAACGATAAAAATCATTAATTTTTTAGTTTTTTGACCATAACTCGAGAAATAAGCGAGATAGCGCCTAAAAACGAAAAAAATCATTAAATTTTAAGTTTTTGACTATATCTCGAGAAATAAGCGAGATAGCGCCTTAAAACGAAAAGAATCATTAAATTTTTAGTTTTTTGACCATAACTCGAGAAATAAGCGAGATAGCGCCTAAAAACGATAAAAATCATTAATTTTTTAGTTTTTGACCATAACTCGAGAAATAAGCGAGATAGCGCCTTAAAACGAAAAGAATCATTAAATTTTTAGTTTTGACTATAACTCGAGAAATAAGCGAGATAGCGCCTAAAAACGAAAAAAATCATTAAATTTTTAGTTTTTTGACCATAACTCGAGAAATAAGCGAGATAGCGCCTTAAAACGAAAAAATCATTAATTTTTTAGTTTTTTGACTATATCTCGAGAAATAAGCGAGATAGCGCCTAAAAACGATAAAAATCATTAAATTTTTAAGTTTTTGACCATAACTCGAGAAATAAGCGAGATAGCGCCTAAAAACGAAAAGAATCATTAATTTTTTTAGTTTTTGACCATAACTCGAGAAATAAGCGAGATAGCGCCTTAAAACGAAAAGAATCATTAATTTTTAGTTTTTTGACTATATCTCGTGAAATAAGCGAGATAGCGCCTAAAAAACGATAAAAATCATTAAATTTTTAGTTTTTTGACCATAACTCGAGAAATAAGCGAGATAGCGCCTAAAAACGATAAAAATCATTAATTTTTAGTTTTTTGACCATAACTCGAGAAATAAGCGAGATAGCGCCTTAAAACGAAAAGAATCATTAATTTTTTAGTTTTTTGACCATAACTCGATAAATAAGCGAGATAGCGCCTAAAAACGATAAAAATCATTAATTTTTTAGTTTTTTGACCATAACTCGAGAAATAAGCGAGATAGCGCCTTAAAACGAAAAGAATCATTAATTTTTTAGTTTTTTGACTATAATTCGAGAAATAAGCGAGATAGCGCCTTAAAACGAAAAGAATCATTAATTTTTAGTTTTTGACCATAACTCGAGAAATAAGCGAGATAGCGCCTTAAAACGAAAAGAATCATTAATGTTTTAGTTTTTTGACTATATCTCGTGAAATAAGCGAGATAGCGCCTAAAAACGATAAAAATCATTAAATTTTTAGTTTTTTGACCATAACTCGATAAATAAGCGAGATAGCGCCTTAAAACGAAAAAAATCATTAATTTTTTAGTTTTTTGACCATAACTCGAGAAATAAGCGAGATAGCGCTTAAAACGAAAAGAATCATTAATTTTTTAGTTTTTGACTATATCTCGTGAAATAAGCGAGATAGCGCCTAAAAACGATAAAAATCATTAAATTTTTAGTTTTTGACCATAACTCGAGAAATAAGCGAGATAGCGCCTAAAAACGATAAAAAATCATTAATTTTTTAGTTTTTTGACCATAACTCGAGAAATAAGCGAGATAGCGCCTTAAAACGAAAAGAATCATTAATTTTTAGTTTTTGACCATAACTCGAGAAATAAGCGAGATAGCGCCTTAAAACGAAAAGAATCATTAATTTTTTAGTTTTTTGACTATATCTCGAGAAATAAGCGAGATAGCGCCTAAAAACGATAAAAATCATTAAATTTTTAGTTTTTTTGACCATAACTCGAGAAATAAGCGAGATAGCGCCTTAAAACGAAAAAAATCATTAATTTTTAGTTTTTTGACCATAACTCGAGAAATAAGCGAGATAGCGCCTAAAAACGAAAAAATCATTAATTTTTTAGTTTTTTGACCATAACTCGAGAAATAAGCGAGATAGCGCCTAAAAACGAAAAAATCATTAATTTTTAGCTTTTTGACTATAACTCGTGAAATAAGCGAGATAGCGCCTAAAAACGATAAAAATCATTAATTTTTAGTTTTTTGACTATATAGAAAAAAAAGAAAAAGCCTAAAAAAAAGAAAAGAATCATTAATTTTTTTATTTTTGACTATAACTCGAGAAATAAGCGAGATAGCGCCTTAAAACGAAAAAAATCATTAATTTTTTAGTTTTTGACCATAACTCGAGAAATAAGCGAGATAGCGCCTAAAAACGAAAAAAATCATTAATTTTTTAGTTTTTTGACTATATCTCGAGAAATAAGCGAGATAGCGCCTAAAAAACGAAAAAAATCATTAAATTTTTAGTTTTTTGACTATATCTCGAGAAATAAGCGAGATAGCGCCTTAAAACGAAAAAAATCATTAATTTTTAGGTTTTTTGACCATAACTCGAGAAATAAGCGAGATAGCGCCTAAAAACGAAAAAATCATTAATTTTTTAGTTTTTTTGACTATATCTCGAGAAATAAGCGAGATAGCGCCTAAAAACGATAAAAAATCATTAAATTTTTTAGTTTTTTGACCATAACTCGAGAAATAAGCGAGATAGCGCCTAAAAACGAAAAAATCATTAATTTTTTAGTTTTTTGACTATATCTCGTGAAATAAGCGAGATAGGCCTAAAAACGAAAAAATCATTAATTTTTAGTTTTTGACTATAACTCGAGAAATAAGCGAGATAGCGCCTTAAAACGAAAAGAATCATTAATTTTTAGTTTTTTGACTATATCTCGTGAAATAAGCGAGATAGCGCCTAAAAACAAAAATCATTAATTTTTTAGTTTTTTGACCATAACTCGAGAAATAAGCGAGATAGCGCCTTAAAACGAAAAGAATCATTAATTTTTTAGTTTTTTGACCATAACTCGAGAAATAAGCGAGATAGCGCCTAAAACGAAAAAATCATTAACGTTTTAGTTTTTTGACTATATCTCGTGAAATAAGCGAGATAGCGCCTAAAAACGATAAAAATCATTAAATTTTTAGTTTTTTGACCATAACTCGATAAATAAGCGAGATAGCGCCTAAAAACGATAAAAATCATTAATTTTTTAGTTTTTTGACCATAACTCGAGAAATAAGCGAGATAAGCGCCTTAAAAACGAAAAGAATCATTAATTTTTTAGTTTTTTGACTATATTTCGAGAAATAAGCGAGATAGCGCCTTAAAACGATATGAATCATTAATTTTTAGTTTTTGACTATATCTCGTGAAATAAGCGAGATAGCGCCTTTAAAAACGATAAAAAGATCATTAATTTTTTAGTTTTTTGACTATATCTCGAGAAATAAGCGAGATAGCACCTAAAAACGAAAAAATCATTAATTTTTAGTTTTTTGACCATAACACGAGAAATAAGCGAGATAGCGCCTAAAAACGAAAAAAGAATCATTGGGGTTTTAGTTTTTTGACTATATCCATGAGAAATAAGCGAGATAGCGCCTAAAAACGAAAAAAAATCATTAATTTTTTAGTTTTTGACTATAACTCGTGAAATAAGCGAGATAGCGCCTAAAAACGATAAAAATCATAAACCTTTAGGCTTTATCAGCATATCCGAGAAATAAGCGAGATAGCGCCTTAAAACGAAAAAATCATTAATTTTTTAGTTTTTTGACCATAACTCGTGAAATAAGCGAGATAGCGCCTAAAAACGAAAAAATCATTAATATTTTAGTTTTTGAACTATAACTCGAGAAATAAGCGAGAGATAGCGCCTAAAAACGAAAAAAATTATTAAATTTTAGTTTTTTGACTATAACTCGAGAAATAAGCGAGATAGCGCCTAAAAACGATAAAAATCATTAAATTTTTAGTTTTTGGACCATAACTCGAGAAATAAGCGAGATAGCGCCTAAAAACGAAAAAATCATTAAATTTTTAGTTTTTTGACTATATCTCGAGAAATAAGCGAGATAGCGCCTAAAACGAAAAAAATCATTAATTTTTTAGTTTTTTGACCATAAACTCGAGAAATAAGCGAGATAGCGCCTAAAAACGAAAAAAATCATTAAGTATTTTAGTTTTTTGACCATAACTCGAGAAATAAGCGAGATAGCGCTTAAAAATCGCTAAAAATCATTAAATTTTAGTTTTTTGACCATAACTCGAGAAATAAGCGAGATAGCGCCTAAAACGAAAAGAATCACGAATTTTTAGTTTTTGACTATAACTCGAGAAATAAGCGAGATAGCGCCTAAAAACGCAAAAAATCATTAAATTTTTAGTTTTTTGACTATATCTCGAAAAATAAGCGAGATAGGGCTTAAAAACGATAAAAATCAATTAAATTTTTAGTTTTTGACCATAACTCGTGAAATAAGCGAGATAGCGCCTAAAAACGAAAAAAATCATTAATTTTTTAGTATTTTTTTGGACCATAACTCGAGAAATGGGCGAGAGTAGCGCCTTAAAACGAAAAGAATCATTAATTTTTAGTTTTTTGACTATAACTCGTGAAATAAGCGAGATAGCGCCTAAAAACGAAAAGAATCATTAATATTTGAAGGTTTTTTGACTATATCTCGTGAAATAAGCGAGATAGCGCCTAAAAACGCTAAAAATCATTAAATTTTTAGTTTTTTGACTATATCTCGAGAAATAAGCGAGATAGCGCCTAAAAACGAAAAGAATCATTAATTTTTAGTTTTTTTGACTATATCTCGAGAAATAAGCGATATAGCGCCTAAAAACGAAAAGAATCATTAATTTTTAGTTTTTTTTGACTATATCTCGTGAAATAAGCGAGATAGCGTCTAAAAACGAAAAAAAATTCATTAATTTTTTAGTTTTTTGACTAATAACTCGTGAAATAAGCGAGATAGCGCCTAAAAACGATAAAATCATTAAATTTTTAGTTTTTTGACCATAACTCGAGAAATAAGCGAGATAGCGCCTTAAACGAAAAGAATCATTAATTTTTTAGTTTTTTGACTATATCTCAGAAATAAGTGAGATAGCGCCTAAAAACGAAAAAAATCATTAATTTTTTAGTTATTGACTATAACTCGAGAAATAAGCGAGATAGCACCTAAAAACGAAAAAAATCATTAATTTTTAGTTTTTTGACTATATCTCGTGAAATAAGCGAGATAGCGCCTAAAAACGATAAAAATCATTAAATTTTTAGTTTTTTGACCATAACTTGAGAAATAAGCGAGATAGCGCCTTAAAACGAAAAGAATCATTAATTTTTTAGTTTTTTGACTATATCTCGTGAAATAAGCGAGATAGCGCCCAAAACGATAAAAATCATTAATTTTTTAGTTTTTTGACCATAACTCGAGAAATAAGCGAGATAGCGCCTTTAAAGATAAAATCATAAATTTCAGTTTTTGACTATATCTCGTGAAATAAGCGAGATAGCGCCTAAAAAAAGAAAAAAATCATTAATTTTTTAGTTTTTTGACCATAACTCGAGAAATAAGCGAGATAGCGCCTAAAAACGAAAAAATCATTATTATTTTAGTTTTTTGACTATGTCTCGTGAAATAAGCGAGATATAGTCGAAAATGCTAAAAATCATTAATTTAGTTTTTTTTGACTATATCTCGAGAAATAAGCGATAGCGCCTTAAACGAAAAGGAATGATTAATGTTTTAGTTTTTTGACTATATCTCGTAAAATAAGCGAGATAGCGCTCAAACGATAAAAATCATTAAATTTTTTAGTTTTTTTGACCATAACTCGATAAATAAGCGAGATAGCGCCTAAAACGATAAAAATCATTAATTTTAGCTTTAGACCATAACTCATAGAAATAAGCGATAGCGCCTTAAAACGAAAAGAATCATTAATTTTTAGTTTTTTGACCATAACTCGAGAAATAAGCGAGATAGCGCCTTAAAACGAAAAGAAATCAATAATATTTTAGTTTTTTGACTATATCTCGTGAAATAAGCGAGATTACGCCTAAAAACGCTAAAATCATTAAAGTTTTAGTTTTTTGACTATATCTCGAGAAATAAGCGAGATAGCGCCTTAAAACGAAAAGAATCATTAATGTTTTAGTTTTTTGACCATAACACGAGAAATAAGCGAGATAGCGCCTAAAACGAAAAGAATCATTGCATGTTTTAGTTTTTGACTATATCTCAGAAATAAGCGAGACAGCGCCTAAAAACGAAAAGAATCATTAATGTTTTTAGTTTTTGACTTATATCTCGAGAAATAAGCGAGAGTAGCGCCTAAAACGATATAAATCCTAAAATTTTAAGTTTTTTGACTATATCTCGAGAAATAAGCGAGATAGCGCCTTAAAAACGAAAAGAATCATTAATTTTTTGAGTTTTTTGACTATATCTCGTGTGAAATAAGCGAGATAGCGCCTTAAACGAAAAGAATCATTAATATTTTAGTTATTTGACTATATCTCGTGAAATATGGAGATAGCGCCTAAAACGCTAAAATCATTAAATTTTTAGTTTTTTGACTATATCTCGAGAAATAAGCGAGATAGCGCCTTAAAAACGAAAAGAATCATTATTAATGTTTTAGTTTTTGACCCAAATAATTCATAACTCGAGAAATAAGCGAGATAGCGCCTAAAAACGAAAATAATCATTATTGTTTAAGTTTTTTGACTATATCTCGTGAAATAAGCGATAGCGCCTAAAACGATAAAAATCATTAATTTTTTAGTTTTTGACCATAGCTCGAGAAATAAGCGAGATAGCGCCTTAAAACGAAAAGAATCATTAAATTTTTAGTTTTTTGACTATATCTCGTGAAATAAGCGAGATAGCGCCTAAAAACGAAAGAATCATTAATGTTTTAGTTTTTTGACCATAACTCGAGAAATAAGCGAGATAGCGCCTTAAAACGAAAAGAATCATTAATGTTTTATTTTTTTGACTATATCTCGTGAAATAAGCGAGATAGCGCCTAAAACGAAAAGAATCATTAATGTTTTAGTTTTTGACCATATCTCGTGAAATAAGCGAGATAGCGCCTTGGAAAACGATATAAATCCTAAAATTTTAAGTTTTGACTATATCTCGAGAAATTGGGTTATAGCGCCTTAAACGAAAAGAATCATTAATTTTTTAGTTTTTGACTATATCTCGTGAAATAAGCGAGATAGCGCCTTAAAACGAAAAAGAATCATTAATATTTTAGTTATTTGACTATATCTCGTGAAATAAGCGAGATAGCGCCTAAAAACGTTAAAAATCATTAAATTTTTAGTTTTTTGAACATAACTCGAGAAATAAGCGAGATAGCGCCTTAAAACGAAAAGAATCATTAATGTTTTAGTTTGGGACCATAACTCGAGAAATAAGCGAGATAGCGCCTAAAACGAAAAGAATCATTAATGTTTTAGTTTTTTGACTATATACTATTTTTTCTAGTTTTTGACTATATCTCGAAATAACGAGATAGCGCCTAAAAACGAAAAAATCATAAAATTTTAAAGTTTTATGACTATATCTCGAGAAATAAGCGAGATAGCGCCTAAAAACGAAAAAATCCCTAAAGTTTTAGTTTTTTGACTATAACTCGAGAAATAAGCGAGATAGCGCCTTAAAAACGAAAAGAATCATTAATGTTTTAGTTTTTTGACTATATCTCGTGAAATAAAAGCGAGATAGCGCCTTAAAACGAAAAAAATCATTAATTTTGAGTTCTTCGACCATATCTCGAGAAATAAGCGAGATAGCGCCTCAAAACGATAAAAATCATTAAATTTTAGTTTTTTGACTATATCTCGAGAAATAAGCGAGATAGCGCCTAAAAACGAAAAGAATCATTAATGTTTTAGTTTTTTGACCATATCTCGAGAAATAAGCGAGATAGCGCCTAAAAACGAAAACATCAATTAGTAATCATATCAAAAAAGTTACTCAAAAAAAGAATATTAAGGTTTTAGTTTTTTGACTATATCCTCGTGAAATAAGCGAGATAGCGCCTAAAAACGATAAAAATCATAAAATTTTAAGTTTTTTTGACCATAGCTCGAGAAATAAGCGAGATAGCGCCCAAAAACGAAAAAAACCTAAAATTAAAAGGTTTTTGACTATAACTCGAGAAATAAGCGAGATAGCGCCTAAAAACGAAAAAATCATTAATGTTTTAGTTTTTTGACTATAACTCGAGAAATAAGCGAGATAGCGCCTAAAACGAAAAGAATCATTAATATTTTAGTTATTTGACTATATCTCGTGAAATAAGCGAGATAGCGCCTAAAACGCTAAAAATGATTAAATTTTTAGTTTTTGACTATAACTCGAGGAAATAAGCGAGATAGCGCCTTAAAACGATAAAAAGATCATTAATGTTTTTAGTTTTTTGACCATAGCTCGAGAAATAAGTGAGATAGCGCCTAAAAACGAAAAAAATCCTTAAATTTTTAGTTTTTTGACTATATCTCGAGGAAATAAGCGAGATAGCGCCTTAAAACGAAAAAATCGGCAAATTTTTAGTTTTTTGACGATAACTCGAGAAATAAGCGAGATAGCGCCTAAAAACGATTTTACTAACAAACCATAAAAATCATTAATTTTTAGTTTTTTTGACCATAACTCGAGAAATAAGCGAGATAGCGCCTTAAAACGAAAAGAATCATTAATGTTTTAGTTTTTGACCACAACGCGAGAAATAAGCGAGATAGCGCCCAAAACGAAAAGAATCATTAAGATTTTAGTTTTTGACTATATCTCGAGAAATAAGCGAGATAGCGCCTACAAACGAAAAAATCATTAAATTTTTAGTTTTTTTTGACTATAACTCGATAAATAAGCGAGATAGCGCCTAAAAACGAAAAAATCATTAATGTTTTAGTTTTTTGACCATAATTCGAGAAATAAGCGAGATAGTGCCTTAAAACGAAAAAGAATCATTAATGTTTTTAGTTTTTTGACCCATAACTCGAGAAATAAGCGAGATAGCGCCTAAAAACGAAAAGGATCATTAAATGATTTAGTTTTTTGACTATATCTCGTGAAATAAGCGAGAGTAGCGCCTAAAAAACGCTAAAAATCACTAAATTTTTAGTTTTTTGACTATATCTCGTGAAATAAGCGAGATAGCGCCTATAAAACGAAAAGAATCATTAATGTTTTGGTTTTTTGACTATAACTCGAGAAATAAGCGAGATAGCGCCTTAAAACGAAAAGGATCATTGATGTTTTAGTTTTTTGACTATATCTCGTGAAATAAGCGAGATAGCGCTCTAAAAACGAAAAGAATCGCATTAATGTTTTAGTTTTGACTATATCTCGAGAAATAAGCGAGATAGCGCCAAAAAAACGAAAAAATCATTAAATTTTAAGTTTTTTGACTATAACTCGAGAAATAAGCGAGATAGAGCCTTAAAAACGAAAAGAATCATTAATTTTTAGTTTTTTGACTATATCTCGTGAAATAAGCGAGATAGCGCCTAAAAACGAAAAAAATCATTAATTTTTTGGTTATTTGACCGCGAAATCTCGCGAAATAAGCGAGATAGCGCCTAAAAACGATAAAATCATAAAATTTTAGTTTTTTGACCACAACTCGAGAAATAAGCGAGTTAGCGCCTTTAAACGAAAAGAATCATTAATTTTTTAGTTTTTTGACCATAACTCGAGAAATAAGCGAGATAGCGCCTTAAAACGAAAAGAATCATTAATGTTTAAGTTTTTTGACTATATCTCGTGAAATAAGCGAGATAGCGCCTAAAACGATAAAAATCACCAATTTTTTAGTTTTTTGACTATAGAAGAAAGCCAAAAAATATAATCCAAAATTTAGTTTTTACTATATCTCGAGAAATAAGCGAGATAGCGCCTTAAAACGAAAAGAAATCATTAATGTTTTAGTTTTTTGACCATAACTCGAGAAATAAGCGAGAAGCGCCTAAAAACGAAAAGAATCATTAATATTTTAGTTTTTTGACTATATCTCGTAAAATAAGCGAGATAGAGCCTAAAAACGATAAAAATCATTAAATTTTTTACTATATCTATAGTTAAGCGAGATACCCTTAAAAGAAAAGAATCATTAATGTTTTAGTTTTTGTGACCATAACTCGAGAAATAAGCGAGATAGCGCCTAAAAACGAAAAAATCATTAATTTTTTTTTACTATATCAAATAAGCGAGATAGCTCTAAAAGATAAAATCATTAATTTTTAGGTTTTTTTGACCATAACTCGATAAATAAGCGAGATAGCGCCTAAAAACGAAAAAATCATTAATTTTTTAGTTTTTTGACCATAACTCGAGAAATAAGCGAGATAGCGCCTAAAAACGAAAAGAATCATTAATGTTTTAGTTTTTTGACTATATCTCGTGGAAATAAGCGAGATAGCGCCCTAAAAACGAAAAAATCATTAAAGTTTTAGTTTTTTGACTATATCTCGTGAAATAAGCGAGATAGCGCCTTAAAACGAAAAAGAATCATTAATTTTTTAGTTTTTTGACCATAACCGAGAAATAAGCGAGATAGCGCCTAAAAACGAAAAGAATCATTAATTTTTTAGTTTTTTGACTATAATCTCGTGAAATAAGCGAGATAGCGCCTAAAAAAAAAAATCCTTAAATTTTTAGTTTTTTGACTATATCGAAATAAGCGAGATAGCGCCTAAAATCGATAAAAATCATTAAATTTTAATTAGTTTTTTTGACCACTAACTCGAGAAATAAAAAAGCGAGATAGCGCCTAAAAACGATAAAAATCATTAATTTTTTAGTTTTTGACCATAGCTCGAGAAATAAGCGAGATAGCGCCTAAAAAACGATAAAAATCCTAAAATTTTAAGAGTTTTTGGACTATATCTCGAGAAATAAGCGAGATAGCGCCTTAAAACGAAAAAATCATTAATTTTAGTTTTTGACCATAACTCGAAATAAGCGAGATAGCGCCTTAAAACGAAAAGAATCATTAATATTTTAGTTTTTTTGACTATATCTCGTGAAATAAGCGAGATAGCGCCTAAAAACGCTAAAAATCATTAAATTTTTTAGTTTTTTTGACTATCTCAGCGAAATAAGCGAGATAGCGCCTTAAAACGAAAAGAATCATTAATTTTTAGTTTTTGATCATAACTCGAGAAATAAGCGAGATAGCGCCCTAAAAACGAAAAGAATCATTAATGTCTTTAGTTTTTTTGACTATATCTCGTGAAATAAGCGAGATAGCGCCTAAAAACGATAAAAATCATCAAATTTTTAGTTTTTTTGACCATAACTCGAGAAATAAGCGAGATAGCGCCTAAAAACGATAAAAATCATTAATTTTTTAGTTTTTGACCATAACTCGAGAAATAAGCGAGATAGCGCCTAAAAACCAAAAAAATCATTAATTTTTTAGTTTTTTGACCATAACTCGAGAAATAAGCGAGATAGCGCCTTAAAACGAAAAGAATCATTAATTTTTTAGTTTTTTGACTATATCTCGAGAAATAAGCGAGATAGCGCCTAAAAACGATAAAATCATTAAATTTTTAGTTTTTTGACTATATCTCGAGAAATAAGCGAGATAGCGCCTTAAAACGAAAAAATCATTAATTTTTAGTTTTTGACCATAACTCGAGAAATAAGCGAGATAGCGCCTTAAAACGAAAAGAATCATTAATTTTTTAGTTTTTTGACTATATCTCGAGAAATAAGCGAGATAGCGCCTAAAAACAATAAAAAAAATCATTAAATTTTTAGTTTTTTGACTATATCGCGAGAAATAAGCGAGATAGCGCCTAAAAACGATAAAAATCATTAATGTTTTAAGTTTTTGACTATATCTCGAGAAATAAGCGAGATAGCGCCTAAAAACGAAAAAATCATTAATTTTTAGTTTTTTGACTATATCTCGTGAAATAAGCGAGATAGCGCCTTAAAACGAAAAAAATCATTAATTTTTAGTTATTTGACCATATCTCGTGAAATAAGCGAGATAGCGCCTAAAAACGATAAAAATCATTAAATTTTTAGTTTTTTGACTATATACTCGAGAAATAAGCGAGATAGCGCCTTAAAACGAAAAGAATCATTAATGTTTAGTTTTTTGACCATAACTCGAGAAATAAGCGAGATAGCGCCTAAAAACGAAAAGATCATTAATTTTTTAGTTTTTTGACCATAACTCGAGAAATAAGCGAGATAGCGCCTAAAAACGATAAAAATCATTAATTTTTTAGTTTTTTTGACTATATCTCGTGAAATAAGCGAGATAGCGCCTAAAAAAGATAAAAATCATAAAATTTTAGTTTTTTGACTATATCTCGAGAAATAAGCGAGATAGCGCCTTAAAACGATAAAAATCATTAAATTTTTAGTTTTTGACCATAACTCGATAAATAAGCGAGATAGCGCCTAAAAACGATAAAAATCATTAATTTTTTAGTTTTTTTGACTATATCTCGTGAAATAAGCGAGATAGCGCCTAAAAAAGATAAAAATCATTAAATTTTTGGTTTTTTGACCATAACTCGAGAAATAAGCGAGATAGCGCCTTAAAACGAAAAGAATCATTAATGTTTTAGTTTTTTGACTATATCTCGTAAAATAAGCGAGATAGCGCCCTTAAAACGATAAAAAATCATTAAATTTTTAGTTTTTTGACCATATCTCGAGAAATAAGCGAGATAGCGCCTAAAAACGATAAAAATCATTAATTTTTTAGTTTTTTGACCATAACTCGAGAAATAAGCGAGATAGCGCCTTAAAACGAAAAGAATCATTAATTTTTAGTTTTTTGACCATAACTCGAGAAATAAGCGAGATAGCGCCTAAAAACGAAAAGAATCATTAATATTTTAGTTTTTGACTATATCTCATGAAATAAGCGAGATAGCGCCTAAAAAACGATTATAAATCATAAAATTTTAGTTTTTTGACTATATCTCGAGAAATAAGCGAGATAGCGCCTTAAAACGAAAAGAATCATTAATAAGTTTTAGTTTTTTTGACCATAACACGAGAAATAAGCGAGATAGCGCCTAAAAACGAAAAGAATCATTAATGTTTTAGTTTTTTGACTATATCTCGTGAAATAAGCGAGATAGCGCCTAAAAACGAAAAGAATCATTAATTTTTTAGTTTTTGACTATATCTCGTGAAATAAGCGAGATAGCGCCTAAAAACGATAAAATCATTAATTTTTTAGTTTTTTGACTATAACTCGAGAAATAAGCGAGATAGCGCCTTAAAACGAAAAGAATCATTAATTTTTAGTTTTTTGACTATATCTCGTGAAATAAGCGAGATAGCGCCTTAAAACGAAAAGAATCATTAATTTTTTAGTTTTTTGACTATATCTCGTGAAATAAGCGAGATAGCGCCTAAAAACGATAAAAATCATTAAATTTTTAGTTTTTTGACTATATCTCGAGAAATAAGCGAGATAGCGCCTTAAAACGAAAAAATCATTAATTTTTAGTTTTTTGACCATAACTCGAGAAATAAGCGAGATAGCGCCTTAAAACGAAAAGAATCATTAATTTTTAGTTTTTTGACTATATCTCGTGAAATAAGCGAGATAGCGCCTAAAAACGATAAAAATCATTAATTTTTAGTTTTTTGACCATAGCTCGAGAAATAAGCGAGATAGCGCCTAAAAACGAAAAGAATCATTAATTTTTAGTTTTTTGACTATATCTCGAGAAATAAGCGAGATAGCGCCTTAAAACGAAAAGAATCATTAATTTTTTAGTTTTTTTGACCATATCTCGAGAAATAAGCGAGATAGCGCCTTAAAACGAAAAGAATCATTAATATTTTAGTTATTTGACTATATCTCGTGAAATAAGCGAGATAGCGCCTAAAACGAAAAAAATCATTAATTTTTTAGTTTTTGACCATAACTCGATAAAAAAAAAAAAAAAAAAAAAAAATTTTTTTTTTTTTTTTATTAACAAAAAAAAAAGGATAAAAAAAAAAAAAAATATTTTTTTTTTTTGAATGAAAATAAAAAAAAATGGAGATAGCGCCTTAATACGAAAAGAATCATTAATTTTTTAGTTTTTTGACCATATTTCGAGAAATAAGCGAGATAGCGCCTAAAACGATAAAAATCATTAATTTTTAGTTTTTTGACCATAACTCGAGAAATAAGCGAGATAGCGCCTTAAAACGAAAAGAAGAATTGCACCCTTAATAAACCAACGAAAACCCCCCCATTGCCGAAAGTAAAATCAACCTTGCCTCTTTTTTGGTGATAATTGTGGGTTCAGCCCCCATATTGAACACCATGAGGTCATTAGCTACAAGATATTCAAGCAAGCACTCACCTCTACTGTTGTTGTCCGTGCTGCCCCACGCTACGCTATGCGCGTTTGCGTCGCATCCCAGCAGCAATGGGAGTCTATTGCTGCTGCAGTGTGCCACCAGATCCTGAACCTCTGATGGGGGGGCTTCCGCTTTATCTCCCGGGAAGTAGGCTGACGCCACCACCATGCTCCCGGACGCGCCAGTGATTAGCACTGCTACAAGGTCCCTGCTGAGAAATTTGGAGAGACAAAGAAAGTTAGTGTTCTTTCGGACCAAGATGCATGCTCTTGGCGATGTCTCCCTAATATCTACAACTAGTTGTGAACTTACTTGATCAAGGCCGCAGATCCTACCTCTGACGACCCATGGCTCCTGGATGAGCACCAGCCCCAGGTCAGACCTGAGATCAACCTGCTGATGACAGCCGAAGCTGCCCTCGCGTGATGCAGGTTGATCTGTGCCACGCTGGTGGCCAGCATCCCCAGAGCTCAGGTTCCCCTTCCGAGAGCGTCAGATATGACTCTGACAGCGTCCCGGTGGGTGTCTGCTCATCATCGGACGGCTTCTCATCGCTCCCCGAGCCTACTTCGCTGCGCACGTGTAACCGTGACAAGTCCGAGTCCAACTCGGCTTCCCAGGCTGCAATTGCTTCTGCTTCGGCTGCCTCATCGGAGGGTGCTGCAGCAGAAGAAGTGCCAGGCACAACGTCTGCTTGCACCTTCACAGCCGTCTCTTTCGCTGCTTGCTTTTTTGTGCAGCCGGCACCTCAGCTGACCAAATCTGAAGCTAACCATCATTCCCCCTATTACTGAGGAGTGATAGCGCTTCATCCTCCAAGCCAAAGGTCAGCACCTTTCCGCCCTTGGTTTCCAGGCGCCTGAGGATGCGCCACGTCTCGGTGAGAAGACCCTTATTTTGCTCAATGAGCAGTCCAAGTGACTTCTCCACCGTCTCACCAGCCGTGCGTGGCAGGTACACCGTGACGATGTTGGTCTCCGGTATCTCACCTTGCGGGCATGTGCGGAGTTCCACACCCACTGCGGCACTGATGCTGGGCACCTTCAGCTCCAGCCACTTCCTGGCATCCTCGTCAAGACAGTCCACTAGGACCAGACCATCCCGGAATAGGATGCCATTAAAGTTGAGGCTGGCGGTCCAGCCCTTCCTCATCTCCTCTACCAGGGCTAACTCCACCGCCGACAACTCCTCCTTGGTCAGCCGCTTCCTCGGGAATTCACGAGCCAGTATAGCAAGGTTCGTGCCCTTAGCTACACTGGCATACGTGACCGCCTTCGGTCGCTTAGAACCGCTTGAGGTACCTTGGCCCTCCGGAGTTGCGTTGCCTCTACCTTTCGGCCTCTTGGGGTCGATGGGGATTTCGGTAGGCGACGTGTGCTGAAGAGGTCGCTTCTTCCCCGCCACGGCCTGACCGTCGATGCGCCCAGCTGGAGATACGGTCGGGGCCCGATGCTCCAGCGCTCTCTTGCGAGCCTCTTCCGGCTTCAAGCCACGCTCAAGGTACCGGAGGTACCATTTGCGTCCGGCTCCGCTGAGGCCTTGCCTTAGCGGGTCGCCAGAGCCACCAGGCTGACCCGGTGCCGGTAGAGGCGGCTTCTTATGCAGCCTCTTCTGTGGAACAGAAGAGGGTGTAGCGGCGTCTCCCCGCTTGCTGCATTAGCCCGCAGGGCAGCCGCCGGCGCAGTGCCGGGCACTGCAGACCCACCCCCTACGTCCGTCCGTTTGGCGGCCTGCTTGGCCGTGCTTTTGGGGGACTGGCCCCCGCGCGGCGTGAGCTTGCCGCCTTTGTCCAGAGCCTCCTCTTCCATCCGCTCTGCTATTTGGGTTGCGGTTAAGCCCCGCATATTTTTCAAAAATTTTTCTTTATCCATAAAGATCCCACGAGTGTAGGGGAAAGTAGTACCGGCGTGTCATAGCCCCCACTAACACGCCGGGGCCAGGTATACTCACCGAGGCGGCCAGGTATCGGTGAGGCTCCGTACAAATACAGTCGGTTACCCCTGACTGCAAACCAGCCAATGAGCACGGACCACATAACACTCTGGCTTAGGGGGGTGAAATGGCACCCTTGCCCTAGGACGTCACCACTGCCCGTTGTGAGATGTGGGGGGTAGGAGTTGGGTAGGAAATCATGTGTAGGAGAAGGGTGTGTGTAAGACTATATTAAGAAGGCGGTCAGACAAGCGCCTTGTCGGTCCCACACAACGGTGTGGTACCCGCTGTTGTCCGGGACTGCTTATTCACGACAAGTCGCTATTCGCAGCTAACCTCAACTAGAGGCCTTGCGCTATCCGCAACCTGCGACCCGTCCGGTGGCCTAAGCTTGCCCACCTCAGAACCATCTCACTAGTTCATCGGCACCAGATAGTCAAAAAAAAACTAAAAATTTAATGATTTTTTCGTTTTTAGGCGCTATCTCGCTTATTTTACGAGATATAGTCAAAAAACTAAAAAATTAATGATTCTTTTCGTTTTAAGGCGCTATCTCGCTTATTTCTCGAGTTATGGTCAAAAAAAACTAAAAATTTAATGATTTTTATCGTTTTTAGGCGCTATCTCGCTTATTTCACGAAATATAGTCAAAAAACTAAAAATTTAATGATTTTTATCGTTTTTAGGCGCTATCTCGCTTATTTCACGAAATATAGTCAAAAAACTAAAAAAATTAATGATTCTTTTCGTTTTAAGGCGCTATCTCGCTTATTTCTCGAGTTATGGTCAAAAAACTAAAAAATTAATGATTCTTTTCGTTTTAAGGCGCTATCTCGCTTATTTCTCGAGATATAATAAAAAAAACTTAAAATTTTAGGATTTATATCGTTTTTAGGCGCTATCTCGCTTATTTCACGAAATATAGTCAAAAAACTAAAAAATTAATGATTCTTTTCGTTTTAAGGCGCTATCTCGCTTATTTCTCGAGTTATGGTCAAAAAACTAAAAATTTAATGATTTTTAGCGTTTTTAGGCGCTATCTCGCTTATTTCTCGAGTTATGGTCAAAAAACTAAAAATTAAATGATTTTTAGCGTTTTTAGGCGCTATCTCGCTTATTTCACGAGATATAGTCAAAAAACTAAAAAATTAATGATTCTTTTCGTTTTAAGGCGCTATCTCGCTTATTTCTCGAGTTATGGTCAAAAACTAAAAATTTAATGATTTTTATCGTTTTTAGGCGCTATCTCGCTTATTTCACGAGATATAGTCAAAAAACTTAAAATTTTAGGATTTATATCGTTTTTAGGCGCTATCTCGCTTATTTCACGAGATATAGTCAAAAAACTAAAAAATTAATGATTCTTTTCGTTTTAAGGCGCTATCTCGCTTATTTCTCGAGTTATGGTCAAAAAACTAAAAAATTAATGATTTTATCGTTTTTAGGCGCTATCTCGCTTATTTCTCGAGATATGGTCAAAAAACTAAAAATTTAATGATTTTTATCGTTTTTAGGCGCTATCTCGCTTATTTCACGAGATATAGTCAAAAAACTAAAAAATTAATGATTTTTATCGTTTTAAGGCGCTATCTCGCTTATTTCTCGAGTTATGGTCAAAAAACTAAAAATTAATGATTTTTATCGTTTTAAGGCGCTATCTCGCTTATTTCTCGAGATATAGTCAAAAAACTAAAAATTTAATGATTCTTATCGTTTTTAGGCGCTATCTCGCTTATTTCACGAGTTATGGTCAAAAAACTAAAAAATTAATGATTTTTAGCGTTTTTAGGCGCTATCTCGCTTATTTCACGAGATATAGTCAAAAAACTAAAATATTAATGATTTTTTTCGTTTTAAGGCGCTATCTCGCTTATTTCACGAAATATAGTCAAAAAACTAAAAAATTAATGATTCTTTTCGTTTTAAGGCGCTATCTCGCTTATTTCTCGAGTTATGGTCAAAAAACTAAAAAATTAATGATTCTTTATCGTTTTAAGGCGCTATCTCGCTTATTTCTCGAGATATAGTCAAAAAAACTAAAATTTTAGGATTTATATCGTTTTTAGGCGCTATCTCGCTTATTTCACGAAATATAGTCAAAAAACTAAAAAATTAATGATTCTTTTCGTTTTAAGGCGCTATCTCGCTTATTTCTCGAGTTATGGTCAAAAAACTAAAAATTTAATGATTTTTAGCGTTTTTAGGCGCTATCTCGCTTATTTCTCGAGTTATGGTCAAAAAACTAAAAATTTAATGATTTTTAGCGTTTTTAGGCGCTATCTCGCTTATTTCACGAGATATAGTCAAAAAACTAAAAATTAATGATTCTTTTCGTTTTAAGGCGCTATCTCGCTTATTTCTCGAGATATAGTCAAAAAACTAAAAATTTAATGATTTTTATCGTTTTTAGGCGCTATCTCGCTTATTTCACGAGTTATGGTCAAAAAACTAAAAATTTAATGATTTATATCGTTTTTAGGCGCTATCTCGCTTATTTCACGAGATATAGTCAAAAAACTAAAAATTAATGATTCTTTTCGTTTTAAGGCGCTATCTCGCTTATTTCTCGAGATATAGTCAAAAAACTAAAAAATTAATGATTCTTTTCGTTTTTAGGCGCTATCTCGCTTATTTCTCGAGTTATGGTCAAAAAACTAAAAATTTAATGATTTATACGTTTTTAGGCGCTATCTCGCTTATTTCACGAGATATAGTCAAAAACTAAAAATTTAATGATTCTTTTCGTTTTTAAGGCGCTATCTCGCTTATTTCTCGAGTTATGGTCAAAAAACTAAAAAATTAATGATTTTTATCGTTTTAAGGCGCTATCTCGCTTATTTCACGAGATATAGTCAAAAAACTTAAAATTTAAGGATTTTTATCGTTTTTAGGGCTATCTCGCTTATTTCACGAATATAGTCAAAAAACTAAAAATTTAATGACTTTTCGTTTTAGGCGCCATCTCGCTTATTTCGAGTTATGGTCAAAAACTAAAAATTAATGATTCTTATCGTTTTAGGCGTTATCTCGCTTATTTCTCGAAATATAGTCAAAAAACTAAAAATTAATGATTCTTTTCGTTTTTAAGGCGCTATCTCGCTTATTTCTCGAGTTATGGTCAAAAAAAACTAAAAATTTAATGATTTTTATCGTTTTTAGGCGCTATCTCGCTTATTTCACGAGATATAGTCAAAAACTAAAAATTAATGATTCTTTTTCGTTTTATAGGCGCTATCTCGCTTATTTCACGAGTTATAGTCAAAAACTAAAACATTTAATGATTCTTTTCGTTTTAAGGCGCTATCTCGCTTATTTCTCGAGAATATAGTCAAAAAATTAAAATTTTAATGATTTTTATCAGTTTTTTAGGCGCTATCTCGCTTATTTCTCGATATGGTCAAAAAACTAAAAATTAATGATTTTTTCGTTTTTAAGGCGCTATCTCGCTTATTTCACGAGATATAGCCAAAAAACTTAAAAAATTAATGATTTTTTCGTTTTAGGCGCTATCTCGCTTATTTCTCGAGTTATAGTCAAAAAACTAAGATTTAATGATTTTTATCGTTTTTAGCGCTTTTTTACGAGATATGGTCAAAAAACTAAATTAATGATTCTTTTCGTTTTTTGGCGCTATCTCGCTTATTTCTCGAGATATGGTCAAAAACTAAAAATATTAATGATTTTTTTCGTTTTTAGGCGCTATCTCGCTTATTTCACGAAATATAGTCAAAAAACAAAAAATTTAATGATTTTTTCAGGTTTTGAACGCTATCTCGCTTATTTAGCAGATATAGTCAAAAAACTAAAAAAATTAATGATTTTTTCGTTTTTAGACGCTATCTCGCTTATTTCAGCGAGATATCGCAAAAACTAAAAAATTAATGATTTTTTTCGTTTTTGGCGATATCTCGCTTATTTCACGAGATAGGCCAAAAAACTAAAAAATTTAATGATTTTTAGTTTTCCGCACCATAATGAATTAATGATTCTTTCCAGTTTAGGCGCTATCTCGCTTATTCGCTATCTTAAATCGTCAAAAATAAAAAATTAATGATTTTTATCATTTGACGTATATCGCTTATGAAATAAGCGAGATAGCGCCTAAAAACGCTAAAAATTTAAATTTTTAGTTTTTTATGCTATCTCCTGATTTCAATATTTCAGAAATAAGCGAGATAGCGCCTTAAAATAAAAATCAAATTTCAATAGTTTTGACCTGACAAAATAAGCGAGATAGCGCCTAAAACGAAAAGAATCATTAATTTTTAGTTTTTTGACCATATCTCGAAAATAAGCGAGATAGCGCCTTAAAACGAAAAAATCATTAAATTTTTAGTTTTTTTTTTAGACCTATATCTCGAGAAATAAGCGAGATAAGCGCCTTAAAAACGAAAAAAATCATTAATTTTTTAGTTTTTTGACCATATCTCGAAAAATAAGCGAGATAGCGCCTAAAAACGATAAAAATCATTAAATTTTTAGTTTTTTGACTATAACTCGAGAAATAAGCGAGATAGCGCCTAAAAACGATAAAAATCATTAATTTTTTAGTTTTTTGACTATAACTCGAGAAATAAGCGAGAAAGCGCCTAACAACGTAAAATATCATTAATTTTTTTAGTTTTTTGACTATATCTCGTGAAATAAGCGAGATAGCGCCTAAAAACGATATAAATCATAAAATTTTTAGTTTTTTGACTATATCTCGAGAAATAAGCGAGATAGCGCCTAAAAACGATAAAAATCATTAAATTTTTTAGTTTTTTGACCATAACTCGAGAAATAAGCGAGATAGCGCCTAAAACGAAAAGAATCATTAATTTTTTAGTTTTTTACCATAACTCGTGAAATAAGCGAGATAGCGCCTTAAAACGAAAAAAATCATTAAATTTTTAGTTTTTTGACTATATTTCGTGAAATAAGCGAGATAGCGCCTAAAAACGATAAAAATCATTAAATTTTTAGTTTTTTGACTATATCTCGTGAAATAAGCGAGATAGCGCCTAAAAACGATAAAAATCATTAATTTTTTAGTTTTTTTGACCATAACTCGAGAAATAAGCGAGATAGCGCCTTAAAACGAAAAGAATCATTAATTTTTTAGTTTTTTGACCATAACTCGAGAAATAAGCGAGATAGCGCCTTAAAACGAAAAGAATCATTAATTTTTTTAGTTTTTTGACTATATTTCGTGAAATAAGCGAGATAGCGCCTAAAAACGATAAAAATCATTAAATTTTAAGTTTTTTGACTATATTTCGTGAAATAAGCGAGATAGCGCCTAAAAACGATAAAAATCATTAAATTTTTAGATTGTTTTTTGACCATAACTCGAGAAATAAGCGAGATAGCGCCTTAAAACGAAAAGAATCATTAATTTTTTAGTTTTTTGACTATATCTCGTGAAATAAGCGAGATAGCCTAAAAACGAAAAAATCATTAAATTTTTAGTTTACATGCGCCTAAAAACGAAAAATCATTAAATTTTTAGTTTTTTTGACTATTCTGGTGCCGATGAACTAGTGAGATGGTTCTGAGGTGGGCAAGCTGAGGCCACCGGACGGGTCGCAGGTTGCGGATAGCGCAAGGCCTCTAGTTGAGGTTAGCTGCGAATAGCGACTTGTCGTGAATAAGCAGTCCCGGACAACAGCGGGTACCACACCGTTGTGTGGGACCGACAAGGCGCTTGTCTGACCGCCTTCTTAATATAGTCTTACACACACCCTTCTCCTACACATGATTTCCTACCCAACTCCTACCCCCCACATCTCACAACGGGCAGTGGTGACGTCCTGAGGCAAGGGTGCCATTTCACCCCCTAAGCCAGAGTGTTATGTGGTCCGTGCTCATTGGCTGGTTTGCAGTCAGGGGTAACCGACTGTATTTGTACGGAGCCTCACCGATACCTGGCCGCCTCGGTGAGTATACCTGGCCCCGGCGTGTTAGTGGGGGCTATGACACGCCGGTACTACTTTCCCCTACACTCGTGGGATCTTTATGGATAAAGAAAAATTTTGAAAAATATGCGGGGCTTAACCGCAACCCAAATAGCAGAGCGGATGGAAGAGGAGGCTCTGGACAAAGGCGGCAAGCTCACGCCGCGCGGGGGCCAGTCCCCCAAAAGCACGGCCAAGCAGGCCGCCAAACGGACGGACGTAGGGGTGGGTCTGCAGTGCCCGGCACTGCGCCGGCGGCTGCCCTGCGGGCTAATGCAGCAAGCGGGGAGACGCCGCTACACCCTCTTCTGTTCCACAGAAGAGGCTGCATAAGAAGCCGCCTCTACCGGCACCGGGTCAGCCTGGTGGCTCTGGCGACCCGCTAAGGCAAGGCCTCAGCGGAGCCGGACGCAAATGGTACCTCCGGTACCTTGAGCGTGGCTTGAAGCCGGAAGAGGCTCGCAAGAGAGCGCTGGAGCATCGGGCCCCGACCGTATCTCCAGCTGGGCGCATCGACGGTCAGGCCGTGGCGGGGAAGAAGCGACCTCTTCAGCACACGTCGCCTACCGAAATCCCCATCGACCCCAAGAGGCCGAAAGGTAGAGGCAACGCAACTCCGGAGGGCCAAGGTACCTCAAGCGGTTCTAAGCGACCGAAGGCGGCCACGTATGCCAGTGTAGCTAAGGGCACGAACCTTGCTATACTGGCTCGTGAATTCCCGAGGAAGCGGCTGACCAAGGAGGAGTTGTCGGCGGTGGAGTTAGCCCTGGTAGAGGAGATGAGGAAGGGCTGGACCGCCAGCCTCAACTTTAATGGCATCCTATTCCGGGATGGTCTGGTCCTAGTGGACTGTCTTGACGAGGATGCCAGGAAGTGGCTGGAGCTGAAGGTGCCCAGCATCAGTGCCGCAGTGGGTGTGGAACTCCGCACATGCCCGCAAGGTGAGATACCGGAGACCAACATCGTCACGGTGTACCTGCCACGCACGGCTGGTGAGACGGTGGAGAAGTCACTTGGACTGCTCATTGAGCAAAATAAGGGTCTTCTCACCGAGACGTGGCGCATCCTCAGGCGCCTGGAAACCAAGGGCGGAAAGGTGCTGACCTTTGGCTTGGAGGATGAAGCGCTATCACTCCTCAGTAATAGGGGAATGATGGTTAGCTTCAGATTTGGTCAGCTGAGGTGCCGGCTGCACAAAAGCAAGCAGCGAAAGAGACGGCTGTGAAGGTGCAAGCAGACGTTGTGCCTGGCACTTCTTCTGCTGCAGCACCCTCCGATGAGGCAGCCGAAGCAGAAGCAATTGCAGCCTGGGAAGCCGAGTTGGACTCGGACTTGTCACGGTTACACGTGCGCAGCGAAGTAGGCTCGGGGAGCGATGAGAAGCCGTCCGATGATGAGCAGACACCCACCGGGACGCTGTCAGAGTCATATCTGACGCTCTCGGAAGGGGAACCTGAGCTCTAAGGATGCTGGCCACCAGCGTGGCACAGATCAACCTGCATCACGCGAGGGCAGCTTCGGCTGTCATCAGCAGGTTGATCTCCAGGTCTGACCTGGGGCTGGTGCTCATCCAGGAGCCATGGGTCGTCAGAGGTAGGATCTGCGGCCTTGATCAAGTAAGTTCACAACTAGTTGTAGATATTAGGGAGACATCGCCAAGAGCATGCATCTTGGTCCGAAAGAACACTAACTTTCTTTGTCTCTCCAAATTTCTCAGCAGGGACCTTGTAGCAGTGCTAATCACTGGCGCGTCCGGGAGCATGGTGGTGGCGTCAGCCTACTTCCCGGGAGATAAAGCGGAAGCCCCCCATCAGAGGTTCAGGATCTGGTGGCACACTGCAGCAGCAATAGACTCCCATTGCTGCTGGGATGCGACGCAAACGCGCATAGCGTAGCGTGGGGCAGCACGGACAACAACAGTAGAGGTGAGTGCTTGCTTGAATATCTTGTAGCTAATGACCTCATGGTGTTCAATATGGGGGCTGAACCCACTTTTATCACCAAAAATAGAGCCGAAGTACTTGATATTACTTTCGGCAATGGGGGTGCCTCTGGGCTAGTTAATAACTGGAGGGTCTCCACAGAACCGTCAATGTCGGATCATAGGATCATCCTCTTCGACATTAGTAGTAATTTCAGGATTAGTAAAGTCATCAGGAATCCCCGGCGGACTGACTGGCCGCTCTACCAGTCACACCTGGGGTTAAATCTGAGCAGACTAAACCATAGTAGGAGGGTCTCTTCACAGGAAGAGCTAGAGCAACTCTCGTCTGAGGTTGGCGAGACGATTATGCATGCCTATCATGCAAGTTGTCCAACCAACTCCATAGAGTCCAACAGGGATAACCCTTGGTGGAATAAAAAGCTCGGTATGCTTCGAGCAGAGGTCAGGAGGTTGTTTAATACAGCCAAAAAGAATAGTGACAGATGGGACTTATACACCAAGAAACTAACAGAGTATAATAAAGAAATCCGGTACAGCAAACGTGCCCATTTCCGGAGATTTTGCTCCAACCTAGAGCAGGCCACACCTGCTGTGAGAGTCTTTAAGTCTATCTCGAAAGGCAAAGTGTTGTCCGAACTCTGCCTAAAGAGGCCAGATGGTTCCTTCACGGAAAATGAGGTGGAAAAGGCAGAACTTCTCCTACAAACTCACTTTCCACTTTGTAAAACCATCACCAACACCGACAGCTGTTACGAAACGGTTCCCATCAGGAGACCGGACTGGAGCCTGGCTGCAGCCATAGTAACAGAGCAAAGAATAAGATGGGCCATTGGTACGCTTAGTCCCTACAAGGCCCCAGGTACGGACGGTATCCTCCCCGTCCATCTACAGAAAGGGATGGAACAGCTTATGGTGTTCCTCATTCGTATTTTCCGGGGTAGCCTAGCTATGGGCTACATACCTAGGGCATGGAGGACGGCCAGGGTGATCTTTATCCCGAAAGTGGGGAAAAAGGACCCCTTTCACCCCAAATCTTTCAGGCCGATCAGCCTGACATCCTTCTTGCTAAAAACCCTTGAAAAGATAGTTGAAAATCACATCAGGATCTCGTACCTAGTGTCCAGTCCCCTGCATGATCATCAACATGCCTATAGAGAAGGAAAGTCGACAGAATCGGCTCTCCTTGACCTAGTAAACAGTCTTCAATGCTCAGTGAAGGCCAAAGACGTTGCTCTCTGTGCTTTCATGGACATAGAGGGTGCTTTTGATAACACAGCACATGATGTTGTGGTTAGGGCGCTTCAGGGAAAAGGGGTTGAGCCAGGACTTACTCTCTGGCTAGGCAAGCTCCTTGACACTAGAATAGCGGAAGTCACTGTCAACAATTTGACGGTCAGGGCCCAAACCACCAGAGGCTGTCCACAGGGGGGTGTCCTATCACCTCTCCTCTGGAGTCTCGTGGTGGACGAGCTACTAGTCAAACTTACAGATAATGGATTTGAATGCCAAGGCTACGCTGATGACATTACCATTGTCTGTAAAGGCAACTTCGAGAACACGCTTTGTGATAGAATAACTCTGGGTCTTAAACTTTGCTTGGACTGGTGCAAAGACGTGGGGCTGAATATTAATCCAGCAAAAACCACAATTGTCGCCTTCACCAACCGTTACAAGTTAAAGTCCATAAGACCCATATCCATTGGGGGTACGATAGTTCCACTCTCTACGGAGATAAAGTATCTGGGAGTAATCTTGGACAAGAGACTACTGTGGAAACAGCATATTGAGCATGCGGTACGCAAGGCTACTATAGCCCTAATGTGTTGTAGGTCTCTCGCAGGGAAAAACTGGGGTGTGTCCCCAAAAATCCTTCTGTGGATGTACACAGCAATGGTGAGGCCCATAGTCAGCTACGGCGCAGTGGTATGGGCGGGACGTGCTGACCTGGATGTCACCAAACGGCAGCTGGGCAAACTCCAGAGACTTGCCTGCACGTGCATCTCGGGCGCAATGCGTACCTGCCCGTCCTCAGCACTGGACGTACTGCTAGGACTTCCGCCTTTGCATGTCTACATCAAACACAGTGCGCACAGATCTATTATAAGATTGACAGGAGCGAACGCAATCACCTCTGTCACTAGTGCAACTGGCACGCTGTTGGCCTTTCCGCAAGATGCGCAGAAGGGCCTATTTAGTTTTGAGAAGCTCTTTAAAACGGAGCTTAGCAACAAAGCAGAATGGACCAGTCTGTCGACCACCTATAATGTGAAACCACATGCTATTAGATGGTACACAGACGGATCATTAACGGATGAGGGTGCTGGAGCTGGAGTCTGCGGACCCCGACTCAAGTATCATGAGGCCCTGGGCAAATTCGCCAGCATTTTCCAAGCGGAAGTGCACGCGATTGAAAGATGTGCTACCTTTAACTTCGAGAGGGGATACGTTCATAGAGACATTGCCATTTTCTCAGACAGCCAGGCAGCGATTAAAGCACTTAGTGCGTATAAAATCGTCTCAAAACTGGTTTGGCAATGTATTGAAGCGCTCAATAGGTTGGGCAGTAAAAACAAAGTCACCATATATTGGGTACCGGGACATGCGGGTGTTCCCGGTAATGAGGTCGCCGATAGTTTGGCCAGGAGAGGAGCTAGCACTCCTTTCCAGGGCCCTGAACCTTTCTGTGGGCTAGGACCAGGGTTTGTCAGTCAGAGCAGTCGCATCGATCTGCTCAACGCATGCGAGGACGCTTGGCGGTTTTCACATGGGGCAAGACAGAGCAAGCGACTGCTAGGCAGTTACAACAAGAAGAGAACTGAGGACTGTCTGAAGCTGAGCAAAAGATCTCTTCGTATAGTCACGGGTTTCTTGACCGGGCACTGCAGACTGCGCAAGCATCTGCATAATCTCAGGTTAGGGAAGACAGTCTTTGCAGACTGTGCCTGGAGGGGGATGAGACTCCAGAGCACCTGCTTGAGGAGTGTCCCGCCATCAGCCGACTGAGGCTCTCTCTTCTGGGGAGCCTCTTTCTGTCTACAGAGAAAATGAGGGCTCTCAGACCATGCCACATCGTCGCGTTCCTGCGATCGATCGGGCTGTTTGAGGAGCTGTAACTCACAAAACAGTAAGAGGGCACAATAGATCCTAGTGGTCGCAGTGCATGATCCTCGTTCCAATAATAAAAAAAAATTTTTTTTTAAAAAAAATTTTTTTTTTTTTTTTAAACTAAAAAAAAATTTTAAATTTTTTTTTTTTTTATTTTTCCAAAAAAGGGAGAAACCTAAAAACGATAAAAATCATTAATTTTTTAGTTTTTTGACTATATCTCGAGAAATAAGCGAGATAGCGCCTAAAAACGATAAAAATCATTAATTTTTTAGTTTTTTGACCATAACTCGAGAAATAAGCGAGATAGCGCCTTAAAACGAAAAGAATCATTAATTTTTTAGTTTTTTGACTATATCTCGTGAAATAAGCGAGATAGCGCCTTAAAACGAAAAGAATCATTAATTTTTTAGTTTTTTGACTATATCTCGTGAAATAAGCGAGATAGCGCCTAAAAACGCTAAAAATCATTAAATTTTTAGTTTTTTGACCATAACTCGAGAAATAAGCGAGATAGCGCCTAAAAACGATAAAAATCATTAAATTTTTAGTTTTTTGACCATAACTCGAGAAATAAGCGAGATAGCGCCTTAAAACGAAAAGAATCATTAATTTTTTAGTTTTTTGACTATATTTCGTGAAATAAGCGAGATAGCGCCTAAAAACGATATAAATCCTAAAATTTTAAGTTTTTTGACTATATCTCGAGAAATAAGCGAGATAGCGCCTTAAAACGAAAAGAATCATTAATTTTTTAGTTTTTTGACCATAACTCGAGAAATAAGCGAGATAGCGCCTTAAAACGAAAAGAATCATTAATGTTTTAGTTTTTTGACTATATCTCGTGAAATAAGCGAGATAGCGCCTAAAAACGCTAAAAATCATTAAATTTTTAGTTTTTTGACTATATCTCGAGAAATAAGCGAGATAGCGCCTAAAAACGATAAAAATCATTAATTTTTTAGTTTTTTGACCATAACTCGAGAAATAAGCGAGATAGCGCCTTAAAACGAAAAGAATCATTAATGTTTTAGTTTTTTGACTATATTTCGTGAAATAAGCGAGATAGCGCCTAAAAACGATAAAAATCATTAATTTTTTAGTTTTTTGACCATAACTCGAGAAATAAGCGAGATAGCGCCTTAAAACGAAAAGAATCATTAATTTTTTAGTTTTTTGACTATATCTCGTGAAATAAGCGAGATAGCGCCTAAAAACGAAAAGAATCATTAATATTTTAGTTATTTGACTATATCTCGTGAAATAAGCGAGATAGCGCCTAAAAACGATAAAAATCATTAATTTTTTAGTTTTTTGACCATAACTCGATAAATAAGCGAGATAGCGCCTTAAAACGAGATGAATCATTAAATTTTTTAGTTTTTTGACCATAACTCGAGAAATAAGCGAGATAGCGCCTTAAAACGAAAAGAATCATTAATTTTTTAGTTTTTTGACTATATCTCGTGAAATAAGCGAGATAGCGCCTTAAAACGAAAAGAATCATTAATTTTTTAGTTTTTTGACTATATTTCGTGAAATAAGCGAGATAGCGCCTAAAAACGATAAAAATCATTAAATTTTTAGTTTTTTGACCATAACTCGAGAAATAAGCGAGATAGCGCCTAAAAACGATAAAAATCATTAAATTTTTAGTTTTTTGACCATAACTCGAGAAATAAGCGAGATAGCGCCTTAAAACGAAAAAATCATTAAATTTTTAGTTTTGTTGACTATATTTCGTGAAATAAGCGAGATAGCGCCTTAAAACGAAAAGAATCATTAATATTTTAGTTATTTGACTATATCTCGTGAAATAAGCGAGATAGCGCCTAAAAACGCTAAAAATCATTAATTTTTTAGTTTTTTGACCATAACTCGATAAATAAGCGAGATAGCGCCTAAAAACGCTAAAAATCATTAAATTTTTAGTTTTTTGACCATAACTCGAGAAATAAGCGAGATAGCGCCTTAAAACGAAAAGAATCATTAATTTTTTAGTTTTTTGACTATATCTCGTGAAATAAGCGAGATAGCGCCTTAAAACGAAAAGAATCATTAATTTTTTAGTTTTTTGACTATATCTCGTGAAATAAGCGAGATAGCGCCTAAAAACGCTAAAAATCATGAAATTTTTAGTTTTTTGACCATAACTCGAGAAATAAGCGAGATAGCGCCTAAAAACGCTAAAAATCATTAAATTTTTAGTTTTTTGACCATAACTCGAGAAATAAGCGAGATAGCGCCTTAAAACGAAAAGAATCATTAATTTTTTAGTTTTTTGACTATATTTCGTGAAATAAGCGAGATAGCGCCTAAAAACGATATAAATCCTAAAATTTTAAGTTTTTTGACTATATCTCGAGAAATAAGCGAGATAGCGCCTAAAAACGAAAAGAATCATTAATGTTTTAGTTTTTTGACTATATCTCGTGAAATAAGCGAGATAGCGCCTAAAAACGCTAAAAATCATTAAATTTTTAGTTTTTTGACTATATCTCGAGAAATAAGCGAGATAGCGCCTTAAAACGATAAAAATCATTAATTTTTTAGTTTTTTGACCATAACTCGAGAAATAAGCGAGATAGCGCCTAAAAACGAAAAGAATCATTAATTTTTTAGTTTTTTGACTATATTTCGTGAAATAAGCGAGATAGCGCCTAAAAACGATAAAAATCATTAAATTTTTAGTTTTTTGACCATAACTCGAGAAATAAGCGAGATAGCGCCTAAAAACGATAAAAATCATTAAATTTTTAGTTTTTTGACCATAACTCGAGAAATAAGCGAGATAGCGCCTTAAAACGAAAAAATCATTAAATTTTTAGTTTTGTTGACTATATTTCGTGAAATAAGCGAGATAGCGCCTAAAAACGCTAAAAATCATTAAATTTTTAGTTTTTTGACCATAACTCGAGAAATAAGCGAGATAGCGCCTTAAAACGAAAAGAATCATTAAATTTTTAGTTTTTTGACCATAACTCGAGAAATAAGCGAGATAGCGCCTTAAAACGAAAAGAATCATTAATTTTTTAGTTTTTTGACTATATTTCGTGAAATAAGCGAGATAGCGCCTAAAAACGATATAAATCCTAAAATTTTAAGTTTTATGATTATATCTCGAGAAATAAGCGAGATAGCGCCTTAAAACGAAAAGAATCATTAATTTTTTAGTTTTTTGACCATAACTCGAGAAATAAGCGAGATAGCGCCTTAAAACGAAAAGAATCATTAATTTTTTAGTTTTTTGACTATATTTCGTGAAATAAGCGAGATAGCGCCTAAAAACGATAAAAATCATTAAATTTTTAGTTTTTTGACCATAACTCGAGAAATAAGCGAGATAGCGCCTAAAAACGATAAAAATCATTAAATTTTTAGTTTTTTGACCATAACTCGAGAAATAAGCGAGATAGCGCCTTAAAACGAAAAAATCATTAAATTTTTAGTTTTGTTGACTATATTTCGTGAAATAAGCGAGATAGCGCCTTAAAACGAAAAGAATCATTAATTTTTTAGTTTTTTGACCATAACTCGATAAATAAGCGAGATAGCGCCTAAAAACGTGTAAAGTAGCGATCTAAGGCTGGGGTAGGGCTCAGCTCAGACCAGGATCATTTTACAATAAAATTTATAAAATACCGAGACTCAGAGAGCATTTCGGCAGCCCTCATACAAATCCAAAACTTACACACCTCGAGAAAACGCTCGAGAGATACCCCAGAGTAGGCGCTAGGACACTTACAAGACTCACCACAACGCGCAGAGAAACCCTCGGAACGCGCTGTGTTGGGTCTCGGGTGCCGGGCGGTGCCGAATAACCGCAAAACGTGCAGAGAAACGCTCGGAACACGTGTTGCGGCCATACGGCACGCCCCCAGCCGCCTAACGAAACAAATACCTATGGACGGGACTGTAAGACACCTACCAGACCCACCACAACGCGCAGAGAAACCCTCGGAACGCGCTGTGTTGGGTCTCGTGGTGCCCCGGGCGATGCCGAATAACCGCAAAACGTGCAGAGAAACGCTCGGAACACGTGTTGCGGCCATACGGCACGCCTCCAGCCGCCTAGCGAAACTAATACTAACGGACGGGACTGTAGGACACCTACAAGACTCACCACAACGCGCAGAGAAACCCTCGGAACGCGCCGTGTTGGGTCTCCTGGTGCCCCGTGCGATGCCGGATAACCGCAAAACGTGCAGAGAAACGCTCGGAACACGTGTTGCGGCCATACGGCACGCCCCCAGCCGCCTAACGAAACAAATACCTATGGACGGGACTGTAAGACACCTACCAGACCCACCACAACGCGCAGAGAAACCCTCGGAACGCGCTGTGTTGGGTCTCGTGGTGCCCCGGGCGATGCCGAATAACTGCAAAAAGTGCAGAGAAATGCTCGGAACACGTGTTGCGGCCATACGGCACGCCTCCAGCCGCCTAGCGAAACTAATACTAACGGACGGGACTGTAGGACACCTACAAGACTCACCACAACGCGCAGAGAAACCCTCGGAACGCGCCGTGTTGGGTCTCTTGGTGCCCCGTACGATGCCGGATAACCGCAAAACGTGCAGAGAAGCGCTCGGAACACGTGTTGCGGCCATACGGCACGCCTTTTATCAGAGAAGCGGGGGGGGAGCACTTGCAAAACGCACTTGTTTTTATATTGCACAGCCATACGGCACGCCTTTTATCAGCGAAGCGGAGTGGGGGGGGCACTTGCAAAACGCACTTGTTTTAAGTTCTCACTTCTTTTATTTAACAAAAAAAACTACTACCACACCGCAACAAAGAAAATTGCCCGCCCAGTTAGATCCCCGCAGACCGAAGATCAGCTTACCCCTGTTCCATCCTTATACTTTTAGTACTCCTCGTTGCTGTTTAACTTTGTAGTTTTCGCACACGTTGTCGCTGGCCGCTGTCACCCACGTTGTCGCTGCTGCTGTTCTTTGTTTTCGTACTTGACCTTTTGCACTTGCGTTTCTGAGCGTGGCCCGATCGCGACTAACTCGCCGGCGTTTTTCATTTTCGGCGCGGGCCATCCTCTGCCGCTGAGGCCTCTGCTCTGGCTTCGGCTGCAGCCGCTCTCTCTCTCTACGGTTTTTCGCGGCTGTTGGTGTGTGTGGGGTGCTTCTCTGCTGTTGCTTCGGCTGTAGCCGCTCTCACTACGCCGCTTCGCGGCTGCTGTTGCTTTCGGTCGCTGTTTTTCTGCTGTTGCTTTGGCTGTAGCCGCTCTCGCTACGGCGCTTCGCGGCTGCTGTTGTTGCTGATGTTTTTCTCTGCTGTTGCTTCGGCTGTAGCCGCTCTCACTACGCTGCTTCGCGGCTGCTGTTGCTTCTTTGCTGTTGCTTCTTTGCTGTTGTTTCGGCCGTTAGAAATCAGTGCTGCTCATCGCTGTCAGTGCTGATCATTTCTGGTTCGTGAACCTGTGACCCAGTTCCCTGTGTCTTAAATATGAATATTCGTGTTTTGTCAACTTAAATTATTATTATTGTACGCTGGTGCCTTCGTGGCCTTAAACTAAAATACCTTCGTGGTTAATACAAATTTGCTACAACTATGAGCTACAAAGATAATACATGTTGTGCAGGAGTTAAATAGCTCCTTCACACTCCCTCCCTTCCTCGGGGTTGAGAAGCGCTATTGTTACCTGTCGCGACCTGTTAACGCTATAGCGGAAGGTGTGGGGGCCGATCTTCTTAAGATTCCGGACTCCCAATCGTGCGTCGGGTTGGCTTAGGTATGTTGTCACGAATTTGATGATTTGTGACGGCAGCTGACGGGGTTCCGGACCGACTCGCCAATCCTCCGGTGCCGTGGTCCACTCTTCGCAAGTTGGGTGCTCCTCAGGAGTTCCTTCGCCTACGACTACGTCGCCTTCGGCTATCGGGTTGACCAGAACCTCACCGACGGTTGGGTGCTCCTCTAGCACGGACATCAACCAATCGGCGACCTCCCCCTCGAGTGGCACGTGGGTGGCTATGCTGCCTTCGTCCTCCTTTTCTGCGATGGTCCACGCCTGTGGTTCGCGGCCGGGCTCCACTGCTGCTGCTGGTCGTGCGTCGGGGGTTACCGAGCTAATGTCGGACCAATTGCTTGCCCGCAGTGTTCCCTGGTCGTCCAGTGCCCATGACCCGTATGCTGGTGGTGGGCTGCATGGGTATGGTGGCGGGTAGCCCATATCGCCATAGCGTACGGCGAGTCGGTATGCTGCCGAGCTCATGGTACTCGCTGTGGATCCTCCTGGGGTTGCCGCTATTGGGCTTTCGCGGTTCTCGGGGTCCACCTCGCCCAGAGATTCTTCATCGGTAGTGGTATGGTGCTGCGATCGTCCTCCTCTGCACGGCGGTTTAGCTCTGCCAAGTCCCAGTTCAGGGGGGCTCTCACTCCATCGGTTCCAAACCTACCATCAGGTGCGACATCTGACTCGGAACTGAGAGAAATCACGTCTGCGTTGAGTTGGCAGGTGTTGTTAATCCAGCCTTGCACGCCGTGCATTCGTACTGCTAAGGGTACTGGCTCCGGGTGCCAGTTTTCTTCTGCGCTCAGCCTACGCAACTGCTCCTCCCGCAACGGCTGACCCCAGGGACGTCCCATCGCTACGTCCTTTGCCCCCAAGGGTCGTGCGTCCGGCTCGTCTTCCAAAGACTTGGTGCTATTTGTGCTAGATTTAGGGAGTAAAGGTATGTTGTGTACTCTGGACTATTTATCTAACCCCATGACCTAACCCTGCGGTGTGGCGTATTACAAATCGTGTTCTTACTAGCTATCTTAAGGTTTGTTAGTGGGTTTCCCCTTTAGGGGGGGGCGGGGACGTTCTATGGGCTCACCAATAGAAGTGGCCCCCGTGACTTTGTTACTTGCCGGTTAATTGTTTCTGGTGTCGTCGTTACTGGTGTCGTTGTCGTCTGCATGGAATTCCTTGAGATCGGCCAGGCTCGCTGTTTTTCGTTGTCGGCCGGTCAAGCTTTGCAGTCGCACTATGTTTGGTGAGATAAACTTGACTACCTTGTATGGCCCGTCGAATTTGGCGGCCAGCTTTGCTGCGAACCCCTCGGTGGCCTTAGAGAGGTGATGTTGTCGTATCAGCACCTGTGCGCCGAGAGTCGGTCTCCATTCTCGCCTTCGGAGGTTGTGGCATTTGCTTTGTTCTAGCGAAGCCCGTTGTGTGTTCTGGCGCACTACTTTGAAAATGTCCTTGAGTTTTTCTGCCTTCGCGGTCGGGTCTTCCGTGTGTTCTGCTAGTCCGGGCGTGACTTCCTCGTAGAGGTTTCCCGGTAGCCTGGGTTCTCGGCCCTGGACGAGAAAAGCGGGGCTAAAGCCTGTGGTGTCGGATGTGCTGCTGTTGATTGCCAGGCTCAGTTCCGGCAATAGTTCGTCCCAAGTGCTTTGGTCTCCATCTATGTACTGCGCTACCATTGTCTTTATGGTTCTGTTTGCCCTCTCCGTGGGGTTCTGCTGCGGGGTGTACGGGGCCGTGTGTTCCAAAGTCATTCCTGCCATCTTGCAGAACTTCTTGAACGATTGACTTGTGAATTGTGTACCGTTATCGCACACAAATTTCCGCGGTACGCCAAATCGGCAGAGTATTCTTTCCCTAAACGCCTTTTCCAGCTGGGCGGTAGTAGCCTTCCGTAAGGGTATTAGCTCTACCCATTTGGAAAACACATCAAAGAAGACCAAGAGACTGGTGTTTCCGTGTTTGGATCTCGGGAGTGGCCCCATGAAATCCGCGCAAAGTATGTCGAACGGTCCCTGGGCTTGTCTCGTGTGCATGTGTCCCGCTGGTTTGGCCTGACTCACTTTGAATTTCTGGCACTGGGCGCACCTCCTGATGTACCTTGTCACGTCGCGAAAAATTCCTGGCCAGTAGTATCGTTGGGCTATCCGTGTCACCGTCTTCCGAATTCCCAGATGTCCTGCTGTCGGGTGATCATGGCATTCTTCCAAAACCCGCTGTCGGTTGTCGATGGCGACGCAAAGTTTCCAAGTCACGTGTTCTTCCTCGGGAGGCCGTTGTCCCGTTTGTCGGTAGATCTGCCCGTTCTCGTGTATGTACTCTGCGAACTTCTCGGGTGTCTGTGTCATTCTCCTGCTTAACCGTAGCAACCATGGGCACTTCGGGGCTTCTTCCTGTACTCGCTGCAAGGTTTCCAACGGTTGTCTGGAAAGCGCGTCTGCGACTACGTTGTATCTGCCTCGTCTGTACGTTACGTCGAACTGGTACTGCTGCAACTCCAGTGCCCAGCGCGCGATTCTCCCAGTTGGATTGTCGATCGAGTTCAGCCACTTCAACGCGAGGTGATCCGTGATGACTTCGAAATGGTAGCCCTCCAGGTAGCAGCGTAACTCCCTGATTGCCCAGACAATTGCTAAGCACTCCTTCTCCGTAGCTGAGTAATTCTCCTCGGCTCGCAGAAGACGTCGACTTGCATATGCTATCACTCGTTCTCCTTCCGGCAAGCTTTGTGTCAGCACGGCCCCGAGTCCGTAGTCGCTGGCGTCAGTTTGGAGTGTAAACTTCTGCGTGAAGTCGGGGCACGCCAAGACCGGCGCTTTTGTTAGCTTGTCCTTCAAATCTTCGAATGCCGCTTGCTGTTCTTCGCCCCATATCCACTTCTTGTTCTTTCGTAGGAGGTTCGTCATTGGTTGCGTGATGGTGGCGAAGTTAGGAACGAACCGGCGATACCAGGTTGCCAATCCTATACACCGTCGCAGCTCTTTGGGTGTTGTTGGCGGCGTCAAACGTTGCACTGCTGCGATTTTTGCCGGATCCGTGTGTATTCCCGTGTCGCTTATCATGTGTCCTAAGTACACCAGCTCCCGTTGAAAGAATGCGCACTTCTTCTGATTCAACCTTAAGTTCGCGACCAGTAGTCGGCGGAATACCTCGCGCAGGTTATCCACGTGTTCTTCCAAAGTAGCCCCGATGACTATGATGTCATCTAAGTACGCGAAAGCGTAGGGTTCCATTGCCGGTCCTATGACGCTGTCCAAGGCACGCTGAAACGTTGCGGGGGCTGAGTGGAGTCCAAAAGGCATGACTTTCCACTGGAAAAGACCTCTCCCTGGGACGGTAAATGCGGTGTACTCTCGGCTCCCTTTTGCCATTGGAATTTGCCAATATCCGCTTTTTTAAATCCAACGTGGAAATGTATTTAGCATTTCGCAGGCGCTCCAATATGTGGTTGATTCGCGGCAAGGGGTACGCGTCTGGCACCGACCGAGCATTCAACTGCCGAAAGTCTACGCACATTCGCATCTCACCCGTTTTCTTACGCACCAGCACGATGGGTGCGCTGTGTGGGCTTTTCGATGGTTCGATCTGGCCGTTCTCCAGTAGCTCGTCGACTTGGTCGTTTATGATCTTCTGCATTGCCGGGTTTTTGGGGAAGTACCGTTGCTTTACTGGCTTGTCATCCTTCAAGATTATGGAATGCTCGGCAATGTTGGATACTCCCCTCAGGTTCTCGAACTTATCGAGCTGCCTTGCCAAGAAGACACAGACCCAGGTGGGTAATTCCGGTTCCGTCGTACGTACTTCGGTTGCCTGTTTTTCGCCTTCAGTTGCGACAGTAGCCAGGCTGATTGGAACTTCTCGTTGCTCCGGTTCCTGTTCTTCCTTGATGTTCGGTAGTGTTCGGGGCTGTGTCCGAAACGGGTTCGTTCGTCGGGCTTTGCAAGCATCGGCCAATGGTTCCAAGGTGTACCCTTTGTAGACTGGTTGTCGTCGTTGTGCCTCCTGCGCTGCTGATCCGGTTCCCTGCACTGTTTCTACGAAGTCGGCTAGCTTGGCGTCGTGTGCCTCCGGCGTTGACGATCTTGTTGCCCGCACTGTCTCTACGAAGTCGGCTGGCTCGGTACTGCTTGCATCCTGCGTTGTTGCAGCGCCAGCCTGCGCTGTCCCGATGAGGTTGGCCATCATGCTGTCGTGTGCATCCTGCGTTGTCAATCCTGTTGCCTGCCCTGTCTCTACGAAGTCGGCCGGCTCGGTGCTGCTTGCATCCTGCGTTGTTGCAGCGCCAGCCTGCGCTGTCTCGATGAGGTTGGCCATCATGCTGTCGTGTGCATCCTGCGTTGTCAATCCTGTTGCCTGCCCTGTCTCTACGAAGTCGGCCGGCTCGGTGCTGCTTGCATCCTGCGTTGTTGCAGCGCCAGCCTGCGCTGTCTCGATGAGGTTGGCCATCATGCTGTCGTGTGCATCCTGCGTTGTCAATCCTGTTGCCTGCCCTGTCTCTACGAAGTCGGCCGGCTCGGTGCTGCTTGCATCCTGCGTTGTTGCAGCGCCAGCCTGCGCTGTCTCGACGAGATTCGCTATCCCGTTGTCGTGTGCATCCTGCGTTGTCATGTGAGTCGTTGGGTGGAACGGGGTCATCAGCGACGGGTACGTTTGAGGATCGGGCATCTGTACCAGTTGCAAGAAGGCTCGGCCGCACTGAATTTTTGCGCGAATCCCACACAAAAAGTCAATGCCTAGGATAACGTCATCCAGGATTGTTGGCATCACCAGCAGAGGCACCACTGCCTCCCGTTCGTCGAGCTTTATCTTCACCATTATTGCTCTGGTTATCTCCTTTGGCGAGCCATCCGCAAGGATTATTCTCACCCGCATATCCCGAATGTTATCCTTTGTCCCGACAATCCTTGCCAGCCGTTCACTGATGAACGACCGAGTGGCTCCGGTGTCCAGTGTTGCTTCTACCGGGGTGTCCCCTATGGTCACCAGAGCTGCGATCCTCCCCTCCTCCAAACGTAACGGGTGAGCTACTGACGAGGGCTCCAGTCGCTGCTGCTCTCCGACCTGTCCTCGGTTGGGCGGAGGCGCTGCCCGTTTCCCGATCTGGCGACTCGGCAGCATCCAATGGTGCGGATCCCACGGCGGCCACAGTCCCAGCAGAATAACAGCTGGGGATTGCGGCAGTCCTTAGAGAAGTGCCCGATGTCTCCGCAATTCCGGCATGCTCGCTTCACGTCAATTGCTTCGCCCGTGACTTGCGACGTCGTTGCTTCGGTGTTCCTTGTGGGAACCGTCAGGTCCCGGTTACCTTGTTCGCGGTCTCTGGTGCTATGATTTGGTACCGGTGTTGTTGGCGCACTTGCCGGCACCAACGTTGCGTAACTCCTAGGTTCCTGGTTACCCTGTCCGTGGCTTCCGACGTTATGGGCCTGGACCGGTTTTGTCGGCCCGCTTGCCGGCAACAATGCTGCGTAGCCCCGAGGGTCGCGGTCCCGGACAGTTTCGTAGCTTGTGACCAGCTGGGTCAATGCGGCCAACGTTTCAAATTCGTGCCGTCGTGTAAACAGTTGATACTCCGGTAACAGGTTCTCGTATATCCTCTCCAGTTCCCGTTCCGGTGAGTATTGCGCACGCTGCATCATCAGCCGCAGTTCGATCAGGTAATCCCTGAAAGGTTCGCCCGGCCGCTGTAAACGATTCTGGATGGTACTCTCCAACCGTTGAAAGTAGCGTGGCGGTAAGAAGAAGTCTAGGAAATCCCTCTTGACTGACTCCCAAGGCTCATCCTGCATTTTGTAGGTCCGGAACCATCCTTCAGCCCGTCCGGTAAAGAGACCGGATATTGCTCGCGGCAGCTGGTCAACACTCACCCGGTATGAGGCTACGCGCTCCTCCAGTTTCTCCATAAAGCTGAGTGGGTCCGAGTTGCCATCATACCCGATACCCCAGCTGCGTAGCTTGTCGGCCAGCATGGAGCACGAAATCTCTTCGCGACCTATCCTCTGAGTCCCGGCACCGATGCTGCTACTGCTTGCCTGGTCGATGGGTACCTGGGTGCCTGTAGGCGTGGGTCCCTGGGCTACCATCGGCTGAGTCGGCACGGGCACTTGGAGTTGGTACTCCTCCTTGCGCACTTTGTCGGTCGGACCCGGAGACGCAGCTGGTGAGCGGGCATCCCGAGGGCTGGCTGAGTCCCCATAGCTCACTTCCAATTTGTGCAAGCGATCCTGCACTTCTTCCGAATGCTCTCCCCGGGATACGAAGGCGGAGATGCGAGCACGCAGTTCCTCGACGGTACCCGTGGTTCCCAGGTTGAACTCCTCAGCTAGGCACTGTAACTCGTCCTTACGACGGAAGGAAATCCATTTCACGCCCATGTTAAGTGTTGATCGCTGCACTGTTGTATTTATTTTTTTTTTTCTCAAAGGATTTTAATTTCCAAAGGACTTTTTTTTTTTCAAAGGATTTTATTTTTCAAAGGATTTAAATTTTCAAAGGATTTTATTTTCCAAAGGATTTTATTTTTCAAAGGATTTAAATTTTCAAAGGATTTTATTTTCCAAAGGATTTTATTTTCGAAGGATTTTATTTTCAAAAGGATTTTATTTTTCAAAGGATTTAAATTTTCAAAGGATTTTATTTTCCGAAGGATTTTATTTTCGAAGGATTTTATTTTTCGGCGCGTGGTCTTAGCTGTTGCCTCGGTGGCTCCGTGTCGATGACTGCCTACTCAGGTCCCGGGGTCCGCGTTATATAGGCAGCGAGATCGCGCTGCCCGCGCTTCTGCTGTCGGTGTCGTTGGGGTACGGCGCTGTCGCTCAGTGGTTACTCCTGGGCTTGGAGAGTAAGTCGCCTGCGGCTCTGCTCTGTCGTGTTGTAGCTGCTGCTGTAGCGACCGAGACGCGGCGGCGGTGATCGGCAGCGGTAGGGCTCGGCTGTGTCGGCTTTTGCTGTGCTCTCGCAGAAAAATATTTGGGCATCGGCAAAAAAAAATGGTTAAAGGGAAGCTGGATCCTACTGTACTTTGGAGAGTAAAAGGTTGGGACAGTTCTCTCGTGCGGTCTGGTTAGCAAACAAAAACAACAAAAAGAAAAAAATGCCCGACTGTACCCAGAATACCGCATAGCGTTATGGCCAGCAAAAAAAAAGCACACACAAAAAAAACAAAAAAAAAACTATTCGCCAGTCGCGTGGTTCAATTTTGCAAAAAAAATAAAAAAAAAAATTTATTTATTATTTTTATTTATTTATATTTTTTTTTTTTTTTGATTTGGGGATGAAGTGCTCGCTCCTACTGGTAAAAAAAAATAAGTATGATATGCCCGAAATACCTAAATCTCAGAGTCCCTGCTCGGGCGCCAACTGTAAAGTAGCGATCTAAGGCTGGGGTAGGGCTCAGCTCAGACCAGGATCATTTTACAATAAAATTTATAAAATACCGAGACTCAGAGAGCATTTCGGCAGCCCTCATACAAATCCAAAACTTACACACCTCGAGAAAACGCTCGAGAGATACCCCAGAGTAGGCGCTAGGACACTTACAAGACTCACCACAACGCGCAGAGAAACCCTCGGAACGCGCTGTGTTGGGTCTCGGGGTGCCCCGGGCGGTGCCGAATAACCGCAAAACGTGCAGAGAAACGCTCGGAACACGTGTTGCGGCCATACGGCACGCCCCCAGCCGCCTAACGAAACAAATACCTATGGACGGGACTGTAAGACACCTACCAGACCCACCACAACGCGCAGAGAAACCCTCGGAACGCGCTGTGTTGGGTCTCGTGGTGCCCCGGGCGATGCCGAATAACCGCAAAACGTGCAGAGAAACGCTCGGAACACGTGTTGCGGCCATACGGCACGCCTCCAGCCGCCTAGCAAAACTAATACTAACGGACGGGACTGTAGGACACCTACAAGACTCACCACAACGCGCAGAGAAACCCTCGGAACGCGCCGTGTTGGGTCTCCTGGTGCCCCGTGCGATGCCGGATAACCGCAAAACGTGCAGAGAAACGCTCGGAACACGTGTTGCGGCCATACGGCACGCCCCCAGCCGCCTAACGAAACAAATACCTATGGACGGGACTGTAAGACACCTACCAGACCCACCACAACGCGCAGAGAAACCCTCGGAACGCGCTGTGTTGGGTCTCGTGGTGCCCCGGGCGATGCCGAATAACCGCAAAACGTGCAGAGAAACGCTCGGAACACGTGTTGCGGCCATACGGCACGCCTCCAGCCGCCTAGCAAAACTAATACTAACGGACGGGACTGTAGGACACCTACAAGACTCACCACAACGCGCAGAGAAACCCTCGGAACGCGCCGTGTTGGGTCTCTTGGTGCCCCGTACGATGCCGGATAACCGCAAAACGTGCAGAGAAGCGCTCGGAACACGTGTTGCGGCCATACGGCACGCCTTTTATCAGAGAAGCGGGGGGGAGCACTTGCAAAACGCACTTGTTTTTATATTGCACAGCCATACGGCACGCCTTTTATCAGCGAAGCGGAGTGGGGGGGGGCACTTGCAAAACGCACTTGTTTTAAGTTCTCACTTCTTTTATTTAACAAAAAAAAACTACTACCACACCGCAACAAAGAAAATTGCCCGCCCAGTTAGATCCCCGCAGACCGAAGATCAGCTTACCCCTGTTCCATCCTTATACTTTTAGTACTCCTCGTTGCTGTTTAACTTTGTAGTTTTCGCACACGTTGTCGCTGGCCGCTGTCACCCACGTTGTCGCTGCTGCTGTTCTTTGTTTTCGTACTTGACCTTTTGCACTTGCGTTTCTGAGCGTGGCCCGATCGCGACTAACTCGCCGGCGTTTTTCATTTTCGGCGCGGGCCATCCTCTGCCGCTGAGGCCTCTGCTCTGGCTTCGGCTGCAGCCGCTCTCTCTCTCTACGGTTTTTCGCGGCTGTTGGTGTGTGTGGGGTGCTTCTCTGCTGTTGCTTCGGCTGTAGCCGCTCTCACTACGCCGCTTCGCGGCTGCTGTTGCTTTCGGTCGCTGTTTTTCTGCTGTTGCTTTGGCTGTAGCCGCTCTCGCTACGGCGCTTCGCGGCTGCTGTTGTTGCTGATGTTTTTCTCTGCTGTTGCTTCGGCTGTAGCCGCTCTCACTACGCTGCTTCGCGGCTGCTGTTGCTTCTTTGCTGTTGCTTCTTTGCTGTTGTTTCGGCCGTTAGAAATCAGAGCTGCTCATCGCTGTCAGTGCTGATCATTTCTGGTTCGTGAACCTGTGACCCAGTTCCCTGTGTCTTAAATATGAATATTCGTGTTTTGTCAACTTAAATTATTATTATTGTACGCTGGTGCCTTCGTGGCCTTAAACTAAAATACCTTCGTGGTTAATACAAATTTGCTACAACTATGAGCTACAAAGATAATACATGTTGTGCAGGAGTTAAATAGCTCCTTCACAAACGATAAAAATCATTAATTTTTTAGTTTTTTGACCATAACTCGAGAAATAAGCGAGATAGCGCCTTAAAACGAAAAGAATCATTAATTTTTTAGTTTTTTGACTATATTTCGTGAAATAAGCGAGATAGCGCCTAAAAACGATATAAATCCTAAAATTTTAAGTTTTTTGACTATATCTCGAGAAATAAGCGAGATAGCGCCTTAAAACGAAAAGAATCATTAATTTTTTAGTTTTTTGACTATATTTCGTGAAATAAGCGAGATAGCGCCTTAAAACGAAAAGAATCATTAATTTTTTAGTTTTTTGACTATATCTCGTGAAATAAGCGAGATAGCGCCTAAAACGAAATCATTAATTTTTGTTTTTGACATATCTCGGAAATAAGCGAGATAGCGCCCAAAAACGATAAAAATCATTAAATTTTTAGTTTTTTGACCATAACTCGAGAAATAAGCGAGATAGCGCCTAAAAACGATAAAAATCATTAAATTTTTAGTTTTTTGACCATAGCTCGAGAAATAAGCGAGATAGCGCCTTAAAACGAAAAGAATCATTAATTTTTTAGTTTTTTGACCATAGCTCGAGAAATAAGCGAGATAGCGCCTTAAAACGAAAAGAATCATTAATTTTTTAGTTTTTTGACTATATCTCGTGAAATAAGCGAGATAGCGCCTAAAAACGAAAAGAATCATTAATTTTTTAGTTTTTTGACTATATTTCTTGAAATAAGCGAGATAGCGCCTTAAAACGAAAACAATCATTAATTTTTTAGTTTTTTGACTATATTTCGTGAAATAAGCGAGATAGCGCCTTAAAACGAAAAGAATCATTAATTTTTTAGTTTTTTGACCATAACTCGATAAATAAGCGAGATAGCGCCTAAAAACGATAAAAATCATTAATTTTTTAGTTTTTTGACTATATTTCGTGAAATAAGCGAGATAGCGCCTTAAAACGAAAAGAATCATTAATTTTTTAGTTTTTTGACCATAACTCGATAAATAAGCGAGATAGCGCCTAAAAACGATAAAAATCATTAATTTTTTAGTTTTTTGACCATAACTCGAGAAATATGCGAGATAGCGCCTTAAAACGAAAAGAATCATTAATGTTTTAGTTTTTTGACTATATTTCGTGAAATAAGCGAGATAGCGCCTAAAAACGATAAAAATCATTAAATTTTTAGTTTTTTGACCATAACTCGATAAATAAGCGAGATAGCGCCTAAAAACGAAAAGAATCATTAATTTTTTAGTTTTTTGACCATAACTCGATAAATAAGCGAGATAGCGCCTAAAAACGATAAAAATCATTAATTTTTTAGTTTTTTGACCATAACTCGAGAAATAAGCGAGATAGCGCCTTAAAACGAAAAGAATCATTAATTTTTTAGTTTTTTGACTATATTTCGTGAAATAAGCGAGATAGCGCCTAAAAACGATATAAATCCTAAAATTTTAAGTTTTTTGACTATATCTCGTGAAATAAGCGAGATAGCGCCTAAAAACGATAAAAATCATTAAATTTTTAGTTTTTTGACCATAACTCGAGAAATAAGCGAGATAGCGCCTTAAAACGAAAAGAATCATTAATGTTTTAGTTTTTTGACTATATCTCGTGAAATAAGCGAGATAGCGCCTAAAAACGCTAAAAATCATTAAATTTTTAGTTTTTTGACCATAACTCGAGAAATAAGCGAGATAGCGCCTAAAAACGCTAAAAATCATTAAATTTTTAGTTTTTTGACCATAACTCGAGAAATAAGCGAGATAGCGCCTAAAAACGAAAAGAATCATTAAATTTTTAGTTTTTTGACTATATCTCGTGAAATAAGCGAGATAGCGCCTAAAAACGATATAAATCCTAAAATTTTAAGTTTTTTGACTATATCTCGAGAAATAAGCGAGATAGCGCCTTAAAACGAAAAGAATCATTAATTTTTTAGTTTTTTGACCATAACTCGAGAAATAAGCGAGATAGCGCCTTAAAACGAAAAGAATCATTAATTTTTTAGTTTTTTGACTATATTTCGTGAAATAAGCGAGATAGCGCCTAAAAACGATAAAAATCATTAAATTTTTAGTTTTTTGACCATAACTCGAGAAATAAGCGAGATAGCGCCTAAAAACGATAAAAATCATTAATGTTTTAGTTTTTTGACTATATTTCGTGAAATAAGCGAGATAGCGCCTAAAAACGATAAAAATCATTAAATTTTTAGTTTTTTGACCATAACTCGATAAATAAGCGAGATAGCGCCTAAAAACGATAAAAATCATTAAATTTTTTATTTTTTTGACCATAACTCGAGAAATAAGCGAGATAGCGCCTTAAAACGAAAAGAATCATTAATTTTTTAGTTTTTTGACTATATTTCGTGAAATAAGCGAGATAGCGCCTAAAAACGATATAAATCCTAAAATTTTAAGTTTTTTGACTATATCTCGTGAAATAAGCGAGATAGCGCCTAAAAACGATAAAAATCATTAAATTTTTAGTTTTTTGACCATAACTCGAGATATAAGCGAGATAGCGCCTTAAAACGAAAAGAATCATTAATTTTTTAGTTTTTTGACTATATCTCGTGAAATAAGCGAGATAGCGCATAAAAACGCTAAAAATCATTAAATTTTTAGTTTTTTGACCATAACTCGAGAAATAAGCGAGATAGCGCCTAAAAACGCTAAAAATCATTAAATTTTTAGTTTTTTGACCATAACTCGAGAAATAAGCGAGATAGCGCCTTAAAACGAAAAGAATCATTAAATTTTTAGTTTTTTGACTATATCTCGTGAAATAAGCGAGATAGCGCCTAAAAACGATATAAATCCTAAAATTTTAAGTTTTATGATTATATCTCGAGAAATAAGCGAGATAGCGCCTTAAAACGAAAAGAATCATTAATTTTTAGTTTTTTGACCATAACTCGAGAAATAAGCGAGATAGCGCCTTAAAACGAAAAGAATCATTAAATTTTTAGTTTTTTGACTATATCTCGTGAAATAAGCGAGATAGCGCCTTAAAACGAAAAGAATCATTAATTTTTTAGTTTTTTGACTATATCTCGAGAAATAAGCGAGATAGCGCCTAAAAACGATAAAAATCATTAAATTTTTAGTTTTTTGACCATAACTCGAGAAATAAGCGAGATAGCGCCTTAAAACGAAAAGAATCATTAATTTTTTAGTTTTTTGACTATATTTCGTGAAATAAGCGAGATAGCGCCTAAAAACGATAAAAATCATTAAATTTTTAGTTTTTTGACCATAACTCGAGAAATAAGCGAGATAGCGCCTTAAAACGAAAAGAATCATTAATTTTTTAGTTTTTTGACTATAACTCGTGAAATAAGCGAGATAGCGCCTAAAAACGAAAAAATCATTAATTTTTTAGTTTTTTGACCATAACTCGAGAAATAAGCGAGATAGCGCCTTAAAACGAAAAGAATCATTAATTTTTAGTTTTTTGACTATATCTCGTGAAATAAGCGAGATAGCGCCTAAAAACGCTAAAAATCATTAAATTTTTAGTTTTTTGACTATATCTCGAGAAATAAGCGAGATAGCGCCTAAAAACGAAAAGAATCATTAATTTTTTAGTTTTTTGACTATATCTCGTGAAATAAGCGAGATAGCGCCTAAAAACGATAAAAATCATTAAATTTTAGTTTTTTGACCATAACTCGAGAAATAAGCGAGATAGCGCCTTAAAACGAAAAGAATCATTAATTTTTTAGTTTTTTGACTATATCTCGTGAAATAAGCGAGATAGCGCCTTAAAACGAAAAAAATCATTAATTTTTTAGTTTTTTGACCATAACTCGATGAAATAAGCGAGATAGCGCCTAAAAACGATAAAAATCATTAATTTTTAGTTTTTTGACTATATCTCGTGAAATAAGCGAGATAGCGCCTAAAAACGAAAAAAATCATTAATTTTTAGTTTTTTGACCATAACTCGAGAAATAAGCGAGATAGCGCCTAAAAACGATAAAAATCATTAATTTTTAGTTTTTTTTTCTGAAAAACTATAACTCGAGAAATAAGCGAGATAGCGCCTAAAAACGAAAAGAATCATTAATGTTTTAGTTTTTTGACTATATCTCGTGAAATAAGCGAGATAGCGCCTAAAAACGATAAAAAATCATTAATTTTTAAATCAACGAAATAAGCGAGATAGCCTAAAACGAAAAAAATTTTTTAGTTTTTTGACTATATCTCGTGAAATAAGCGAGATAGCGCCTTAAAACGAAAAGAATCATTAAATTTTTAGTTTTTTGACTATATCTCGTGAAATAAGCGAGATAGCGCCTTAAAACGAAAAGAATCATTAATTTTTTAGTTTTTTGACTATATCTCGTGAAATAAGCGAGATAGCGCCTAAAAACGATAAAAATCATTAAATTTTTAGTTTTTTTGACCATAACTCGATAAATAAGCGAGATAGCGCCTAAAAACGATAAAAAATCATTAATTTTTTAGTTTTTTGACCATAGCTCGAGAAATAAGCGAGATAGCGCCTAAAAACGATAAAAATCCTTAAATTTTAAGTTTTTTGACTATATCTCGAGAAATAAGCGAGATAGCGCCTTAAAACGATAAAAATCATTAATTTTTTAGTTTTTTGACTATATCTCGAGAAATAAGCGAGATAGCGCCTTAAAACGAAAAGAATCATTAATTTTTTAGTTTTTTGACTATATCTCGTGAAATAAGCGAGATAGCGCCTTAAAACGAAAAGAATCATTAATGTTTTAGTTTTTTGACTATATCTCGTGAAATAAGCGAGATAGCGCCTAAAAACGATAAAAATCATTAATTTTTAGTTTTTTGACCATAGCTCGAGAAATAAGCGAGATAGCGCCTTAAAACGAAAAGAATCATTAATTTTTTAGTTTTTTGACTATATCTCGTGAAATAAGCGAGATAGCGCCTTAAAACGAAAAGAATCATTAATTTTTTAGTTTTTTGACTATATCTCGTGAAATAAGCGAGATAGCGCCTTAAAACGATAAAAATCATTAATTTTTTAGTTTTTTGACTATATCTCGTGAAATAAGCGAGATAGCGCCTAAAAACGCTAAAAATCATTAATTTTTTAGTTTTTTGACCATAACTCGATAAATAAGCGAGATAGCGCCTAAAAACGATAAAAATCATTAATTTTTTAGTTTTTTGACCATAACTCGAGAAATAAGCGAGATAGCGCCTTAAAACGAAAAGAATCATTAATTTTTTAGTTTTTTGACTATATCTCGTGAAATAAGCGAGATAGCGCCTTAAAACGAAAAGAATCATTAATTTTTTAGTTTTTTGACTATATCTCGTGAAATAAGCGAGATAGCGCCTAAAAACGAAAAGAATCATTAATATTTTAGTTATTTGACTATATCTCGAGAAATAAGCGAGATAGCGCCTTAAAACGAAAAGAATCATTAATTTTTTAGTTTTTTGACCATAACTCGAGAAATAAGCGAGATAGCGCCTTAAAACGAAAAGAATCATTAATTTTTAAGTTTTTGACTATATCTCGTGAAATAAGCGAGATAGCGCCTAAAAACGATAAAAATCATTAAATTTTTAGTTTTTTGACCATAACTCGAGAAATAAGCGAGATAGCGCCTTAAAACGAAAACATCATTAATTTTTTAGTTTTTTGACTATATTTCGTGAAATAAGCGAGATAGCGCCTTAAAACGAAAAGAATCATTAATTTTTTAGTTTTTTGACTATATCTCGTGAAATAAGCGAGATAGCGCCTTAACCCTGCTGTTTGCTCAAAAAAAACTTACGAATCACAGCTTAGCGGACCATTTGGTCCATACTGCATTTTTCATACAAAATAACAATTTAATCGAATATTTAAAATCTATTTTGATTCAATACTTCGTGTGAATATAATACAGGCAAACCCCGATAGTGTGAACCAAACGAAAATCAAAATTTTGAAATTTGTTCACACTATCGGGGTGTTCACACTATCGGGGGTTCACACTATCGGGGTTTGCCTGTATTCATAAATCATTGTGGAATATTACAACACAGCTGATGTAAAAATTAGTTGTGGGATTCCCCTTATTGAGTTTTGTTATGAAGACGCACTGCGTTGTTCAGTTTGTGTTTTGCTATGAAATAGATAAGGCGCTAGTTTATGTTACATACTGCGTGAAGAAATGGCGAGCCAACGTCGCTTGTGCATGTCGGTGAGTGCCTTTTTTGTTTTACGTATTTCGAAAAATTAGTTGACTTATATAAAATTTCTCTATGGCAGCGCAAGAAATGAAGACGTTCATGGTTTATTTGATGAAACTTTTGGCCGCCCCATTTTCCGATCAATTATGTCTGAAAAAAACTTCCACAAAATTACAAGTGCGCTCCGTTTTGATGATGTTTCGAGTCGAAGACAAAACCGTAGCAGCGATAAATTTGCTCCAATTCGTGACCTGTGGGATCGTTGGCAAGTTATTCTTCCAATTTTGTACAACTGCCACGAAAATGTCACAATTGATGAGCAACTTGTTGCATTCAGGGGACGTTGCTCTTTTCGTCAGTTTATGCCATCAAAACCTGCTAAATATGGTTTGAAATTTTGGGTATTGGTTGACTCAAAGTCTGGTTACGTATGGAAGATACAACCATATCTTGGAAAACCTAAAAATGCAAAGCCTGAAAAAAACCAAGGAGAACGCATTGTGTTAGAATTGACGGAAGGCTTGAAAGGACAGAATGTAACAGCCGACAATTTCTTTTCTACTTTTGAGGTGGTAAAAAAGCTGCTTGAAAGAAAACTTACATATGTGGGAACAGTACGCAAAAATAAAACATTTATACCTCCCAAATTATTGATTGTCAAAAAACTTCCACTGTATACATCTACATTTGCTTTCAATGAAATTGCGACATTAGTGTCATATATCAACCACAAAAACAAAGCAGCGATATTGATTAGTTCAATGCACAGGATAGCTAAAGTGGATGAGAGTGGGGCGAAGAAAAAACCGGAGATTATATCTTATTATAATTCGACAAAAGGTTTGTAATTTTGTTATCCGTCTATAATTTCTCATGCTTTGTCTCTCTTAGGAGGCGTAGATACTGCTGACCAAATGATTGGATCCTACACAACAAAACGCAAAACAAATCGATGGCCGAACATTGCATTTGCAAATATAATTGATATATCGGCTTTGAATGCGTACATACTTTTTTCTGAAATCGATGCTTCATGGGCACCAGCTGATTCGAATCGCAAGAGACCACACTTTTTGCGGCAGCTGGCACTCTCTTTGGCTAAGCCGTATATGATGAAGCGGACTAAACTACCTCATCAACAGTTTTCAGTAGACTTATTGGCTGAAATAAGAAAATCATCCTCCGCTCTAGAGCCCTCTTCAAGCAATGCTACTACCAGTTCAGGATCTAGAAAGCGTGGAATTTGTAGTTGCTGTAAATCAAAGTCTGACGTAAAATGTTCCATTTGCGGAAAGTTTATTTGTAAAGTAAACCGAAAAACAATGTGCTTAGCATGTTATGACAATAATGTTTTGTAAATAACAGCAAAATAAATGGTTTTTTGGTTGTAATCAAAGAAAAATATATATTGGACCAAATGGTCCCTTGAGCAACGATTAGTAAGTTTTTATTTTTCTCAGTCCCACTTTAAGTCAGACCATTAAAATTTTGTATATAACAGTGTCTTATAAAAAGACCACCTGAAAAAAAATTTTAAGTCAATATGTATAACCGTTCAAGAGTTACAAAGGAATAAAAAAAAAATTGGACCAAATGGGCTCAAGGCTAACAGCAGGGTTAAAACGAAAAGAATCATTGATATTTTAGTTATTTGACTATATCTCGAGAAATAAGCGAGATAGCGCCTTAAAACGAAAAGAATCATTAATTTTTTAGTTTTTTGACCATAACTCGAGAAATAAGCGAGATAGCGCCTTAAAACGAGAAGAATCATTAATTTTTTAGTTTTTTGACTATATCTCGTGAAATAAGCGAGATAGCGCCTAAAAACGATAAAAATCATTAAATTTTTAGTTTTTTGACCATAACTCGAGAAATAAGCGAGATAGCGCCTTAAAACGAAAACATCATTAATTTTTTAGTTTTTTGACTAAATTTCGTGAAATAAGCGAGATAGCGCCTTAAAACGAAAAGAATCATTAATTTTTAAGTTTTTTGACCATAACTCGATAAATAAGCGAGATAGCGCCTAAAAACGATAAAAATCATTAATTTTTTAGTTTTTTGACCATAACTCGAGAAATAAGCGAGATAGCGCCTTAAAACGAAAAGAATCATTAATGTTTTAGTTTTTTGACTATATTTCGTGAAATAAGCGAGATAGCGCCTAAAAACGATAAAAATCATTAAATTTTTAGTTTTTTGACCATAACTCGATAAATAAGCGAGATAGCGCCTAAAAACGATAAAAATCATTAAATTTTTAGTTTTTTGACCATAACTCGAGAAATAAGCGAGATAACGCCTTAAAACGAAAAGAATCATTAATTATTTAGTTTTTTGACCATAACTCGAGAAATAAGCGAGATAGCGCCTTAAAACGAAAAGAATCATTAATTTTTTAGTTTTTTGACTATATTTCGTGAAATAAGCGAGATAGCGCCTAAAAACGATAAAAATCATTAAATTTTTAGTTTTTTGACCATAACTCGAGAAATAAGCGAGATAGCGCCTAAAAACGATAAAAATCATTAATTTTTTAGTTTTTTGACCATAACTCGAGAAATAAGCGAGATAGCGCCTTAAAACGAAAAGAATCATTAATTTTTTAGTTTTTTGACTATATCTCGTGAAATAAGCGAGATAGCGCCTAAAAACGATAAAAATCATTAAATTTTTAGTTTTTTGACCATAACTCGAGAAATAAGCGAGATAGCGCCTAAAAACGATATAAATCCTAAAATTTTAAGTTTTTTGACTATATCTCGAGAAATAAGCGAGATAGCGCCTTAAAACGATAAAAATCATTAAATTTTTAGTTTTTTGACCATAACTCGAGAAATAAGCGAGATAGCGCCTTAAAACGAAAAGAATCATTAATATTTTAGTTTTTTGACTATATCTCGTGAAATAAGCGAGATAGCGCCTAAAAACGCTAAAAATCATTAAATTTTTAGTTTTTTGACTATATCTCGAGAAATAAGCGAGATAGCGCCTTAAAACGAAAAGAATCATTAATGTTTTAGTTTTTTGACCATAACTCGAGAAATAAGCGAGATAGCGCCTAAAAACGAAAAGAATCATTAATGTTTTAGTTTTTTGACTATATCTCGTGAAATAAGCGAGATAGCGCCTAAAAACGATAAAAATCATTAAATTTTTAGTTTTTTTGACCATAACTCGATAAATAAGCGAGATAGCGCCTAAAAACGATAAAAATCATTAATTTTTTAGTTTTTTGACCATAACTCGAGAAATAAGCGAGATAGCGCCTTAAAACGAAAAGAATCATTAATTTTTTAGTTTTTTGACCATAACTCGAGAAATAAGCGAGATAGCGCCTTAAAACGAAAAGAATCATTAATATTTTAGTTTTTTGACTATATCTCGTGAAATAAGCGAGATAGCGCCTAAAAACGCTAAAAATCATTAAATTTTTAGTTTTTTGACTATATCTCGAGAAATAAGCGAGATAGCGCCTTAAAACGAAAAGAATCATTAATGTTTTAGTTTTTTGACCATAACTCGAGAAATAAGCGAGATAGCGCCTAAAAACGAAAAGAATCATTAATGTTTTAGTTTTTTGACTATATCTCGTGAAATAAGCGAGATAGCGCCTAAAAACGAAAAGAATCATTAATGTTTTAGTTTTTTGACTATATCTCGTGAAATAAGCGAGATAGCGCCTAAAAACGATATAAATCCTTAAATTTTAAGTTTTTTGACTATATCTCGAGAAATAAGCGAGATAGCGCCTTAAAACGAAAAGAATCATTAATTTTTTAGTTTTTTGACTATATCTCGTGAAATAAGCGAGATAGCGCCTTAAAACGAAAAGAATCATTAATATTTTAGTTATTTGACTATATCTCGTGAAATAAGCGAGATAGCGCCTAAAAACGCTAAAAATCATTAAATTTTTAGTTTTTTGACTATATCTCGAGAAATAAGCGAGATAGCGCCTTAAAACGAAAAGAATCATTAATGTTTTAGTTTTTTGACCATAACTCGAGAAATAAGCGAGATAGCGCCTAAAAACGAAAAGAATCATTAATGTTTTAGTTTTTTGACTATATCTCGTGAAATAAGCGAGATAGCGCCTAAAAACGATAAAAATCATTAATTTTTTAGTTTTTTGACCATAGCTCGAGAAATAAGCGAGATAGCGCCTTAAAACGAAAAGAATCATTAATTTTTTAGTTTTTTGACTATATCTCGTGAAATAAGCGAGATAGCGCCTTAAAACGAAAAGAATCATTAATTTTTTAGTTTTTTGACTATATCTCGTGAAATAAGCGAGATAGCGCCTTAAAACGAAAAGAATCATTAATATTTTAGTTATTTGACTATATCTCGTGAAATAAGCGAGATAGCGCCTAAAAACGCTAAAAATCATTAAATTTTTAGTTTTTTTGACCATAACTCGATAAATAAGCGAGATAGCGCCTAAAAACGATAAAAATCATTAATTTTTTAGTTTTTTGACCATAGCTCGAGAAATAAGCGAGATAGCGCCTAAAAACGATATAAATCCTAAAATTTTAAGTTTTTTGACTATATCTCGAGAAATAAGCGAGATAGCGCCTTAAAACGAAAAGAATCATTAATTTTTTAGTTTTTTGACCATAACTCGAGAAATAAGCGAGATAGCGCCTTAAAACGAAAAGAATCATTAATATTTTAGTTTTTTGACTATATCTCGTGAAATAAGCGAGATAGCGCCTAAAAACGCTAAAAATCATTAAATTTTTAGTTTTTTGACTATATCTCGAGAAATAAGCGAGATAGCGCCTTAAAACGAAAAGAATCATTAATGTTTTAGTTTTTTGACCATAACTCGAGAAATAAGCGAGATAGCGCCTAAAAACGAAAAGAATCATTAATGTTTTAGTTTTTTGACTATATCTCGTGAAATAAGCGAGATAGCGCCTAAAAACGATAAAAATCATTAAATTTTTAGTTTTTTTGACCATAACTCGATAAATAAGCGAGATAGCGCCTAAAAACGATAAAAATCATTAATTTTTTAGTTTTTTGACCATAACTCGAGAAATAAGCGAGATAGCGCCTTAAAACGAAAAGAATCATTAATGTTTTAGTTTTTTGACCATAACTCGAGAAATAAGCGAGATAGCGCCTTAAAACGAAAAGAATCATTAATGTTTTAGTTTTTTGACTATATCTCGTGAAATAAGCGAGATAGCGCCTAAAAACGCTAAAGATCATTAAATTTTTAGTTTTTTGACTATATCTCGAGAAATAAGCGAGATAGCGCCTTAAAACGAAAAGAATCATTAATGTTTTAGTTTTTTGACCATAACTCGAGAAATAAGCGAGATAGCGCCTAAAAACGAAAAGAATCATTAATGTTTTAGTTTTTTGACTATATCTCGTGAAATAAGCGAGATAGCGCCTAAAAACGAAAAGAATCATTAATGTTTTAGTTTTTTGACTATATCTCGTGAAATAAGCGAGATAGCGCCTAAAAACGATATAAATCCTAAAATTTTAAGTTTTTTGACTATATCTCGAGAAATAAGCGAGATAGCGCCTTAAAACGAAAAGAATCATTAATTTTTTAGTTTTTTGACTATATCTCGTGAAATAAGCGAGATAGCGCCTAAAAACGAAAAGAATCATTAATATTTTAGTTTTTTGACTATATCTCGTGAAATAAGCGAGATAGCGCCTAAAAACGATAAAAATCATTAATTTTTTAGTTTTTTGACCATAACTCGAGAAATAAGCGAGATAGCGCCTAAAAACGATAAAAATCATTAATTTTTTAGTTTTTTGACCATAACTCGAGAAATAAGCGAGATAGCGCCTTAAAACGAAAAGAATCATTAATGTTTTAGTTTTTTGACTATATCTCGTGAAATAAGCGAGATAGCGCCTAAAAACGCTAAAAATCATTAAATTTTTAGTTTTTTGACTATATCTCGAGAAATAAGCGAGATAGCGCCTTAAAACGAAAAGAATCATTAATGTTTTAGTTTTTTGACCATAACTCGAGAAATAAGCGAGATAGCGCCTAAAAACGATAAAAATCATTAAATTTTTAGTTTTTTGACCATAACTCGAGAAATAAGCGAGATAGCGCCTAAAAACGAAAAGAATCATTAATATTTTAGTTTTTTGACTATATCTCGTGAAATAAGCGAGATAGCGCCTTAAAACGAAAAGAATCATTAATATTTTAGTTATTTGACTATATCTCGTGAAATAAGCGAGATAGCGCCTAAAAACGATAAAAATCATTAATTTTTTAGTTTTTTGACCATAACTCGAGAAATAAGCGAGATAGCGCCTAAAAACGATAAAAATCATTAATTTTTTAGTTTTTTGACCATAACTCGAGAAATAAGCGAGATAGCGCCTTAAAACGAAAAGAATCATTAATATTTTAGTTTTTTGACTATATCTCGTGAAATAAGCGAGATAGCGCCTTAAAACGAAAAGAATCATTAATATTTTAGTTATTTGACTATATCTCGTGAAATAAGCGAGATAGCGCCTAAAAACGATAAAAATCATTAAATTTTTAGTTTTTTGACCATAACTCGAGAAATAAGCGAGATAGCGCCTAAAAACGATATAAATCCTAAAATTTTAAGTTTTTTGACTATATCTCGAGAAATAAGCGAGATAGCGCCTTAAAACGATAAAAATCATTAAATTTTTAGTTTTTTGACCATAACTCGAGAAATAAGCGAGATAGCGCCTTAAAACGAAAAGAATCATTAATATTTTAGTTTTTTGACTATATCTCGTGAAATAAGCGAGATAGCGCCTTAAAACGAAAAGAATCATTAATATTTTAGTTATTTGACTATATCTCGTGAAATAAGCGAGATAGCGCCTAAAAACGCTAAAAATCATTAATTTTTTAGTTTTTTGACCATAACTCGAGAAATAAGCGAGATAGCGCCTAAAAACGATAAAAATCATTAATTTTTTAGTTTTTTGACCATAACTCGAGAAATAAGCGAGATAGCGCCTTAAAACGAAAAGAATCATTAATTTTTTAGTTTTTTGACTATATCTCGTGAAATAAGCGAGATAGCGCCTAAAAACGAAAAGAATCATTAATTTTTTAGTTTTTTGACTATATAACTCGAGTAAATAAGCGAATAGCAAGCATATAAAAATCATTAATTATTTAAGTTTTTGACTATATCTCGTGAAATAAGCGAGATAGCGCCTTAAAACGAAAAGAATCATTAATTTTTTAGTTTTTTGACCATAACTCGAAAAAAACAAATTTGTTTACTATTCGTAAGCGAGATAGCGCCTAAAAACGAAAAGAATCATTAAAAATTTTAGTTTTTTGACTATATCTCGAGAAATAAGCGATACCAAAACGAAAGAATCATTAATTTTTTTTACTTCAAATAAGCGAGATAGCGCCTAAAAACGAAAACATAAAAATTTTAGTTTTTTGACTATATCTCGAGAAATAAGCGAGATAGCGCCTAAAAAACGAAAAAAACAATTAATTGTTTTAGTTTTTTGACCATAACCTCGAGAAATAAGCGAGATAGCGCCTAAAAACGAAAAAGAATCATTAATGTTTTAGTTTTTTGACTATATCTCGTGAAATAAGCGAGATAGCGCCTAAAAACGATAAAAATCATTAATTTTTTAGTTTTTTGACCATAACTCGAGAAATAAGCGAGATAGCGCCCTAAAAACGAAAAGAATCATTAATTTTTTAGTTTTTTGACTATATCTCGTGAAATAAGCGAGATAGCGCCCTAAAAAAAAGAATCATTAATTTTTAGTTTTTTGACTATATCTCGTGAAATAAGCGAGATAGCGCCTTAAAACGATAAAGAATCATTAATTTTTTAGTTTTTTGACCATATCTCGTGAAATAAGCGAGATAGCGCCTAAAAACGATAAAGAATCATTAAATTTTTTTTGACTATTTGAGATAGCGCCTAAAAACGATAAGAATCATTAATTTTTTAGTTTTTTGACTATAACTCTCGTGAAATAAGCGAGATAGCGCCTAAAAACGAAAAGAATCATTAATGTTTTAGTTTTTTGACCATAACTCGAGAAATAAGCAAAAAAGCGCCTAAAAACGAAAAGAATCATTAATTTTTTAGTTTTTTGACCATAACTCGAGAAATAAGCGAGATAGCGCCTTAAAACGATAAAGAATCATTAATTTTTAGTTTTTTGACTATATCTCGTGAAATAAGCGAGATAGCGCCTAAAATCGTTAAAAATCATTAAATTTTAAGTTTTTTGACTATATCTCGAGAAATGAGCGAGATAGCGCCTTAAAACGAAAAGAATCATTAATGTTTTAGTTTTTTGACCATAACTCGAGAAATAAGCGAGATAGCGCCTTAAAACGAAAAGAATCATTAAGTTTTTAGTTTTTTGACTATATCTCGTGAAATAAGCGAGATAGCGCCTAAAAACGATAAAAATCATTAAATTTTTAGTTTTTTTGACTATATCTCGAGAAATAAGCGAGATAGCGCCTAAAAACGATAAAAATCATTTAAAGATTTTTAGTTTTTTGACCATAACTCGAGAAATAAGCGAGATAGCGCCTTAAAACGAAAAGAATCATTAATTTTTAGTTTTTTGACCATAACTCGAGAAATAAGCGAGATAGCGCCTAAAAACGAAAAAATCATTAATTTTTAGTTTTTTGACTATATCTCGTGAAATAAGCGAGATAGCGCCTTAAAACGAAAAGAATCATTAATCTTTAAGTTTTTTTGACTATATCTCGAGAAATAAGCGAGATAGCGCCTTAAAACGAAAAGAATCATTAATGTTTTAGTTTTTTGACCATAACTCGAGAAATAAGCGAGATAGCACCTTAAAACGAAAAGAATCATTAATTTTTTAGTTTTTGACTATATCTCGTGAAATAAGCGAGATAGCGCCTAAAAACGAAAAAAATCATTAAATTTTTAGTTTTTTGACTATATCTCGTGAAATAAGCGAGATAGCGCCTAAAAACGATAAAAATCATTAAATTTTTTAGTTTTTTGACCATAACTCGAGAAATAAGCGAGATAGCGCCTAAAAACGAAAAGAATCATTAATTTTTTAGTTTTTTGACTATAACTCGTGAAATAAGCGAGATAGCGCCTTAAAACGAAAAGAATCATTAATGTTTTAGTTTTTTGACTATATCTCGTGAAATAAGCGAGATAGCGCCTAAAAACGATAAAAATCATTAAATTTTTAGTTTTTTGACTATATCTCGAGAAATAAGCGAGATAGCGCCTTAAAACGAAAAGAATCATTAATGTTTTAGTTTTTTGACCATATCTCGTGAAATAAGCGAGATAGCGCCTAAAAACGAAAAGAATCATTAATGTTTTAGTTTTTTGACTATATCTCGTGAAATAAGCGAGATAGCGCCTAAAAACGATAAAAATCATTAATTTTTTAGTTTTTTGACCATAGCTCGAGAAATAAGCGAGATAGCGCCTAAAAACGATAAAAATCATTAATTTTTTAGTTTTTTGACCATAACTCGAGAAATAAGCGAGATAGCGCCTTAAAACGAAAAGAATCATTAATTTTTAGTTTTTTGACTATATCTCGTGAAATAAGCGAGATAGCGCCTAAAAACGAAAAGAATCATTAATTTTTTAGTTTTTTGACTATATCTCGTGAAATAAGCGAGATAGCGCCTAAAAACGATAAAAATCATTAAATTTTTAGTTTTTTGACTATATCTCGAGAAATAAGCGAGATAGCGCCTTAAAACGAAAAGAATCATTAATGTTTTAGTTTTTTGACCATAACTCGAGAAATAAGCGAGATAGCGCCTTAAAACGAAAAGAATCATTAATTTTTTAGTTTTTTGACTATATCTCGTGAAATAAGCGAGATAGCGCCTAAAAACGATAAAAATCATTAAATTTTTAGTTTTTTGACTATATCTCGAGAAATAAGCGAGATAGCGCCTAAAAACGATAAGAATCATTAATTTTTTAGTTTTTTGACCATAACTCGAGAAATAAGCGAGATAGCGCCTAAAAACGAAAAGAATCATTAAATTTTTAGTTTTTTGACTATATCTCGTGAAATAAGCGAGATAGCGCCTAAAAACGAAAAAAATCATTAAATTTTTAGTTTTTTGACCATAACTCGAGAAATAAGCGAGATAGCGCCTAAAAACGAAAAGAATCATTAATTTTTAGTTTTTTGACTATATCTCGTGAAATAAGCGAGATAGCGCCTAAAAACGATAAAAATCATTAAATTTTTAGTTTTTTGACCATATCTCGAGAAATAAGCGAGATAGCGCCTTAAAACGAAAAAGAATCATTAATTTTTTAGTTTTTTGACTATATCTCGTGAAATAAGCGAGATAGCGCCTAAAAACGAAAAAAAATCATTAAATTTTTAGTTTTTTGACCATAACTCGAGAAATAAGCGAGATAGCGCCTAAAAACGAAAAGAATCATTAATTTTTAGTTTTTTGACTATATCTCGTGAAATAAGCGAGATAGCGCCTAAAAACGATAAAAATCATTAAATTTTTAGTTTTTTGACTATATCTCGAGAAATAAGCGAGATAGCGCCTAAAAACGAAAAGAATCATTAATTTTTTAGTTTTTTGACTATATCTCGTGAGAAATAAGCGAGATAGCGCCTTAAAACGAAAAGAATCATTAAATTTTTAGTTTTTTGACTATATCTCGTGAAATAAGCGAGATAGCGCCCCTAAAAACGATAAAAATCATTAAATTTTTAGTTTTTTGACTATATCTCGAGAAATAAGCGAGATAGCGCCTTAAAACGAAAAGAATCATTAATTTTTAGTTTTTTGACTATATCTCGTGAAATAAGCGAGATAGCGCCTAAAAACGAAAAAAATCATTAAATTTTTAGTTTTTTGACCATAACTCGAGAAATAAGCGAGATAGCGCCTAAAAACGATAAAAATCATTAAATTTTTAGTTTTTTGACTATATCTCGAGAAATAAGCGAGATAGCGCCTAAAAACGAAAAGAATCATTAATTTTTTAGTTTTTTGACTATATCTCGAGAAATAAGCGAGATAGCGCCTTAAAACGAAAAAAAATCATTAATTTTTAGTTTTTTGACTATATCTCGATGAAATAAGCGAGATAGCGCCTTAAAACGAAAAGAATCATTAAATTTTTAGTTTTTTGACTATATCTCGTGAAATAAGCGAGATAGCGCCTAAAAACGAAAAAAATCATTAATTTTTTAGTTTTTTGACTATATCTCGAGAAATAAGCGAGATAGCGCCAAAAAACGATAAAAAACATTAAATATTTAGTTGTTTGACTATATCTCGAGAAATAAGCGAGATAGCGCCTAAAAACGATAAAAATCATTAAATTTTTAGTTTTTTGACTATATCTCGAGAAATAAGCGAGATAGCGCCTTAAAACGAAAAGAATCATTAATTTTTAGTTTTTTGACTATATCTCGAGAAATAAGCGAGATAGCGCCTAAAAACGAAAAGAATCATTAAATTTTTAGTTTTTTGACTATATCTCGAGAAATAAGCGAGATAGCGCCTAAAAACGATAAAAATCATTAAATTTTTAGTTTTTTGACCATATCTCGAGAAATAAGCGAGATAGCGCCTAAAAACGAAAAATATCATTAAATTTTTAGTTTTTTTTGACTATATCTCGATAAATAAGCGAGATAGCGCCTAAAAACGATAAGAATCATTAATTTTTTTAGTTTTTTGACTATATATCGTGAAATAAGCGAGATAGCGCCTAAAAACGAAAAGAATCATTAATTTTTTAGTTTTTTGACTATATCTCGTGAAATAAGCGAGATAGCGCCTAAAAACGATAAAAATCATTAAATTTTTAGTTTTTTGACTATATCTCGTGAAATAAGCGAGATAGCGCCTAAAAACGAAAAGAATCATTAAATTTTTAGTTTTTTGACCATAACTCGAGAAATAAGCGAGATAGCGCCTTAAAAACGAAAAAATCATTAATTTTTTAGTTTTTTGACTATATCTCGTGAAATAAGCGAGATAGCGCCTAAAAACGATAAAAATCATTAAATTTTAGTTTTTTGACTATATCTCGAGAAATAAGCGAGATAGCGCCTTAAAACGAAAAGAATCATTAATTTTTTAGTTTTTTGACTATATCTCGAGAAATAAGCGAGATAGCGCCTAAAAACGAAAAGAATCATTAATTTTTTAGTTTTTTGACTATATCTCGAGAAATAAGCGAGATAGCGCCTTAAAAACGAAAAGAATCATTAATTTTTTAGTTTTTTGACTATATCTCGTGAAATAAGCGAGATAGCGCCTAAAAACGAAAAGAATCATTAAATTTTTAGTTTTTTGACTATATCTCGAGAAATAAGCGAGATAGCGCCTAAAAACGAAAAAAATCATTAAATTTTTAGTTTTTTGACTATATCTCGTGAAATAAGCGAGATAGCGCCTAAAAACGATAAAAATCATTAAATTTTTAGTTTTTTGACTATATCTCGAGAAATAAGCGAGATAGCGCCTTAAAAACGAAAAAATCATTAATTTTTTAGTTTTTTGACTATATCTCGTGAAATAAGCGAGATAGCGCCTAAAACGAAAAAAATCATTAAATTTTTAGTTTTTTGACTATATCTCGAGAAATAAGCGAGATAGCGCCTAAAAACGATAAAAATCATTAAATTTTTAGTTTTTTGACCATATCTCGAGAAATAAGCGAGATAGCGCCTAAAAACGAAAAGAATCATTAAATTTTTTAGTTTTTTGACTATATCTCGAGAAATAAGCGAGATAGCGCCTAAAAACGAAAAAAATCATTAAATTTTTAGTTTTTTGACTATATCTCGAGAAATAAGCGAGATAGCGCCTAAAAACGATAAAAATCATTAATTTTTTAGTTTTTTGACTATATCTCGAGAAATAAGCGAGATAGCGCCTAAAAACGAAAAGAATCATTAAATTTTTAGTTTTTTGACTATATCTCGAGAAATAAGCGAGATAGCGCCTAAAAACGATAAAAATCATTAAATTTTTAGTTTTTTGACCATAACTCGAGAAATAAGCGAGATAGCGCCTTAAAACGAAAAGAATCATTAATTTTTTAGTTTTTTGACTATATCTCGTGAAATAAGCGAGATAGCGCCTAAAAACGAAAAAATCATTAAATTTTAGTTTTTTGACTATATCTCGAGAAATAAGCGAGATAGCGCCTTAAAACGAAAAAGAATCATTAATTTTTTAGTTTTTTGACTATATCTCGACTCGTGAAATAAGCGAGATAGCGCCTAAAAACGAAAAGAATCATTAATTTTTTAGTTTTTTGACTATATCTCGAGAAATAAGCGAGATAGCGCCTAAAAACGAAAAGAATCATTTTTACTATATCTCGGAAATAAGCGGACCTAAAAAATAAATCATTATTTTAGTTTTTTGACCATAACTCGAGAAATAAGCGAGATAGCGCCTAAAACGAAAAAATCATTAATTTTTTATTTTGGTTTTTTTGACTATAACTCGAGAAATAAGCGAGATAGCGCCTTAAAACGAAAAAAATCATTAAATTTTTAGTTTTTTGACTATATCTCGAGAAATAAGCGAGATAGCGCCTAAAAACGAAAAGAATCATTAATTTTTTAGTTTTTTGACTATATCTCGTGAAATAAGCGAGATAGCGCCTTAAAACGATAAAAATCATTAATTTTTTAGTTTTTTGACTATATCTCGTGAAATAAGCGAGATAGCGCCTAAAAACGATAAAAATCATTAATTTTTTAGTTTTTTGACTATATCTCGAGAAATAAGCGAGATAGCGCCTAAAAACGAAAAAATCATTAAATTTTTAGTTTTTTGACTATAACTCGAGAAATAAGCGAGATAGCGCCTAAAAACGATAAAAAATCATTAAATTTTTTAGTTTTTTGACTATATCTCGAGAAATAAGCGAGATAGCGCCTAAAAACGAAAAAAATCATTAATTTTTTAGTTTTTTGACCATAACTCGAGAAATAAGCGAGATAGCGCCTTAAAACGATAAAAATCATTATAATTTTTTGGTTTTTGACTATATCTCGAGAAATAAGCGAGATAGCGCCTAAAAACGAAAATCGGGTTTTATTTTTTGACCATAACTGGAAATAAGGAGTAGCGCCTAAAACGATAACAATCATTAAATTTTTAAGTTTTTTGACCATAACTCGAGAAATAAGCGAGTTAGCGCCTTAAAACGAAAAAGAATCATTAATTTTTAGTTTTTTGACTATATCTCGTGAAATAAGCGAGATAGCGCCTTAAAACGAAAAAAATCATTAAATTTTTAGTTTTTTGACCATAACTAGAAATAAGCGAGATAGCGCCTTAAAAACGAATAATTAAACCTAAAAACGATAAAAATCATTAAATTTTTAGTTTTTTGACTATATCTCGAGTAAATAAGCGAGATAGCGCCTAAAAACGAAAAGAATCATTAATTTTTAGTTTTTGACCATAACTCAAATAAGCGAGATAGCCACCAAAAAAAACTTAATTTTTAGTTTTTGACCTATCTCGTGAAATAGCCAAAACGTAAAACATTAAATTTTTTTTTGACTATATCTCGAGAAATAAGCGAGATAGCCTCAAAACGAAAGAATCATTAATTTTTTAGTTTTTGACCATATGAAATAAGCGAGATAGCGCCTTAAAACGAAAAGAATCATTAATTTTTAGTTTTTTTGACTATACTCGTGAAATAAGCGAGATAGCGCCCTAAAAACGAAAAAATCATTAAATTTTTAGTTTTTTGACTATATAACTCGAGAAATAAGCGAGATAGCGCCTTAAAACGAAAAAAATCATTAATTTTTTAGTTTTTTGACTATATTCGCGAAATAAGCGAGATAGCGCCTAAAAACGAAAAGAATCATATTTTTTAGTTTTTTGACCTATAACTCGAGAAATAAGCGAGATAGCGCCTAAAAACGATAAACCAATTTTTTAGTTTTTTGACAGGCTTTTACTTACCATAACTCGAGAAATAAGCGAGATAACGCCTAAAAACGATAAAAATCATTAAATTTTTTAGTTTTTTGACCATAACTCGAGAAATAAGGCGAGATAGCGCCTCAAAACAATAAAAATTAATATTTTAGTTTTTTGACCATAACTCGAAAATAAGCTAGATAGCGCCTTAAAACGAAAAGAATCATTAATTTTTAGTTTTTGACTATATCTCGAGAAATAAGCGAGATGAAGCGCCTATAAAAGCGCTAAAAATCATTAAGTAGTTTTAGTTTTTTGACCATATCTCGAGAAATAAGCGAGATAGCGCCTTAAAACGATAAAAAATCTTAAATGTTTTTGACTATATCTCGAGAAATAAGCGAGATAGCGCCTTAAAACGAAAAGAATCATTAATGTTTTAGTTTTTTGACTATATCTTGAGAAAAAACGCGAAAAAGCGCCTAAAAACGAAAAGAATCATTAATGTTTTAGTTTTTTTGACCATAACTCGATTAAAAGATAACGCTAAAAAACGAAAAAATCATAATTCTTTAGTTTTTTGACTATATCTCGAGAAATAAGCAGTAGCGCCTTAAAACGAAAAAAATCATTCAATTTTTTAGTTTTTTGACCATAACTCGAGAAAATAAGCGAGATAGCGCCTAAAAACGAAAAAAATCATTAATTTTGTTTTTTTTGACCATCTCTAAAAAAATAAGCGAGATAGCGCCTTAAAACGAAAAGAATCATTAATTTTTAGTTTTTTGACTATATCTCGAAAATAAGCGAGATAGCGCCTAAAAACGAAAAAAAATCATTAATTTTTAGGTTTTTTGACTATATCTCGAGAAATAAGCGAGATAGCGCCTTAAAACGAAAAGAATCATTAATTTTTTAGTTTTTTGACCATAACTCGAGAAATAAGCGAGATAGCGCCTTAAAACGAAAAGAATCATTAATTTTTAGTTTTTTGACTATATCTCGTGAAATAAGCGAGATAGCGCCTAAAAAACGAAAAAAATCATTAAATTTTTAGTTTTTTGACCATAACTCGAGAAATAAGCGAGATAGCGCCTAAAAACGATAAAAATCATTAATTTTTTAGTTTTTTGACTATATCTCGTGAAATAAGCGAGATAGCGCCTTAAAACGAAAAGAATCATTAATTTTTTAGTTTTTTTGACCATAACTCGAGAAATAAGCGAGATAGCGCCTAAAAACGATAAAAATCATTAAATTTTAGTTTTTGACTATATCTCGAGAAATAAGCGAGATAGCGCCTTAAAACGAAAAAAATCATTAAATTTTTTAGTTTTTTGACTATAACTCGAGAAATAAGCGAGATAGCGCCTTAAAAACGAAAAGATCATTAATTTTTTAGTTTTTTGACTATATCTCGTGAAATAAGCGAGATAGCGCCTAAAAACGATAAAAATCATTAAATTTTTAGTTTTTTGACTATATCTCGAGAAATAAGCGAGATAGCGCCTTAAAACGATAAAAATCATTAATTTTTTAGTTTTTTGACTATATCTCGAGAAATAAGCGAGATAGCGCCTTAAAACGAAAAGAATCATTAATTTTTTAGTTTTTTGACCATAACTCGAGAAATAAGCGAGATAGCGCCTAAAAACGATAAAAATCATTAAATTTTTAGTTTTTTTGACCATAACTCGAGAAATAAGCGAGATAGCGCCTAAAAACGATAAAATCATTAATTTTTTAGTTTTTTGACCATAACTTCGAGAAATAAGCGAGATAGCGCCTAAAAACGATAAAAATCATTAATTTTTTAGTTTTTTGACTATATCTCGTGAAATAAGCGAGATAGCGCCCTAAAAACGATAAAAATCATTAAATTTTTTAGTTTTTTGACCATAACTCGAGAAATAAGCGAGATAGCGCCTAAAAACAGAAAAAAAATCATTAAATTTTTAGTTTTTTGACCATATTTCGTGAAATAAGCGAGATAGCGCCTTAAAACGAAAAAAATCATTAATTTTTTAGTTTTTTGACTATATCTCGAGAAATAAGCGAGATAGCGCCTAAAAACGAAAAGAATCATTAATTTTTTAGTTTTTTGACTATATCTCGAGAAATAAGCTTTGAGATAGCGCCTAAAAACGAAAAAAATCATTAATTTTTTAGTTTTTTGACTATATCTCGAGAAATAAGCGAGATAGCGCCTAAAAACGAAAAAAAATCATTAATTTTTAGTTTTTTGACCATAACTCGAGAAATAAGCGAGATAGCGCCTAAAAACGAAAAAAATCATTAATTTTTAGTTTTTTGACCATAACTCGAGAAATAAGCGAGATAGCGCCTAAAAACGAAAAAATCATTAATTTTTTAGTTTTTTTGACCATAACTCGAGCAATAAGCGAGATAGCGCCTAAAAAACGCTAAAAATCATTAAATTTTTAGTTTTTTGACCATAAACTCGAGAAATAAGCGAGATAGCGCCTTAAAACGAAAAGAATCATTAAATTTTTAGTTTTTTGACTATATTTCGTGAAATAAGCGAGATAGCGCTTTAAAACGGAAAGAATCATTATTTTTTTAGTTTTTGACTATATTTCGTGACATAAGCGAGATAGCGCCTAAAAACGAAAAAATCATTAAATTTTTAGTTTTTTGACCATAACTCGAGAAATAAGCGAGATAGCGCCTTAAAACGAAAAGAATCATTAAATTTTTAGTTTTTTGACTATATCTCGTGAAATAAGCGAGATAGCGCTTTAAAACGGAAAGAATCATTATTTTTTTAGTTTTTGACTATATTTCGTGACATAAGCGAGATAGCGCCTAAAAACGAAAAGAATCATTAAATTTTTAGTTTTTTGACTATAACTCGAGAAATAAGCGAGATAGCGCCTAAAAAACGATAAAATCCTAAAATTTTAAGTTTGTTGACTATATCTCGAGAAATAAGCGAGATAGCGCCTTAAAAACGAAAAGAATCATTAATTTTTTAGTTTTTTGACCATAACTCGAGAAATAAGCGAGATAGCGCCTTAAATACGAAAAAGAATCATTAATGTTTTAGCTTTTTTGACCTATATCTCGAGAAATAAGCGAGATAGCGCCTAAAAACGCAAAAATCATTAAATTTTTAGTTTTTTGACTAGTATCTCGAGAAATAAGCGAGATAGCGCCTTAAAACGATAAAAATCATTAATTTTTAGTTTTTTGACCATAACTCGAGAAATAAGCGAGATAGCGCCTAAAAACGAAAAGAATCATTAATGTTTTAGCTTTTGACTACGTTTCGTGAAATAAGCGAGGTAGCGCCTAAAAACGATAAAAATCATTAATTTTTTAAGGCTTTTTTGACCATAACTCGAGAAATAAGCGAAATAGCGCCTTACGAAAAGAATCATTAATTTTTAGTTTTTTGACTATATTTCTGTGAAATAAGGGAGATAGCGCCTTAAAAACGATAAAAATCATTAAATTTTTAGTTTTTTGACCATAATCCCGAGAAATAAGCGAGATAGCGCCTTAAACGAAAAGAATCATTAATTTTTTAGTTTTTTGACTATATCTCGTGAAATATGGAGATAGCGCCTAAAACGATAAAATCATTAAATTTTTAGTTTTTTGGACCATAATTGGAGAAATAAGCGAGATAGCGCCTAAAAACGATAAAAATTATTAATGTTTTAGTTTTATGACTATATCTCGAGAAATAAGCGAGATAGCGTCAAAAACGCTAAAAATCATTAAATTTGTAGTTTTTTGACTATATCTCAAAAAATAAGGGAGATAGCGCCTAAAAACGCAAAATCATTAAATTTTTAGTTTTTGACTATATATTTCGTGAGTAGCGAGATAGCGCCTAAAACGATATAAATCCTAAATTTAAGTTTTTTGACTATATCTCGAGAAATAAGCGAGATAGCGCCTTAAAACGAAAAGAATCATTAATGTTTTAGTTTTTTAATATAACTCGAGAAATATGGAGATAGCGCCTAAAAACGAAAAAGAATCATTAATGTTTTAGTTTTTTTGACTATATTCGTGGAAATCGGTTGAGATAGCGCCTTGAAAACGAAAAGAATCATTAATGTTTTATTTTTTTGACTATATCCCGTGAAAGCGAGATAGCGCCTTGAAAACGATAAGGCAAATCCTGAAATTTGAAGCTTTTGACTATATCTCGAGAAATAAGCGAGATAGCGCCTTAAACGAAAAGAATCATTAATTTTTTAGTTTTTTGACTATATCTCGTGAAATCAGTCGAGATAGCGCCTTAAAACGAAAAGAATCATTAATTTTTTAGTTTTTTGACTATATCTCGTGAAATAAGCGAGATAGCGCCTTAAACGAAAAGAATCATTAATATTTTAGTTATTTGACTATATCTCGTGAAATAAGCGAGATAGCGCTCTAAAAACGCTAAAAATCATTAAATTTTTGAGTTTTTTTGACCATAACCCGATAACAAGGAGATAGCGCCTAAAACGATAAACCATTAATTTTTTAGTTTCTTTTGACCATAGGTCGAGGAAAGCGAGATAGCGCCTAAAAACGATAAATCCTAAAATTTAAGTTTTTTTGACTATATCTCGAGAAATAAAGCGAGATACTCCTTAAAACGAAAAGAATCATTAATTTTTTAGTTTTTTGACCATAACCTGAGAAATAAGCTAGAGATAGCGCCTTTAAAAACGAAAAGAATCATTAATATTTTAGTTTTTTGACTATATCTCGAGAAATAAGTTGAGATAGCGCCTAAAAACGCTAAAAATCATTAAATGTTTAGTTTTTGACTATAACTAGAGAAATAAGCGATAGCGCCTTAAAACGAAAAGAACTATTAATGTTTTAGTTTTGAGACCATAACTTGAGAAATAAGCGAGATAGCGCCTAAAAACGAAAAGAATCATTAATGTTTTAGTTTTTTGACTATATCTCGAGAAATAAGGGAGATAGCGCCTAAAAACGATAAAAATCATTACAATTTTTAGTTTTCAGACCATAACTCGATAAATAAGCGAGATAGCGCCTAAAACGATAAAAAATCATTAATTTTTTAGTTTTCGACCATAACTCGAGAAATAAGCGAGATAGTGCCTTAAAACGAAAAGAATCATTAATGTTTTAGTTTTTTGACCATAATCCCGAAAAATAAGCGAGATAGCGCCTTAAAACGAAAAGAATCATTAATGTTTTAGTTTTTGACTATATCTCGTGAAATAAGCGAGATAGCGCCTTAAAACAAAGATCATTAAATTTTTGTTTTTGACTATATCTCGAGAAATTGGTTTAGATAGCACCTTAAAACGAAAAGAATCATTAATTGGTTTTAGTTTGGACCATAACTCGAGAAATAAGCGAGATAGCGCCTAAACGATAAAAATCATTAATCGTTTTAGTTTTTTTTTTTTTTTTGACTATATCTCGTGGTGTCAAATAAAGAGATAGCGCCTAAAAACGATAAACATTAACTTTCGAGCTTTTCGACCATAACTCGAGAAATAAGCGAGATAGCGCCTTAAAAACGAAAAGAATCATTAAATTTTTAGTTTTTTGACTATATCTCGAGAAAATAAGCGAGATAGCACCTTAAAACGAAAAGAATCTGTTTAATGTTTTAGTTTCTTGACCATAACTCGAGAAATAAGGGAGATAGCGCCTTAAAAACGATAAAAATCATTATTAATGTTTTAGCTTTTTTGACTATATCTCGTGAAATAAGCGAGATAGCGCCTTAAAACGATAAAACAATAACTTTTAGTTTTTTGACCATAACTTGAGAAATAAGCGAGATAGCGCCTTAAAACGAAAGAATGGTAATTTCCTTTTAGTTTTTTGACTATATCTCGTGAAATAAGCGAGAGATAGCGCCTAAAAACGCTAAAAATCATTAAATCTTAGTTTTTTGACCATGACCGAGCAATAAGCGAGATAGCGCCTAAAAAACGCTAAAAATCATTAAATTTTAGTTTTTGGACCATAACTCGAGAAATAAGCGAGATAGCGCCTTAAACGAAAAGAATCATTAATTTTAGTTTTTTGACTATATTTCGTGAAATAAGCGAGATAGCGCTCAAAACGATAAAAATCATTAAATTTTTAGTTTTGACTATATTTACGTGAAATAAGCGAGATAGCGCCTTAAAACGATAAAAATCATTAAATTTTTTAGTTTTTTGACCATAACTCGAGAAATAAGCGAGATAGCGCCTTAAAACGAAAAAGAATCATTAATTTTTAAGTTTTTTGATCATATCTCGTAAAATAAGCGAGATAGCGCCTAAAAACGCAAAATCCTCATTAAATTTTTAGCTTAATTGGTATTTCGTGAAATATGGAGATAGCGCCCAAAATGAAAAGAATCATTAATTTTAGCTTTTTGACTATATTTCGTGAAATAAGCGAGAGGGAGCCTAAAAACGATATAAACCAAGAATTTTAAGTTTGTTGACTATATCTCGAGGGTATGCGAGATAGCGCCTTAAAACGAAAAGAATCATTAATTTTTAGTTTTTTGACCATAACTCGAGAAATAAGCGAGATAAGGCCTGAAAACGAAAAGAATCATTAATGTTTTAGCTTTATGACTATATCTCGTAGAAATAAGCGAGATAGCGCCTTAAAAACGCTAAAAATCATTAAATTTTTAGTTTTTTGACTATATCTCGAGAAATAAGCGAGATAGCGCCTTAAAACGATAAAATCATTAATTTTTTAGTTTTTTGACCATAGCTCGAGAAATAAGCGAGATAGCGCCTAAAAACGAAAAGAACCATTAATGTTTTAGTTTTTGGACTATATTTCAGGAAATAAGCGAGGTAGCGCCTAAAAACGATAAAAATCATTAATGTTTTAGTTTTTTGACCATAACCTTGAGAAATAAGCGAAATAGCGCCTTAAATACGAAAAGAATCATTAATTTTTTTAGTTTTTTGACTTTATATCGTGAAATAAGCGAGATAGCGCCTAAAACGATAAAAATCAATATTAAATTTTTTTAGTTTTTTGACCATAACTCGAGAAATAAGCGAGATAGCGCCTTAAATGGAAAAGAATCATTAATTTTTTTAGTTTTTTGACTATATCTCAGAAATAAGCGAGATATGCCCGGAAAACGATAAAAATCATTAAATTTTTAGTTTTTTGACCATAACTCGAGAAATATGGGAGATAGCGCCTAAAACGATAAAAATTATTAATCGTTTTAGTTTTAAGGACTATATCCTTTAAATAAAAGCGAGATAGCGCCTAAAAACGCTAAAAATCATTAAATTTTTAGTTTGGGACTCATATCTCGAAAAATAAGCGAGATAGCGCCTAAAAACGCAAAAATCATTAAATTTTTAGTTTTTTGACTATATTTTGAAATAAGCGAGATAGCGCCTAAAAACGATATAAACCTAAAATTTTGGAAAAGTTTTGACTATATCTCGAGAAATAAACAGATAGCGCCTTAAAACGAAAAATCACACGTTTTAGTTTTTTGACCATAACTCGAGGGATAAGGGAGATAGCGCCTAAAAACGAAAAGAATCATTAATGTTTTAGTTTTTTGACTATATCTCGTGAAATAAGCGAGATAGCGCCTAAAAACGAAAAGAATCATTAATGTTTTACTTTTTTGACTATATCTCGTGAAATAAGCGAGATAGCGCCTTAAAACGATATAAATCCTGAAATTTTAAGTTTTGGACTATATCTCGAGAAATAAGCGAGATAGCGCCTTAAAACGAAAAGAATCATTAATTTTTTAGTTTTTTGACTATATCTCGTGAAATAAGCGCGAGAGATAGCGCCTTAAAACGAAAAGAATCATTAATATTTTAAGTTATTTGACTATATCTCGTTAGAAATAAGTTGAGATAGCGCCTAAAACGCTAAAAATCATTAAATTTTTAGTTTTTTGACTATATCTCGAGAAATAAGCGAGATAGCGCCTTAAAACGAAAAGATCCATTAATGTTTTAGTTTTTGACCATAATCCGAGAAATAAGCGAGATAGCGCTCAAAAAACGAAAAGAATCATTAATGTTTTAGTTTTTGACTATATCCGTGAAATAAGGGAGATACTCGAAAAAACGATAAAATCATTAATTTTAGTTTTTTGACCATAACTCGAGAAATACACGAGATAGCGCCTTAAACGAAAAGAATCATTTTGTAATGTTTTAGTTTTTTACCCATAACTCGAGAAATAAGCGAGATAGCGCCTTAAAAACGAAAAGAATCATTAATGTTTTAGTTTTTTGACTATATCTCGGGAAAAAAGCATGAGATAGCGCCTCCAAAAACGCTAAAGATCATTAAATTTTTAGTTTTTGGACTATATCTCGAGAAATAAGCGAGATAGCACCTTAAAACGAAAAGAATCATTAATGTTTTTGTTTTTGACCATAACTCTCGAGAAATAAGGGAGAAAAGCTCAGGAAAACGATAAAAATCATTAATGCGTTTAGGTTTTTGACTATATATCAGAAATAAGGGAGATAGCGCCTAAAAACGATAAAATCATACAACTTTTAGTTTTGGGACCATAACTCGAGAAATAAGCGAGATAGCGCCTTAAAACTGAAAAGAATCATTAATTTTTTAGTTTTTTGACTATATATCGAGAAATAAGCGAGATAGCGCTCAAAAACGCCAAAATCAATAACTTTTGAGTTTTTTGACCATAACTCGATAATAAGCGAGATAGCGCTCTAAAACGCTAAAAATCATTAAATTTTTAGTTTTTTGACCATAACTCGAGAAATAAGCGGATAGCGCCTTAAAACGAAAAGAACTGCCATTAATTTTAGTTTTTTGACTATATTTCGAGAAATAAGCGAGATAGCGCTCAAAACGATAAAATCATTAAATTTTTAGTTTTTTGACTATATTACGTGAAATAAGCGAGATATAGCCTAAAACGATAAAAATCATTAAATTCTTTAGTTTTGACCATTACTCGAGAAATAAGTGAGATAGCGCCTTAAAAACGAAAAGAATCATTAATTTTTTGTTTTTTTGACTATATCTCGAGAAATAAGCGAGATAGCGCCTAAAAACGCAAAAATCATTAAATTTTTAGTTTTTTGACCATATTTCCAGAAATAAGCGAGATAGCGCCTTAAACGAAAAGAATCATTAATTTTTTAGTTTTTGACTATATTTCGTGAGTAAGCGAGATAGCGCCTAAAAACGATATAAACTCTAAAATTTTAAGTTTGTTGACTATATTCCTGAGTGTTGGAAGAGATATACGTCAAACGAAAGAATCATTAATTTCGAGTTTCTTTATCATATCCTCGATGTTGGTTGAAAAAGATAGTTTAAACAAAAAGAATCATTAATGTTTTAGTTTTATGACTATATCTCGTGAAATAAGCGAGATAGCGCCTTGAAAACGCTAAAAATCATTAAATTTTGCTTTGACTATATCCGAGAAATAGCTGAGATAGCGCCTTAAAACGATAAAATCATTAATCTTTTAGTTTTTTGACCATAGCTCGAGAAATAAGCGATAGCGCCTAAAAACGAAAAGAATCATTAATGTTTTAGTTTTGACTATATTTCGTGAAATAAGCGAGGTAGCGCCCTAAAAAACGATAGCAAAGATCATTAAATTTTTTAGTTTTTGACTATATCTCGAGAAATAAGCGATAGCACCTTAAAACGAAAAGAATCATTACAATGTTTTAGTTTTTTGACCATAACTCGAGAAATAAGCGAGATAGCGCTCTAAAAACGAAAAGAATCATTAATGTTTTAGTTTTTTGACTATATTTCGTGAAATAAGCGAGATAGCGCCCGAAAACGAAAAGAATCATTAATTTTGAGTTTTTGACTATATTTGTAGTCATGGGGGAGATAGCGCCTAAAAACGATATAAATCCTAAAATTTTTGTTAAGTTTGTTGACTATATATCGAGTAATAAGCGAGATAGTTCTTAAAACGAAAAGAATCATTAATTTTTTAGTTTTTTGACCATAACTCGAGAAATAAGCGAGATAGCGCCTTAAAACGAAAAGAATCATTAATGTTTTAGTTTTATGACTATATCTCGTGAAATAAGCGAGATAGCGCCTGCAAAACGCTAAAAACACAAAATCTTTAGTTTTGACTATATCTCGAGAAATAAGATGAGATAGCGCCTTAAAACGATAAAATCATTAATTTTTTAGTTTTTTGACCATAGCTCGAGAAATAAGCGAGAGAGCGCCTTGAAACGAAAAGAATCATTAATGTTTTAGTTTTTTGACTATATTTCGTGAAATATGGAGGTAGCGCCTTGAAAACGATAAAATCATTAATTTTTTAGTTTTTTTTTGACCATAACTCTCGAGAAATAAGCGAAGTAGCGCCCAATACGTAAAAGAACTGGCTAATTTTTAGTTTTTTGACTATATTTCGTGAAATAAGCGAGATAGCGCCTAAAAACGATAAAACCACAAATTTTTAGTTTTGACCATAACTCGAAATAAGCGAGATAGCGCCTTAAACGAAAAGAATCATTAATTTTTTTAGTTTTTTGACTATATCTCGTAAAATAAGCGAGAGATAGCGCCCAAAAACGATAAAATCATTAAATTTTTAGTTTTGACCATAACTCGAGGCCATCCGGAGATAGCGCCTTAAAACGATAAAATTATTAATGTTTTAGTTTTTTATGACTATATCTCAGAAATAAGCGATAGTCTTCAAAAACGCTAAAAATCAGTTAAATTTTAGTTTTTTGACTATATCTCGAGAAATAAGCGAGATAGCGCCTAAAACGCAAAAAATCATTAAATTTTTAGTTTTTTGACTATATTCGTGAAATAAGCGAGATAGCGCCTAAAAACGATATAAACTTGGGAAAATTTTAAGCTTTTGACTATATCTCGAGAAATAAGCGAGATAGCGCTCAAAACGAAAAGAATCATTAATGTTTAGTTTTTGACCATAACCCGAAATGAGGAGATAGCGCCTTAAAACGAAAAGAATCATTAATGTTTTAGTTTTTTGACTATATCTCGTGAACAAGCGAGAGTAGCGCCTTCTAAAAACGAAAAGAATCATTAATGTTTTACTTTTGGACTATATCTCGTGTGAAATAAGCGAGATAGCGCCTAAAAACGATATAAATCCTGAAATTTTAAGTTTTTTGACTATATCTCGAGAAATAAGCGAGATAGCGCCTTAAAACGAAAAGAATCATTAATTTTTGAGTTTTTTGACTATATTGCGAAATAAGCGAGAGAAGCGCCTTGAAACGAAAAGAAATCATTAATATTTTAGTTATCGCGACTATATCTCGTAAAATAAGCGAGAGATAGCGCCTAAAAACGATAAAAATCATTAAATTTTTAGTTTTTTTGACCATGAAAAGAGAAATAAGCGAGATAGCGCTCAAAACGATAAAATATTAAATGTTTTAGTTTTATGACTATATCTCGTGAAATAAGCGAGATAGCGTCTAAAAACGCTAAAATCATTAAATTTTTAGTTTTTTGACTATATCTCGAGAAATATGGAGATAGCGCCTAAAACGCGAAAATCATTAAATTTTTAGCTTTTGACTATATTTCGTGAAATAAGGGAGATAGCGCCTAAAAACGATATATAAATCCTAAAATTTTAAGTTTTTTGACTATATCTCGAGAAATAAGCGAGAGATAGCGCCTGGAAACGAAAAGAATCATTAATGTTTTAGTTTTTTGACCATAACTCGAGAAATAAGCGAGATAGCGCCTAAAACGAAAAGAATCATTAATGTTTTAGTTTTTTGACTATATTCAGAAATAAGCGAGATAGCGTCGAAAACGAAAAGAATCATTAATGTTTTACTTTTGACTATATCTCGTGAAATAAACGAGATAGCGCCTAAAAAACGCTAAAGATCTATTAAATTTTAGTTTTTGACTATATCTCGAGAAATAAGGGAGATAGCACCTTAAAACGAAAAGAATCATTAATGTTTTAGTTTTTTGACCATAACTCGATAAATAAGCGAGATAGCGCCTAAAAACGATAAAAATCATTAATGTTTTAGTTTTTTGACTATATCTCGTGAAATAAGCGAGATAGCGCCTAAAAACATAAAATCTCATTAAATTTTTAGTTTTTTGACCATAACTCGAGAAATAAGCGATAGCGCCTTAAACGAAAAGAACTACTAATTTTTTAGTTTTTTTGACTATATCCGAGGAATAAGCGAGATAGCGCCTAAAATTCAAAATCATTAAATTTTTAGTTTTTTGACCATAACTTGAGCAATCGGTTGAGTTAGCGCCTTAAAAACGCTAAAAATCATTAAATTTCGAGTTTTTTGACCATAACTCGATAAAATAAGCGAGATAGCGCCTTAAAACGAAAAAGAATCATTAATGTTTTAGTTTTTTGACCATAACTGAAAGAAATAAGGGAGATAGCAATCTTAAAACGAAAAGAATCATTAATGTTTTAGTTTAAGACCATAACTCGAGAAATAAGTGAGATATAGCCTAAAACGATAAAAAATCATTAATGTTTTAGTTTTTTGACTATATCTCGTGAAATAAGCGGAGATAGCGCCTAAACGATAAAAACTCATTAAATCTTTAGCTTTTCGACCATAACTCGAGAAATAAGCGAGAAGGCTCTTAAACGAAAAGAATCATTAATTTTTTAGTTTTGGACTATATCTCGTGAAATAAGCGAGATAGCGCCTAAAAACGCTAAAAATCATTAAATTTTTAGTTTTTGACCATAACTCATAATAAGCGAGATATCTTAAAAACGCTAAAAATCATTAAATTTTTAGTTTTGACCATAACTCGAGAAATAAGCGAGATAGCGCCTTAAAACGAAAAGAATCATTAATTTTTTAGTTTTTTGACTATATTTCGTGAAATACCGAGATAGCGCCCAAAAACGATAAAAATCATTAAATTTTTAGTTTTTGACTATATTTATGAAATAAGCGAGATAGCGCCTAAAACGAAGATAAAAATCATTAAATTTTTAGTTTTTTGACCATAACTCGAGAAATAAGCGAGATAGCGCCTGAACGAAAGAATCATTAATTTTTAGTTTTTTGACTATATCTCGTAAAATAAGCGAGATAGCGCCTAAAAAAACGCAAAAAATCATTAAATTTTTAGTTTGGACTATATTTCGTGAAATAAGCGAGATAGCGCCTTAAAACGAAAAGTTAATTTTTTAGTTTTTTTGACTATATTTCGTGAAGCTGAGATAGCGCCTAAAACGATAACTCCTAAAATTTTAAGTTTGTTGACTATATCTCGAGTACGGGCGAGATAAGCCTTAAAACGAAAAGAATCATTAATTTTTTAGTTTTGACCATAACTCGAGAAATAAGCGAGATAGCGCCTTAAACGAAAAGAATCATTAATGTTTTAGTTTTATGACTATATCTCGTGAAATAAGCGAGATAGCGCCTTAAAACGCTAAAAATCATTAAATTTTAGTTTTGACTATATCCGAGAAATAAGCGAGATAGCGCCTTAAAACGATAAAAATCATTAATTTTTTAGTTTTTTGACCATAGCTCGAGGAAATATGCGAGATGGGGCCTAAAAAAACGAAAAAGAATCATTAATGTTTTAGTTTTTTGACCATATCTCGAGAAATAAGCGAGGTAGCGCCTCAAAAACGAAAAAAATCATTAATTTTTAGTTTTTTGACTATATCTCGAGAAATAAGCGAGATAGCGCCTTAAAACGAAAAAATCATTAAATTTTTTAGTTTTTTTGACCATAGCTCGAGAAATAAGCGAGATAGGGCCTAAAACGAAAAAAATCATTAAATTTTAGTTTTTTGACCATATCTCGAGAAATAAGCGAGATAGCGCCTAAAAAACGAAAAGAATCATTAATTTTTTTAGTTTTTTGACTATACTCGAGAAATAAACCCCATAACTCGAGATAAGCGAGATAGCGCCTTAAAACGAAAAGAATCATTAATTTTTTAGTTTTTTGACTATATCTCGTGAAATAAGCGAGATAGCGCCTAAAAACGATAAAATCATTAAATTTTAGTTTTTTGACTATATTCTCGAAAAATAAGCGAGATAGCGCCTTAAAAACGAAAAGAATCATTAAATTTTTAGTTTTATGACCATATCTCGTGAAATAAGCGAGATAGCGCCTAAAAACGAAAAAATCATTAAATTTTTAGTTTTTTTGACTATATCTCGAGAAATAAGCGAGATAGCGCCTAAAAACGAAAAGAATCATTAAATTTTTAGTTTTTTTGACCATAACTCGAGAAATAAGCGAGATAGCGCCTAAAAACGAAAAGAATCATTAAATTTTTAGTTTTTTGACTATATCTCGAGAAATAAGCGAGATAGCGCCTAAAAACGAAAAGATCATTAAATTTTAGTTTTTTGACCATAACTCGAGAAATAAGCGAGATAGCGCCTAAAAACGAAAAGAATCATTAATTTTTAGTTTTTTGACTATATCTCGAGAAATAAGCGAGATAGCGCCTAAAAACGAAAAGAATCATTAAATTTTTAGTTTTTTGACTATATCTCGAGAAATAAGCGAGATAGCGCCTTAAAACGAAAAGAATCATTAATTTTTAGTTTTTTGACTATATCTCGTGAAATAAGCGAGATAGCGCCTAAAAACGCTAAAAATCATTAAATTTTTAGTTTTTTGACTATATCTCGAGAAATAAGCGAGATAGCGCCTTAAAACGAAAAGATCATTAAATTTTAGTTTTTTGACCATAACTCGAGAAATAAGCGAGATAGCGCCTCAAAAACGAAAAGAATCATTAAATTTTTAGTTTTTTGACTATATCTCGAGAAATAAGCGAGATAGCGCCTAAAAACGAAAAAAATCATTAAATTTTTAGTTTTGACCATAACTCGAGAAATAAGCGAGATAGCGCCTAAAAACGAAAAGAATCATTAATTTTTTAGTTTTTTGACTATATCTCGTGAAATAAGCGAGATAGCGCCTAAAAACGAAAAAATCATTAATTTTTTAGTTTTTTGACTATATCTCGAGAAATAAGCGAGATAGCGCCTTAAAACGAAAAGAATCATTAATCTTTTAGTTTTTTGACTATATCTCGAGAAATAAGCGAGATAGCGCCTTAAAAACGAAAAAATCATTAAATTTTTAGTTTTTTTTGACTATAACTCGAGAAATAAGCGAGATAGCGCCTTAAAAACGAAAAGAATCATTAAATTTTTAGTTTTTTGACTATATCTCGAGAAATAAGCGAGATAGCGCCTAAAAACGATAAAAATCATTAAATTTTAGTTTTTTGACTATATCTCGAGAAATAAGCGAGATAGCGCCTTAAAACGAAAAGAATCATTAAGTTTTTAGTTTTTTGACCATAACTCGAGAAATAAGCGAGATAGCGCCTAAAAACGAAAAAAATCATTAATTTTTAGTTTTTTGACTATATCTCGAGAAATAAGCGAGATAGCGCCTAAAAACGAAAAAAATCATTAATTTTTAGTTTTTTGACTATATCTCGAGAAATAAGCGAGATAGCGCCTTAAAACGAAAAGAATCATTAATTTTTAGTTTTTTGACTATATCTCGAGAAATAAGCGAGATAGCGCCTAAAAACGAAAAAAATCATTAATTTTTTAGTTTTTTGACTATATCTCGTGAAATAAGCGAGATAGCGCCTTAAAACGAAAAGAATCATTAATTTTTAGTTTTTTTGACCATAACTCGAGAAATAAGCGAGATAGCGCCCTAAAAACGAAAAAATCATTAATTTTTAGTTTTTTTGACCATAACTCGAGAAATAAGCGAGATAGCGCCTAAAAACGAAAAAATCATTAATTTTTTAGTTTTTTGACCATAACTCGAGAAATAAGCGAGATAGCGCCTAAAACGATAAAAATCATTAATTTTTCAGTTTTTGACTATATCTCGAGAAATAAGCGAGATAGCGCCTAAAAACGAAAAGAATCATTAATTTTTTAGTTTTTTGACCATAACTCGAGAAATAAGCGAGATAGCGCCTTAAAACGAAAAGAATCATTACTTTTTAGTTTTTGACTATATCTCGTGAAATAAGCGAGATAGCGCCTAAAAACGATTAAAAATCATTAAATTTTGAGTTTTTTGACTATATCTCGAGAAATAAGCGAGATAGCGCCTTAAAACGAAAAGAATCATTAATGTTTTAGTTTTTTGACCATAACTCGAGAAATAAGCGAGATAGCGCCTTAAAACGAAAAAAATCATTAATGTTTTAGTTTTTTGACTATATCTCGTGAAATAAGCGAGATAGCGCCTTAAAAACGATAAAAATCATTAATTTTTTAGTTTTTTGACCATAACTCGAGAAATAAGGAGATAGCGCCTTAAAACGAAAAGAATCATTAATTTTTTAGTTTTTTGACTATATCTCGAGAAATAAGCGAGATAGCGCCTTAAAACGAAAAAAATCATTAAATTTTTGAGTTTTTTTGACCATAACTCGAGAAATAAGCGAGATAGCGCCTAAAAACGAAAAGAATCATTAATGTTTTAGTTTTTTGACTATATCTCGTGAAATAAGCGAGATAGCGCCTAAAAACGCTAAAATCTTTAAATTTTAAGTTTTTTGACTATATCTCGAGAAATAAGCGAGATAGCGCCTTAAAACGAAAAGAATCATTAATTTTTTAGCTTTTTGACCATAACTCGAGAAATAAGCGAGATAGCGCCTAAAACGATAAGAATCATTAATTTTTAGTTTTTGACTATATCTCGTGAAATAAGCGAGATAGCGCCTTAAAACGAAAAGAATCATTAAATTTTTAGTTTTTTGACCATAACTCGAGAAATAAGCGAGATAGCGCCTTAAAACGAAAAGAATCATTAATGTTTTAGTTTTTTGACTATGTCTCGTGAAATAAGCGAGATAGCGCCTAAAAACGAAAAAAATCATTAATTTTTAGTTTTTGACTATATCTCGTGAAATAAGCGAGATAGCGCCTTAAAACGAAAAAAATCATTAATGTTTTAGTTTTTTTGACTATATCTCGTGAAATAAGCGAGATAGCGCCCTAAAAACGATAAAAATCATTAAATTTTTTAGTTTTTGACCATAACTCGAGAAATAAGCGAGATAGCGCCTTAAAACGAAAAGAATCATTAATTTTTTAGTTTTTTGACCATAACTCGAGAAATAAGCGAGATAGCGCCTTAAAAACGATAAAAATCATTAATATTTTAGTTTTTTGACTATATCTCGAGAAATAAGCGAGATAGCGCCTAAAAACGAAAAGAATCATTAAATTTTTAGTTTTTTGACCATAACTCGAGAAATAAGCGAGATAGCGCCTAAAAACGAAAAGAATCATTAATGTTTTAGTTTTTTTGACTATATCTCGAGAAATAAGCGAGATAGCGCCTAAAAACGAAAAGAATCATTAATGTTTTAGTTTTTGACTATATCTCGGAGAAATAAGCGAGATAGCGCCTAAAAAACGAAAAGAATCATTAATGTTTTAGTTTTTTGACTATATCTCGTGAAATAAGCGAGATAGCGCCTAAAAACGAAAAAATCATTAAATTTTTAGTTTTTTGACTATAACTCGAGAAATAAGCGAGATAGCGCCTAAAAACGAAAAAAATCATTAATTTTTTAGTTTTTTGACCATATCTCGAGAAATAAGCGAGATAGCGCCTAAAAACGAAAAAAATCATTAATTTTTTAGTTTTTTGACTATATCTCGAGAAATAAGCGAGATAGCGCCTTAAAACGAAAAGAATCATTAATTTTTAGTTTTTTGACCATAACTCGAGAAATAAGCGAGATAGCGCCTTAAAACGAAAAGAATCATTAATGTTTTAGTTTTTTGACTATATCTCGTGAAATAAGCGAGATAGCGCCTAAAAACGAAAAAATCATTAATTTTTTAGTTTTTTGACTATATCTCGTGAAATAAGCGAGATAGCGCCTTAAAACGATAAGAATCATTAATGTTTTAGTTTTTTGACCATAACTCGAGAAATAAGCGAGATAGCGCCTAAAAACGAAAAGAATCATTAATTTTTTAGTTTTTTGACTATATCTCGTGAAATAAGCGAGATAGCGCCTAAAAACGAAAAAAATCATTAATTTTTAGTTTTTTGACTATATCTCGAGAAATAAGCGAGATAGCGCCTAAAAACGAAAAGAATCATTAATTTTTTAGTTTTTTGACTATATCTCGTGAAATAAGCGAGATAGCGCCTTAAAAACGAAAAGAATCATTAATTTTTTAGTTTTTTGACCATAACTCGAGAAATAAGCGAGATAGCGCCTAAAAACGAAAAGAATCATTAATGTTTTAGTTTTTTGACTATATCTCGTGAAATAAGCGAGATAGCGCCTAAAAACGCAAAAAATCATTAAATTTTTAGTTTTTTGACTATATCTCGAGAAATAAGCGAGATAGCGCCTAAAAACGATAAAAATCATTAATTTTTAGTTTTTTGACCATAACTCGAGAAATAAGCGAGATAGCGCCTAAAAACGAAAAGAATCATTAATTTTTTAGTTTTTTGACTATATCTCGTGAAATAAGCGAGATAGCGCCTAAAAACGAAAAAAATCATTAATTTTTTAGTTTAGTTTTTGACTATATCTCGAGAAATAAGCGAGATAGCGCCTAAAAACGAAAAAAATCATTAAATTTTTAGTTTTTTGACCATAACTCTCGAGAAATAAGCGAGATAGCGCCTAAAAACGATAAAAATCATTAATTTTTTAGTTTTTTGACTATATCTCGAGAAATAAGCGAGATAGCGCCTTAAAACGAAAAGAATCATTAATTTTTTAGTTTTTTGACCATATCTCGAGAAATAAGCGAGATAGCGCCTTAAAACGATAAAAGTCATTAAATTTTTAGTTTTTTGACCATAACTCGAGAAATAAGCGAGATAGCGCCTAAAAACGATAAAAATCATTAATTTTTTAGTTTTTTGACTATATCTCGTGAAATAAGCGAGATAGCGCCTAAAAACGATAAAAATCATTAAATTTTTAGTTTTTTGACTATATCTCGAGAAATAAGCGAGATAGCGCCTTAAAACGATATAAATCATTAAATTTTAGTTTTTTGACCATAACTCGTGAAATAAGCGAGATAGCGCCTAAAAACGAAAAGAATCATTAAATTTTTAGTTTTTTGACTATATCTCGTGAAATAAGCGAGATAGCGCCTAAAAACGATAAAAATCATTAAATTTTTAGTTTTTTGACTATATCTCGAGAAATAAGCGAGATAGCGCCTAAAAACGATAAAAATCATTAATTTTTTAGTTTTTTGACTATATCTCGTGAAATAAGCGAGATAGCGCCTAAAAACGAAAAGAATCATTAAATTTTTAGTTTTTTGACCATAACTCGAGAAATAAGCGAGATAGCGCCTAAAAACGATAAAAATCATTAATTTTTTAGTTTTTTGACTATATCTCGTGAAATAAGCGAGATAGCGCCTAAAAACGATAAAAATCATTAAATTTTTAGTTTTTTGACTATATCTCGTGAAATAAGCGAGATAGCGCCTTAAAACGAAAAGAATCATTAATTTTTTAGTTTTTTGACTATATCTCGTGAAATAAGCGAGATAGCGCCTTAAAACGAAAAGAATCATTAATTTTTTAGTTTTTTGACTATATCTCGAGAAATAAGCGAGATAGCGCCTAAAAACGATAAAAATCATTAAATTTTTAGTTTTTTGACCATAACTCGAGAAATAAGCGAGATAGCGCCTAACAACGAAAAAAATCATTAAATTTTTAGTTTTTTGACTATATCTCGTGAAATAAGCGAGATAGCGCCTTAAAACGAAAAGAATCATTAATTTTTTAGTTTTTTGACTATATCTCGTGAAATAAGCGAGATAGCGCCTAAAAACGATAAAAATCATTAATTTTTAGTTTTTTGACTATATCTCGTGAAATAAGCGAGATAGCGCCTAAAAACGATAAAAATCATTAATTTTTTAGTTTTTTGACCATAACTCGAGAAATAAGCGAGATAGCGCCTAAAAACGATAAAAATCATTAATTTTTTAGTTTTTTGACCATAACTCGAGAAATAAGCGAGATAGCGCCTTAAAACGAAAAGAATCATTAATTTTTTAGTTTTTTGACTATATCTCGTGAAATAAGCGAGATAGCGCCTTAAAACGAAAAGAATCATTAATTTTTTAGTTTTTTGACTATATCTCGTGAAATAAGCGAGATAGCGCCTAAAAACGCTAAAAATCATTAAATTTTTAGTTTTTTGACCATAACTCGAGAAATAAGCGAGATAGCGCCTAAAAACGATAAAAATCATTAAATTTTTTAGTTTTTTGACCATAACTCGAGAAATAAGCGAGATAGCGCCTTAAAACGAAAAGAATCATTAATTTTTTAGTTTTTTGACTATATCTCGTGAAATAAGCGAGATAGCGCCTAAAAACGATAAAAATCATTAAATTTTTAGTTTTTTGACTATATCTCGAGAAATAAGCGAGATAGCGCCTTAAAACGAAAAGAATCATTAATTTTTTAGTTTTTTGACCATAACTCGAGAAATAAGCGAGATAGCGCCTTAAAAACGAAAAAAATCATTAATTTTTAGTTTTTTGACTATATCTCGAGAAATAAGCGAGATAGCGCCTTAAAACGAAAAAAATCATTAATTTTTTAGTTTTTTGACCATAACTCGAGAAATAAGCGAGATAGCGCCTAAAAACGATAAAAATCATTAAATTTTTAGTTTTTTGACTATAACTCGAGAAATAAGCGAGATAGCGCCTAAAAACGAAAAAAATCATTAAATTTTTAGTTTTTTGACTATATCTCGTGAAATAAGCGAGATAGCGCCTTAAAACGAAATAAAAAATCATTAAATTTTTAGTTTTTTGACCATAACTCGAGAAATTAGGAGCGCCTAAAACGATAAAAACATTAAATTTAGTTTTTGACCATAACTCAGAAAAAGCGAGATAGCGCCTTAAAACGAAAAAATAAATCATTAAATTTTTAGTTTTGTTGACTATATCTCGTGAAATAAGCGAGATAGCGCCTTAAAACGAAAAAAATCATTAATTTTTAGTTTTTTGACCATAACTCGATAAATAAGCGAGATAGCGCCTAAAAACGAAATGTAAAGTTAGCGATCTAAGGCTGGGGTAGGGCTCAGCTCAGACCAGGATCATTTTACAATAAAATTTATAAAATACCGAGACTCAGAGAGCATTTCGGCAGCCCTCATACAAATCCAAAACTTACACACCTCGAGAAAACGCTCGAGAGATACCCCAAGAGTAGGCGCTAGGACACTTACAAGACTCACCACAACGCGCAGAGAAACCCTCGGAACGCGCTGTGTTGGGTCTCGTGGTGCCCGGGCGATGCCGAATAACCGCAAAACGTGCAGAGAAACGCTCGGAACACGTGTTGCGGCCATACGGCACGCCCCCAGCCGCCTAACGAAACAAATACCTATGGACGGGACTGTAAGACACCTACCAGACCCACCACAACGCGCAGAGAAACCCTCGGAACGCGCTGTGTTGGGTCTCGTGGTGCCCGGGCGATGCCGAATAACCGCAAAACGTGCAGAGAAACGCTCGGAACACGTGTTGCGGCCATACGGCACGCCTCCAGCCGCCTAGCGGAAACTAATACTGACGGACGGGACTGTAGGACACCTACAAGACTCACCACAACGCGCAGAGAAACCCTCGGAACGCGCCGTGTTGGGTCTCTTGGTGCCCCGTGCGATGCCGGATAACCGCAAAACGTGCAGAGAAACGCTCGGAACACGTGTTGCGGCCATACGGCACGCCTCCAGCCGCCTAGCGAAACAAATACCTATGGACGGGACTGTAAGACACCTACCAGACCCACCACAACGCGCAGAGAAACCCTCGGAACGCGCTGTGTTGGGTCTCGTGGTGCCCCGGGCGATGCCGAATAACCGCAAAACGTGCAGAGAAACGCTCGGAACACGTGTTGCGGCCATACGGCACGCCTCCAGCCGCCTAGCGAAACTAATACTAACGGACGGGACTGTAGGACACCTACAAGACTCACCACAACGCGCAGAGAAACCCTCGGAACGCGCCGTGTTGGGTCTCTTGGTGCCCCGTGCGATGCCGGATAACCGCAAAACGTGCAGAGAAGCGCTCGGAACACGTGTTGCGGCCATACGGCACGCCTTTTATCAGAGAAGCGGGGGGGAGCACTTGCAAAACGCACTTGTTTTTATATTGCACAGCCATACGGCACGCCTTTTATCAGCGAAGCGGAGTGGGGGGGGGGCACTTGCAAAACGCACTTGTTTTAAGTTCTCACTTCTTTTATTTAACAAAAAAAACTACTACCACACCGCAACAAAGAAAATTGCCCGCCCAGTTAGATCCCCGCAGACCGAAGATCAGCTTACCCCTGTTCCATCCTTATACTTTTAGTACTCCTCGTTGCTGTTTAACTTTGTAGTTTTCGCACACGTTGTCGCTGGCCGCTGTCACCCACGTTGTCGCTGCTGCTGTTCTTTGTTTTCGTACTTGACCTTTTGCACTTGCGTTTCTGAGCGTGGCCCGATCGCGACTAACTCGCCGGCGTTTTTCATTTTCGGCGCGGGCCATCCTCTGCCGCTGAGGCCTCTGCTCTGGCTTCGGCTGCAGCCGCTCTCTCTCTCTACGGTTTTTCGCGGCTGTTGGTGTGTGTGGGGTGCTTCTCTGCTGTTGCTTCGGCTGTAGCCGCTCTCACTACGCCGCTTCGCGGCTGCTGTTGCTTTCGGTCGCTGTTTTTCTGCTGTTGCTTTGGCTGTAGCCGCTCTCGCTACGGCGCTTCGCGGCTGCTGTTGCTTTCGGCCGCTGTTTTCTGCGGTTGCTTTGGCTGTAGCCGTTCTCGCTCCCTTCGCGGCTGCTGTTGTTGCTGATGTTTTTCTCTGCTGTTGCTTCGGCTGTAGCCGCTCTCACTACGCTGCTTCGCGGCTGCTGTTGCTTCTTTGCTGTTGCTTCTTTGCTGTTGTTTCGGCCGTTAGAAATCAGTGCTGCTCATCGCTGTCAGTGCTGATCATTTCTGGTTCGTGAACCTGTGACCCAGTTCCCTGTGTCTTAAATATGAATATTCGTGTTTTGTCAACTTAAATTATTATTATTGTACGCTGGTGCCTTCGTGGCCTTAAACTAAAATACCTTCGTGGTTAATACAAATTTAATAGAACTATGAGCTACAAAGATAATACATGTTGTGCAGGAGTTAAATAACTCCTTCACACTCCCTCCCTTCCTCGGGGTTGAGAAGCGCTATTGTTACCTGTCGCGACCTGTTAACGCTATAGCGGAAGGTGTGGGGGCCGATCTTCTTAAGGTTCCGGACTCCCAATCGTGCGTCGGGTTGGCTTAGGTATGTTGTCACGAATTTGATGATTTGTGACGGCAGCTGACGGGGTTCCGGACCGACTCGCCAATCCTCCGGTGCCGTGGTCCACTCTTCGCAAGTTGGGTGCTCCTCAGGAGTTCCTTCGCCTACGACTACGTCGCCTTCGGCTATCGGGTTGACCAGAACCTCACCGACGGTTGGGTGCTCCTCTAGCACGGACATCAACCAATCGGCGACCTCCCCCTCGAGTGGCACGTGGGTGGCTATGCTGCCTTCGTCCTCCTTTTCTGCGATGGTCCACGCCTGTGGTTCGCGGCCGGGCTCCACTGCTGCTGCTGGTCGTGCGTCGGGGGTTACCGAGCTAATGTCGGACCAATTGCTTGCCCGCAGTGTTCCCTGGTCGTCCAGTGCCCATGACCCGTATGCTGGTGGTGGGCTGCATGGGTATGGTGGCGGGTAGCCCATATCGCCATAGCGTACGGCGAGTCGGTATGCTGCCGAGCTCATGGTACTCGCTGTGGATCCTCCTGGGGTTGCCGCTATTGGGCTTTCGCGGTTCTCGGGGTCCACCTCGCCCAGAGATTCCTCATCGGTAGTGCCTATCGAGCGTGGTATGGTGCTGCGATCGTCCTCCTCTGCACGGCGGTTTAGCTCTGCCAAGTCCCAGTTCAGGGGGGCTCTCACTCCATCGGTTCCAAACCTACCATCAGGTGCGACATCCGACTCGGAACTGAGAGAAATCACGTCTGCGTTGAGTTGGCAGGTGTTGTTAATCCAGCCTTGCACGCCGTGCATTCGTACTCCTAAGGGTACTGGCTCCGGGTGCCAGTTTTCTTCTGCGCTCAGCCTACGCAACTGCTCCTCCCGCAACGGCTGACCCCAGGGACGTCCCATCGCTACGTCCTTTGCCCCCAAGGGTCGTGCGTCCGGCTCGTCTTCCAAAGACTTGGTGCTATTTGTGCTAGATTTAGGGAGTAAAGGTATGTTGTGTACTCTGGACTATTTATCTAACCCCATGACCTAACCCTGCGGTGTGGCGTATTACAAATCGTGTTCTTACTAGCTATCTTAAGGTTTGTTAGTGGGTTTCCCCTTTAGGGGGGGCGGGGACGTTCTATGGGCTCACCAATAGAAGTGGTCCCCGTGACTTTGTTACTTGCCGGTTAATTGTTTCTGGTGTCGTCGTTACTGATGTCGTTGTCGTCTGCATGGAATTCCTTGAGATCGGCCAGGCTCGCTGTTTTCCGTTGTCGGCCGGTCAAGCTTTGCAGTCGCACTATGTTTGGTGAGATAAACTTGACTACCTTGTATGGCCCGTCGAATTTGGCGGCCAGCTTTGCTGCGAACCCCTCGGTGGCCTTAGAGAGGTGATGTTGTCGTATCAGCACCTGTGCGCCGAGAGTCGGTCTCCATTCTCGCCTTCGGAGGTTGTAGCATTTGCTTTGTTCTAGCGAAGCCCGTTGTGTGTTCTGGCGCACTACTTTGAAAATGTCCTTGAGTTTTTCTGCCTTCGCGGTCGGGTCTTCCGTGTGTTCTGCTAGTCCGGGCGTGACTTCCTCGTAGAGGTTTCCCGGTAGCCTGGGTTCTCGGCCCTGGACGAGAAAAGCGGGGCTAAAGCCTGTGGTGTCGGATGTGCTGCTGTTGATTGCCAGGCTCAGTTCCGGCAATAGTTCGTCCCAAGTGCTTTGGTCTCCATCTATGTACTGCGCTACCATTGTCTTTATGGTTCTGTTTGCCCTCTCCGTGGGGTTCTGCTGCGGGGTGTACGGGGCCGTGTGTTCCAAAGTCATTCCTGCCGTCTTGCAGAACTTCTTGAACGATTGACTTGTGAATTGTGTACCGTTATCGCACACAAATTTCCGCGGTACGCCAAATCGGCAGAGTATTCTTTCCCTAAACGCCTTTTCCAGCTGGGCGGTAGTAGCCTTCCGTAAGGGTATTAGCTCTACCCATTTGGAAAACACATCAAAGAAGACCAAGAGACTGGTGTTTCCGTGTTTGGATCTCGGGAGTGGCCCCATGAAATCCGCGCAAAGTATGTCGAACGGTCCCTGGGCTTGTCTCGTGTGCATGTGTCCCGCTGGTTTGGCCTGACTCACTTTGAACTTCTGGCACTGGGCGCACCTCTTGATGTACCTTGTCACGTCGCGAAAAATGCCTGGCCAGTAGTATCGTTGGGCTATCCGTGTCACCGTCTTCCGAATTCCCAGATGTCCTGCTGTCGGGTGATCATGGCATTCTTCCAAAACCCGCTGTCGGTTGTCGATGGCGACGCAAAGTTTCCAAGTCACGTGTTCTTCCTCGGGAGGCCGTTGTCCCGTTTGTCGGTAGATCTGCCCGTTCTCGTGTATGTACTCTGCGAACTTCTCGGGTGTCTGTGTCATTCTCCTGCTTAACCGTAGCAACCATGGGCACTTCGGGGCTTCTTCCTGTACTCGCTGCAAGGTTTCCAACGGTTGTCTGGAAAGCGCGTCTGCGACTACGTTGTATCTGCCTCGTCTGTACGTTACGTCGAACTGGTACTGCTGCAACTCCAGTGCCCAGCGCGCGATTCTCCCAGTTGGATTGTCGATCGAGTTCAGCCACTTCAACGCGAGGTGATCCGTGATGACTTCGAAATGGTAGCCCTCCAGGTAGCAGCGTAACTCCCTGATTGCCCAGACAATTGCTAAGCACTCCTTCTCCGTAGCTGAGTAATTCTCCTCGGCTCGAAGAAGACGTCGACTTGCATATGCTATCACTCGTTCTCCTTCCGGCAAGCTTTGTGTCAGCACGGCCCCGAGTCCGTAGTCGCTGGCGTCAGTTTGGAGTGTAAACTTCTGCGTGAAGTCGGGGCACGCCAAGACCGGCGCTTTTGTTAGCTTGTCCTTCAAATCTTCGAATGCCGCTTGCTGTTCTTCGCCCCATATCCACTTCTTGTTCTTTCGTAGGAGGTTCGTCATTGGTTGCGTGATGGTGGCGAAGTTAGGAACGAACCGGCGATACCAGGTTGCCAATCCTATACACCGTCGCAGCTCTTTGGGTGTTGTTGGCGGCGTCAAGCGTTGCACTGCTGCGATTTTTGCCGGATCCGTGTGTATTCCCGTGTCGCTTATCATGTGTCCTAAGTACACCAGCTCCCGTTGAAAGAATGCGCACTTCTTCTGATTCAACCTTAAGTTCGCGACCAGTAGTCGGCGGAATACCTCGCGCAGGTTATCCACGTGTTCTTCCAAAGTAGCCCCGATGACTATGATGTCATCTAAGTACGCGAAAGCGTAGGGTTCCATTGCCGGTCCTATGACGCTGTCCAAGGCACGCTGGAACGTTGCGGGGGCTGAGTGGAGTCCAAAAGGCATGACTTTCCACTGGAAAAGACCTCTCCCTGGGACGGTAAATGCGGTGTACTCTCGGCTCCCTTTTGCCATTGGAATTTGCCAATATCCGCTTTTTAAATCCAACGTGGAAATGTATTTAGCATTTCGCAGGCGCTCCAATATGTGGTTGATTCGCGGCAAGGGGTACGCGTCTGGCACCGACCGAGCATTCAACTGCCGAAAGTCTACGCACATTCGCATCTCACCCGTTTTCTTACGCACCAGCACGATGGGTGCGCTGTGTGGGCTTTTCGATGGTTCGATCTGGCCGTTCTCCAGTAGCTCGTCGACTTGGTCATTTATGATCTTCTGCATTGCCGGGTTTTTGGGGAAGTACCGTTGCTTTACTGGCTTGTCATCCTTCAAGATTATGGAATGCTCGGCAATGTTGGATACTCCCCTCAGGTTCTCGAACTTATCGAGCTGCCTTGCCAAGAAGACACAGACCCAGGTGGGCAATTCCGGTTCCGTCGTACGTACTTCGGTTGCCTGTTTTTCGCCTTCAGTTGCGACAGTAGCCAGGCCGATTGGAACTTCTCGTTGCTCCGGTTCCTGTTCTTCCCTGATGTTCGGTAGTGTTCGGGGCTGTGTCCGAAACGGGTTCGTTCGTCGGGCCTTGCAAGCATCGGCCAATGGTTCCAAGGTGTACCCTTTGTAGACTGGTTGTCGTCGTTGTGCCTCCTGCGCTGCTGATCCGGTTCCCTGCACTGTTTCTACGAAGTCGGCTAGCTTGGCGTCGTGTGCCTCCGGCGTTGACGATCTTGTTGCCCGCACTGTCTCTACGAAGTCGGCTGGCTCGGTACTGCTTGCATCCTGCGTTGTTGCAGCGCCAGCCTGCGCTGTCTCGATGAGGTTGGCCATCATGCTGTCGTGTGCATCCTGCGTTGTCAATCCTGTTGCCTGCCCTGTCTCTACGAAGTCGGCCGGCTCGGTGCTGCTTGCATCCTGCGTTGTTGCAGCGCCAGCCTGCGCTGTCTCGATGAGGTTGGCCATCATGCTGTCGTGTGCATCCTGCGTTGTCAATCCTGTTGCCTGCCCTGTCTCTACGAAGTCGGCCGGCTCGGTGCTGCTTGCATCCTGCGTTGTTGCAGCGCCAGCCTGCGCTGTCTCGATGAGGTTGGCCATCATGCTGTCGTGTGCATCCTGCGTTGTCAATCCTGTTGCCTGCCCTGTCTCTACGAAGTCGGCCGGCTCGGTGCTGCTTGCATCCTGCGTTGTTGCAGCGCCAGCCTGCGCTGTCTCGACGAGATTCGCTATCCCGTTGTCGTGTGCATCCTGCGTTGTCATGTGAGTCGTTGGGTGGAACGGGGTCATCAGCGACGGGTACGTTTGAGGATCGGGCATCTGTACCAGTTGCAAGAAGGCTCGGCCGCACTGAATTTTTGCGCGAATCCCACACAAAAAGTCAATGCCTAGGATAACGTCATCCAGGATTGTTGGCATCACCAGCAGAGGCACCACTGCCTCCCGTTCGTCGAGCTTTATCTTCACCATTATTGCTCTGGTTATCTCCTTTGGCGAGCCATCCGCAAGGATTATTCTCACCCGCATATCCCGAATGTTATCCTTTGTCCCGACAATCCTTGCCAGCCGTTCACTGATGAACGACCGAGTGGCTCCGGTGTCCAGTGTTGCTTCTACCGGGGTGTCCCCTATGGTCACCAGAGCTGCGATCCTCCCCTCCTCCAAACGTAACGGGTGAGCTACTGACGAGGGCTCCAGTCGCTGCTGCTCTCCGACCTGTCCTCGGTTGGGCGGAGGCGCTGCCCGTTTCCCGATCTGGCGACGCGGCAGCATCCAATGGTGCGGATCCCACGGCGGCCACAGTCCCAGCAGAATAACAGCTGGGGATTGCGACAGTCCTTAGAGAAGTGCCCGATGTCTCCGCAATTCCGGCATGCTCGCTTCACGTCAATTGCTTCGCCCGTGACTTGCGACGTCGTTGCTTCGGTGTTCCTTGTGGGAACCGTCAGGTCCCGGTTACCTTGTTCGCGGTCTCTGGTGCTATGATTTGGTACCGGTGTTGTTGGCGCACTTGCCGGCACCAACGTTGCGTAACTCCTAGGTTCCTGGTTACCCTGTCCGTGGCTTCCGACGTTATGGGCCTGGACCGGTTTTGTCGGCCCGCTTGCCGGCAACAATGCTGCGTAGCCCCGAGGGTCGCGGTCCCGGACAGTTTCGTAGCTTGTGACCAGCTGGGTCAATGCGGCCAACGTTTCAAATTCGTGCCGTCGTGTAAACAGTTGATACTCCGGTAACAGGTTCTCGTATATCCTCTCCAGTTCCCGTTCCGGTGAGTATTGCGCACGCTGCATCATCAGCCGCAGTTCGATCAGGTAATCCCTGAAAGGTTCGCCCGGCCGCTGTAAACGATTCTGGATGGTACTCTCCAACCGTTGAAAGTAGCGTGGCGGTAAGAAGAAGTCTAGGAAATCCCTCTTGACTGACTCCCAAGGCTCATCCTGCATCTTGTAGGTCCGGAACCATCCTTCAGCCCGTCCGGTAAAGAGACCGGATATTGCTCGCGGCAGCTGGTCAACACTCACCCGGTATGAGGCTACGCGCTCCTCCAGTTTCTCCATGAAGCTGAGTGGGTCCGAGTTGCCATCATACCCGATACCCCAGCTGCGTAGCTTGTCGGCCAGCATGGAGCACGAAATCTCTTCGCGACCTATCCTCTGAGTCCCGGCACCGATGCTGCTACTGCTTGCCTGGTCGATGGGTACCTGGGTGCCTGTAGGCGTGGGTCCCTGGGCTACCATCGGCTGAGTCGGCACGGGCACTTGGAGTTGGTACTCCTCCTTGCGCACTTTGTCGGTCGGACCCGGAGACGCAGCTGGTGAGCGGGCATCCCGAGGGCTGGCTGAGTCCCCATAGCTCACTTCCAATTTGTGCAAGCGATCCTGCACTTCTTCCGAATGCTCTCCCCGGGATACGAAGGCGGAGATGCGAGCACGCAGTTCCTCGACGGTACCCGTGGTTCCCAGGTTGAACTCCTCAGCTAGGCACTGTAACTCGTCCTTACGACGGAAGGAAATCCATTTCACGCCCATGTTAAGTGTTGATCGCTGCACTGTTGTATTTATTTTTTTTTTCTCAAAGGATTTTAATTTCCAAAGGACTTTTTTTTTCAAAGGATTTTATTTTTCAAAGGATTTAAATTTTCAAAGGATTTTATTTTCAGAAGGATTTTATTTTCGAAGGATTTTAATTTCCAAAGGATTTTATTTTCCAAAGGATTTTATTTTCGAAGGATTTTATTTTCCAAAGGATTTTATTTTTCAAAGGATTTAAATTTTCAAAGGATTTTATTTTCCGAAGGATTTTATTTTCGAAGGATTTTATTTTTCGGCGCGTGGTCTTAGCTGTTGCCTCGGTGGCTCCGTGTCGATGACTGCCTACTCAGGTCCCGGGGTCCGCGTTATATAGGCAGCGAGATCGCGCTGCCCGCGCTTCTGCTGTCGGTGTCGTTGGGGTACGGCGCTGTCGCTCAGTGGTTACTCCTGGGCTTGGAGAGTAAGTCGCCTGCGGCTCTGCTCTGTCGTGTTGTAGCTGCTGCTGTAGCGACCGAGACGCGGCGGCGGTGATCGGCAGCGGTAGGGCTCGGCTGTGTCGGCTTTTGCTGTGCTCTCGCAGAAAAAATATTTGGGCATCGGCAAAAAAAAATGGTTAAAGGGAAGCTGGATCCTACTGTACTTTGGAGAGTAAAAGGTTGGGACAGTTCTCTCGTGCGGTTTGGTTAGCAAACAAAAACAACAAAAAGAAAAAAATGCCCGACTGTACCCAGAATACCGCATAGCGTTATGGCCAGCAAAAAAAAAAAACAGCACACACAAAAACAAAAAAAAAACTAATCGCCAGTCGCGTGGTTCAATTTTGCAAAAAAAAAAAAAAAAAAAAAAATTTATTTATTATTTTTATTTATTTATATTTTTTTCTTCTTTTTTTTTTTTTTTGATTTGGGGATGAAGTGCTCGCTCCTACTGGTAAAAAAAAATAAGTATGATATGCCCGAAATACCTAAATCTCAGAGTCCCTGCTCGGGCGCCAACTGTAAAGTAGCGATCTAAGGCTGGGGTAGGGCTCAGCTCAGACCAGGATCATTTTACAATAAAATTTATAAAATACCGAGACTCAGAGAGCATTTCGGCAGCCCTCATACAAATCCAAAACTTACACACCTCGAGAAAACGCTCGAGAGATACCCAAGAGTAGGCGCTAGGACACTTACAAGACTCACCACAACGCGCAGAGAAACCCTCGGAACGCGCTGTGTTGGGTCTCGTGGTGCCCCGGGCGATGCCGAATAACCGCAAAACGTGCAGAGAAACGCTCGGAACACGTGTTGCGGCCATACGGCAACGCCCCCAGCCGCCTAACGAAACAAATACCTATGGACGGGACTGTAAGACACCTACCAGACCCACCACAACGCGCAGAGAAACCCTCGGAACGCGCTGTGTTGGGTCTCGTGGTGCCCCGGGCGATGCCGAATAACCGCAAAACGTGCAGAGAAACGCTCGGAACACGTGTTGCGGCCATACGGCACGCCTCCAGCCGCCTAGCGAAACTAATACTAACGGACGGGACTGTAGGACACCTACAAGACTCACCACAACGCGCAGAGAAACCCTCGGAACGCGCCGTGTTGGGTCTCTTGGTGCCCCGTGCGATGCCGAATAACCGCAAAACGTGCAGAGAAGCGCTCGGAACACGTGTTGCGGCCATACGGCACGCCTCTAGCCGCCTACGAAACAAATACCTATGGACGGGACTGTAAGACACCTACCAGACCCACCACAACGCGCAGAGAAACCCTCGGAACGCGCTGTGTTGGGTCTCGTGGTGCCCCGGGCGATGCCGAATAACCGCAAAACGTGCAGAGAAACGCTCGGAACACGTGTTGCGGCCATACGGCACGCCTCCAGCCGCCTAGCGAAACTAATACTAACGGACGGGACTGTAGGACACCTACAAGACTCACCACAACGCGCAGAGAAACCCTCGGAACGCGCCGGGTTGGGTCTCTTGGTGCCCCGTGCGATGCCGGATAACCGCAAAACGTGCAAAGAAGCGCTCGGAACACGTGTTGCGGTCATACGGCACGCCTTTTATCAGTGAAGCGGGGGGGGGAGCACTTGCAAAACGCACTTGTTTTATATTTCACAGCCATACGGCACGCCTTTTATCAGCGAAGCGGAGTGGGGGGGGCACTTGCAAAACGCACTTGTTTTAAGTTCTCACTTCTTTTATTTAACAGAAAACTACTACCACACCGCAACAAAGAAAATTGCCCGCCCAGTTAGATCCCCGCAGACCGAAGATCAGCTTACCCCTGTTCCATCCTTATACTTTTAGTACTCCTCGTTGTTGTTTAACTTTGTAGTTTTCGCACACGTTGTCGCTGGCCGCTGTCACCCACGTTGTCGCTGCTGCTGTTCTTTGTTTTCGTACTTGACCTTTTGCACTTGCGTTTCTGAGCGTGGCCCGATCGCGACTAACTCGCCGGCGTTTTTCATTTTCGGCGCGGGCCATCCTCTGCCGCTGAGGCCTCTGCTCTGGCTTCGGCTGCAGCCGCTCTCTCTCTCTACGGTTTTTCGCGGCTGTTGGTGTGTGTGGGGTGCTTCTCTGCTGTTGCTTCGGCTGTAGCCGCTCTCACTACGCCGCTTCGCGGCTGCTGTTGCTTTCGGTCGCTGTTTTTCTGCTGTTGCTTTGGCTGTAGCCGCTCTCGCTACGGCGCTTCGCGGCTGCTGTTGCTTTCGGCCGCTGTTTTCTGCGGTTGCTTTGGCTGTAGCCGTTCTCGCTGCCTTCGCGGCTGCTGTTGTTGCTGATGTTTTTCTCTGCTGTTGCTTCGGCTGTAGCCGCTCTCACTACGCTGCTTCGCGGCTGCTGTTGCTTCTTTGCTGTTGCTTCTTTGCTGTTGCTTCTTTGCTGTTGTTTCGGCCGTTAGAAATCAGTGCTGCTCATCGCTGTCAGTGCTGATCATTTCTGGTTCGTGAACCTGTGACCCAGTTCCCTGTGTCTTAAATATGAATATTCGTGTTTTGTCAACTTAAATTATTATTATTGTACGCTGGTGCCTTCGTGGCCTTAAACTAAAATACCTTCGTGATTAATACAAATTTAATAGAACTATGAGCTACAAAGATAATACATGTTGTGCAGGAGTACAATAACTCCTTCACAATCATTAATGTTTTAGTTTTTTGACTATATCTCGTGAAATAAGCGAGATAGCGCCTAAAAACGATAAAGAATCATTAATTTTTATTTTTTTGACTATATTTCGAGAAATAAGCGAGATAGCGCCTAAAAACGATATAAAATCATTAAATTTTTAGTTTTTTGACTATATCTCGAGAAATAAGCGAGATAGCGCCTAAAAACGATACAAAAAAAATCATTAAATTTTTAGTTTTTTGACTATATCTCGAGAAATAAGCGAGATAGCACCTTAAAACGAAAAGAATCATTAATTTTTTAGTTTTTTGACCATAACTCGAGAAATAAGCGAGATAGCGCCTTAAAACGAAAAGAATCATTAATTTTTTAGTTTTTTGACTATATCTCGTGAAATAAGCGAGATAGCGCCCAAAAACGATAAAAATCATTAAATTTTTAGTTTTTTGACCATAACTCGAGAAATAAGCGAGATAGCGCCTAAAAACGAAAAGAATCATTAATTTTTTAGTTTTTTGACCATAGCTCGAGAAATAAGCGAGATAGCGCCTTAAAACGAAAAGAATCATTAATTTTTTAGTTTTTTGACCATAGCTCGAGAAATAAGCGAGATAGCGCCTTAAAACGAAAAGAATCATTAATTTTTTAGTTTTTTGACTATATCTCGTGAAATAAGCGAGATAGCGCCTAAAAACGAAAAAGAATCATTAATTTTTTAGTTTTTTGACTATATCTCTGGAAATAAGCGAGATAGCGCCTTAAAACGAAAATAATCATTAATTTTTTAGTTTTTTGACTATATTTCGTGAAATAAGCGAGATAGCGCCTTAAAACGAAAAGAATCATTAATTTTTTAGTTTTTTGACCATAACTCGATAAATAAGCGAGATAGCGCCTAAAAACGATAAAAATCATTAAATTTTTAGTTTTTTGACTATATCTCGCGAGAAATAAGCGAGATAGCGCCTTAAAACGAAAAGAATCATTAATTTTTTAGTTTTTTGACCATAACTCGATAAATAAGCGAGATAGCGCCTAAAAACGATAAAAATCATTAATTTTTAGTTTTTTGACCATAACTCGAGAAATAAGCGAGATAGCGCCTTAAAACGAAAAGAATCATTAATTTTTTAGTTTTTTGACTATATTTCGTGAAATAAGCGAGATAGCGCCTAAAAACGATAAAAATCATTAAATTTTTAGTTTTTTGACCATAACTCGAGAAATAAGCGAGATAGCGCCTAAAAACGAAAAGAATCATTAATTTTTTAGTTTTTTGACCATAACTCGAGAAATAAGCGAGATAGCGCCTAAAACGAAAAGAATCATTAAATTTTTAGTTTTTTGACCATATCTCGAGAAATAAGCGAAATAGCGCCTTAAAACGAAAAGAATCATTAAATTTTTAGTTCTTTGACTATATCTCGAGAAATAAGCGAGATAGCGCCTAAAAACGATATAAATCATTAAATTTTTAGTTTTTTGACTATATCTCGTGAAATAAGCGAGATAGCGCCTAAAAACGATAAAAATCATTAAATTTTTAGTTTTTTGACCATAACTCGAGAAATAAGCGAGATAGCGCCTAAAAACGAAAAGAATCATTAATAATTTTTAGTTTTTTGACTATATCTCGAGAAATAAGCGAGATAGCGCCTAAAAACGATAAAAATCATTAAATTTTTAGTTTTTTGACCATAACTCGAGAAATAAGCGAGATAGCGCCTAAAAACGCTAAAAATCATTAAATTTTTAGTTTTTTGACTATATCTCGAGAAATAAGCGAGATAGCGCCTAAAAACGAAAAGAATCATTAAATTTTTAGTTTTTTGACTATATCTCGAGAAATAAGCGAGATAGCGCCTAAAAACGATAAAAATCATTAAAATTTTAGTTTTTTGACTATATCTCGTGAAATAAGCGAGATAGCGCCTAAAAACGATAAAAATCATTAATTTTTTAGTTTTTTGACCATAACTCGAGAAATAAGCGAGATAGCGCCTAAAAACGAAAAAAATCATTAAATTTTTAGTTTTTTGACTATATCTCGTGAAATAAGCGAGATAGCGCCTAAAAACGAAAAAAATCATTAAATTTTTAGTTTTTTGACCATAACTCGAGAAATAAGCGAGATAGCGCCTAAAAACGATAAAAATCATTAATTTTTAGTTTTTTGACTATATCTCGAGAAATAAGCGAGATAGCGCCTAAAAACGATAAAAATCATTAAATTTTTAGTTTTTTGACCATATCTCGAGAAATAAGCGAGATAGCGCCTAAAAACGATAAAGAATCATTAATTTTTTAGTTTTTTGACTATATCTCGAGAAATAAGCGAGATAGCGCCTTAAAACGAAAAGAATCATTAATTTTTTAGTTTTTTGACTATATTCTCGTGAAATAAGCGAGATAGCGCCTAAAAACGATAAAAATCATTAAATTTTTAGTTTTTTGACTATATCTCGAGAAATAAGCGAGATAGCGCCTAAAAACGATAAAAATCATTAAATTTTTAGTTTTTTGACTATATCTCGAGAAATAAGCGAGATAGCGCCTTAAAAACGAAAAGAATCATTAATTTTTTAGTTTTTTGACTATATCTCGAGAAATAAGCGAGATAGCGCCTTAAAACGAAAAGAATCATTAATTTTTTAGTTTTTTGACTATATCTCGTGAAATAAGCGAGATAGCGCCTAAAAACGATAAAAATCATTAAATTTTTAGTTTTTTGACTATAACTCGAGAAATAAGCGAGATAGCGCCTAAAAACGAAAAGAATCATTAAATTTTTAGTTTTTTGACTATATCTCGAGAAATAAGCGAGATAGCGCCTAAAAACGAAAAAAATCATTAAATTTTTAGTTTTTTGACTATATCTCGAGAAATAAGCGAGATAGCGCCTAAAAACGAAAAGAATCATTAAATTTTTAGTTTTTTGACCATAACTCGAGAAATAAGCGAGATAGCGCCTAAAAACGATAAAAATCATTAAATTTTTAGTTTTTTGACTATATCTCGAGAAATAAGCGAGATAGCGCCTTAAAACGAAAAGAATCATTAAATTTTTAGTTTTTTGACCATAACTCGAGAAATAAGCGAGATAGCGCCTTAAAACGAAAAGAATCATTAATTTTTTAGTTTTTTGACTATATCTCGTGAAATAAGCGAGATAGCGCCTTAAAACGATAAAAATCATTAAATTTTTAGTTTTTTGACCATATCTCGAGAAATAAGCGAGATAGCGCCTAAAAACGAAAAGAATCATTAAATTTTTAGTTTTTTGACCATATCTCGAGAAATAAGCGAGATGCGCCTTAAAACGAAAAAAATCATTAATTTTTTAGTTTTTTGACTATATCTCGAGAAATAAGCGAGATAGCGCCTAAAAACGAAAAAAATCATTAAATTTTTAGTTTTTTGACTATATCTCGAGAAATAAGCGAGATAGCGCCTAAAAACGAAAAGAATCATTAAATTTTTAGTTTTTTGACTATATCTCGAGAAATAAGCGAGATAGCGCCTAAAAACGAAAAGAATCATTAAATTTTTAGTTTTTTGACCATAACTCGAGAAATAAGCGAGATAGCGCCTTAAAACGAAAAGAATCATTAATTTTTAGTTTTTTGACTATATCTCGTGAAATAAGCGAGATAGCGCCTAAAAACGATAAAAATCATTAAATTTTTAGTTTTTTGACCATAACTCGAGAAATAAGCGAGATGCGCCTTAAAACGAAAAAAATCATTAACTTTTTAGTTTTTTGACTATATCTCGAGAAATAAGCGAGATAGCGCCTAAAAACGATAAAAATCATTAAATTTTTAGTTTTTTGACCATAACTCGAGAAATAAGCGAGATAGCGCCTAAAAACGAAAAGAATCATTAATTTTTTAGTTTTTTGACTATATCTCGAGAAATAAGCGAGATAGCGCCTTAAAACGATAAAAATCATTAATTTTTTAGTTTTTTGACCATAACTCGAGAAATAAGCGAGATAGCGCCTAAAAACGAAAAGAATCATTAAATTTTTAGTTTTTTGACTATATCTCGTGAAATAAGCGAGATAGCGCCTAAAAACGATAAAAATCATTAATTTTTTAGTTTTTTGACCATAACTCGAGAAATAAGCGAGATAGCGCCTAAAAACGAAAAGAATCATTAATGTTTTAGTTTTTTGACTATATCTCGTGAAATAAGCGAGATAGCGCCTTAAAACGAAAAGAATCATTAAATTTTTAGTTTTTTGACTATATCTCGAGAAATAAGCGAGATAGCGCCTAAAAACGCTAAAAATCATTAAATTTTTAGTTTTTTGACTATATCTCGAGAAATAAGCGAGATAGCGCCTAAAAACGAAAAGAATCATTAAATTTTTAGCTTTTTGACTATATCTCGAGAAATAAGCGAGATAGCGCCTTAAAACGAAAAGAATCATTAATGTTTTAGTTTTTTGACTATATCTCGAGAAATAAGCGAGATAGCGCCTAAAAACGATAAAAATCATTAAATTTTTAGTTTTTTGACCATAACTCGAGAAATAAGCGAGATAGCGCCTTAAAAACGAAAAGAATCATTAATTTTTTAGTTTTTTGACCATAACTCGAGAAATAAGCGAGATAGCGCCTAAAAACGAAAAGAATCATTAATTTTTTAGTTTTTTGACTATATCTCGAGAAATAAGCGAGATAGCGCCTAAAAACGAAAAGAATCATTAAATTTTTAGTTTTTTGACCATAACTCGAGAAATAAGCGAGATAGCGCCTAAAAACGATAAAAATCATTAAATTTTTAGTTTTTTGACTATATCTCGAGAAATAAGCGAGATAGCGCCTTAAAAACGAAAAGAATCATTAAATTTTTAGTTTTTTGACTATATCTCGAGAAATAAGCGAGATAGCGCCTAAAAACGATAAAAATCATTAAATTTTTTAGTTTTTTGACTATATCTCGAGAAATAAGCGAGATAGCGCCTAAAAACGATAAAAATCATTAAATTTTTAGTTTTTTGACCATAACTCGAGAAATAAGCGAGATAGCGCCTAAAAACGAAAAGAATCATTAATTTTTTAGTTTTTTGACTATATCTCGAGAAATAAGCGAGATAGCGCCTAAAAACGATAAAAATCATTAAATTTTTAGTTTTTTGACTATATCTCGAGAAATAAGCGAGATAGCGCCTTAAAACGAAAAGAATCATTAATTTTTAGTTTTTTGACCATAACTCGAGAAATAAGCGAGATAGCGCCTTAAAACGATAAAGAATCATTAAATTTTTAGTTTTTTGACTATATCTCGAGAAATAAGCGAGATAGCGCCTAAAAACGATAAAAATCATTAAATTTTTAGTTTTTTGACCATAACTCGAGAAATAAGCGAGATAGCGCCTAAAAACGAAAAGAATCATTAATTTTTTAGTTTTTTGACTATATCTCGAGAAATAAGCGAGATAGCGCCTTAAAACGAAAAGAATCATTAAATTTTTAGTTTTTTGACTATATCTCGAGAAATAAGCGAGATAGCGCCTAAAAACGATAAAAATCATTAAATTTTTAGTTTTTTGACTATAACTCGAGAAATAAGCGAGATAGCGCCTAAAAACGATAAAAATCATTAAATTTTTAGTTTTTTGACTATATCTCGAGAAATAAGCGAGATAGCGCCTAAAAACGAAAAAAATCATTAATTTTTTAGTTTTTTGACTATATCTCGAGAAATAAGCGAGATAGCGCCTAAAAACGAAAAGAATCATTAAATTTTTAGTTTTTTGACTATATCTCGAGAAATAAGCGAGATAGCGCCTAAAAACGAAAAGAATCATTAATTTTTAGTTTTTTGACCATATCTCGAGAAATAAGCGAGATAGCGCCTAAAAACGATAAAGAATCATTAAATTTTTAGTTTTTTGACCATAACTCGAGAAATAAGCGAGATAGCGCCTAAAAACGAAAAAAATCATTAATTTTTTAGTTTTTTGACTATATCTCGAGAAATAAGCGAGATAGCGCCTAAAAACGAAAAAAATCATTAAATTTTTAGTTTTTTGACTATATCTCGAGAAATAAGCGAGATAGCGCCTTAAAACGAAAAAAATCATTAAATTTTTAGTTTTTTGACTATATCTCGAGAAATAAGCGAGATAGCGCCTAAAAACGAAAAGAATCATTAAATTTTTAGTTTTTTGACTATATCTCGAGAAATAAGCGAGATAGCGCCTAAAAACGAAAAGAATCATTAAATTTTTAGTTTTTTGACTATATCTCGAGAAATAAGCGAGATAGCGCCTAAAAACGATAAAAATCATTAAATTTTTAGTTTTTTGACCATAACTCGAGAAATAAGCGAGATAGCGCCTAAAAACGAAAAGAATCATTAAATTTTTAGTTTTTTGACTATATCTCGAGAAATAAGCGAGATAGCGCCTAAAACGAAAAGAATCATTAAATTTTTAGTTTTTTGACTATAACTCGAGAAATAAGCGAGATAGCGCCTAAAAACGAAAAGAATCATTAAATTTTTAGTTTTTTGACTATATCTCGAGAAATAAGCGAGATAGCGCCTTAAAACGAAAAGAATCATTAAATTTTTAGTTTTTTGACTATATCTCGAGAAATAAGCGAGATAGCGCCTAAAAACGAAAAGAATCATTAAATTTTTAGTTTTTTGACCATAGCTCGAGAAATAAGCGAGATAGCGCCTTAAAACGATAAGAATCATTAAATTTTAAGTTTTTTGACTATATCTCGAGAAATAAGCGAGATAGCGCCTAAAAACGAAAAAATCATTAAATTTTTAGTTTTTTGACTATATCTCGAGAAATAAGCGAGATAGCGCCTAAAAACGATAAGAATCATTAAATTTTTAGTTTTTTGACTATATCTCGAGAAATAAGCGAGATAGCGCCTTAAAACGAAAAAAATCATTAATTTTTTAGTTTTTTGACTATATCTCGAGAAATAAGCGAGATAGCGCCTTAAAACGAAAAGAATCATTAAATTTTTAGTTTTTTGACTATATCTCGAGAAATAAGCGAGATAGCGCCTTAAAACGAAAAGAATCATTAAATTTTTAGTTTTTTGACCATAACTCGAAAATAACGAGATAGCGCCTAAAACAAAAAAATATTAAATTTTAGTTTTTTGACTATATCTCGGAAATAAGCGAGATAGCGCCTAAAAACGAAAAGAATCATTAAATTTTAGTTTTTTGACTATATCTCGAGAAATAAGCGAGATAGCGCCTTAAAACGATAAGAATCATTAAATTTTTAGTTTTTTGACTATATCTCGAGAAATAAGCGAGATAGCGCCTTAAAACGAAAAAATCATTAAATTTTTAGTTTTTTGACCATAACTCGAGAAATAAGCGAGATAGCGCCTAAAAACGATAAAAATCATTAAATTTTTAGTTTTTTGACTATATCTCGAGAAATAAGCGAGATAGCGCCTAAAAACGAAAAGAATCATTAAATTTTTAGTTTTTTGACTATATCTCGAGAAATAAGCGAGATAGCGCCTAAAAACGAAAAGAATCATTAAATTTTTGGTTTTTTGACCATAACTCGAGAAATAAGCGAAAATAGCGCTAAATTTTTTCTGTTTAAACGAAATAAAAGAATCATTAAATTTTTAGTTTTTTGACTATATCTCGAGAAATAAGCGAGATAGCGCCTAAAAACGAAAAAATCATTAAATTTTTAGTTTTTTGACTATAACTCGAGAAATAAGCGAGATAGCGCCTAAAAACGATAAAAATCATTAAATTTTTAGTTTTTTGACTATAACTCGAGAAATAAGCGAGATAGCGCCTTAAAACGAAAAGAATCATTAAATTTTTAGTTTTTGAACACTCGAAAATAAGCGAGATAGCGCCTTAAAACGATAAGAATCATTAAATTTTTAGTTTTTTGACCATAACTCGAGAAATAAGCGAGATAGCGCCTTAAAACGATAAAAATCATTAAATTTTTAGTTTTTTGACTATATCTCGAGAAATAAGCGAGATAGCGCCTTAAAAACGAAAAGAATCATTAAATTTTTAGTTTTTTGACTATATCTCGAGAAATAAGCGAGATAGCGCCTAAAAACGAAAAAAATCATTAAATTTTTAGTTTTTTGACTATATCTCGAGAAATAAGCGAGATAGCGCCTTAAAACGATAAAGAATCATTAATTTTTTAGTTTTTTGACTATAACTCGAGAAATAAGCGAGATAGCGCCTAAAAACGAAAAGAATCATTAAATTTTTAGTTTTTTGACTATATCTCGAGAAATAAGCGAGATAGCGCCTTAAAACGAAAAGAATCATTAAATTTTTAGTTTTTTGACCATAACTCGAGAAATAAGCGAGATAGCGCCTTAAAACGAAAAGAATCATTAATTTTTTAGTTTTTTGACTATATCTCGAGAAATAAGCGAGATAGCGCCTAAAAACGATAAAAATCATTAATTTTTTAGTTTTTTGACTATATCTCGAGAAATAAGCGAGATAGCGCCTAAAAACGAAAAGAATCATTAAATTTTTTAGTTTTTTGACTATATCTCGTGAGAAATAAGCGAGATAGCGCCTAAAAACGATAAAAATCATTAAATTTTTAGTTTTTTGACTATATCTCGAGAAATAAGCGAGATAGCGCCTCTAAAACGAAAAAATCATTAAATTTTTAGACTTTATCTCGAGAAATAAGCGAGATAGCGCCTTAAAACGAAAAGAATCATTAAATTTTTAGTTTTTTGACCATAACTCGAGAAATAAGCGAGATAGCGCCTTAAAACGAAAAGAATCATTAATGTTTTAGTTTTTTGACTATATCTCGTGAAATAAGCGAGATAGCGCCTAAAAACGAAAAGAATCATTAATTTTTTAGTTTTTTGACTATATCTCGAGAAATAAGCGAGATAGCGCCTTAAAACGAAAAGAATCATTAATTTTTTAGTTTTTTGACCATAACTCGAGAAATAAGCGAGATAGCGCCTTAAAACGAAAAGAATCATTAAATTTTTTAGTTTTTTGACCATAACTCGAGAAATAAGCGAGATAGCGCCTTAAAACGATAAAAATCATTAAATTTTTAGTTTTTTGACTATATCTCGAGAAATAAGCGAGATAGCGCCTTAAAACGAAAAGAATCATTAATTTTTTAGTTTTTTGACTATATCTCGTGAAATAAGCGAGATAGCGCCTAAAAACGATAAAAATCATTAAATTTTTTAGTTTTTTGACTGTATCTCGAGAAATAAGCGAGATAGCGCCTTAAAACGAAAAGAATCATTAATGTTTTAGTTTTTTGACTATATCTCGTGAAATAAGCGAGATAGCGCCTAAAAACGAAATAAATCCTAAAATTTTAAGTTTTTTGACTATATCTCGCGAAATAAGCGAGATAGCGCCTTAAAACGAAAAAAATCATTAAATTTTTAGTTTTTTGACTATATCTCGAGAAATAAGCGAGATAGCGCCTAAAAACGATAAAAATTATTAAATTTTTAGTTTTTTGACCATAACTCGAGAAATAAGCGAGATAGCGCCTTAAAACGAAAAGAATCATTAATGTTTAAGTTTTTTGACTATATCTCGTGAAATAAGCGAGATAGCGCCAAAAACGATATAAATCTTAAAATTTTAAGTTTTTTGACTATATCTCGAGAAATAAGCGAGATAGCGCCTTAAAACGAAAAGAATCATTAATTTTTTAGTTTTTTGACCATAACTCGAGAAATAAGCGAGATAGCGCCTTAAAACGAAAAGAATCATTAATTTTTTAGTTTTTTGACTATATCTCGTGAAATAAGCGAGATAGCGCCTAAAAACGAAAAGAATCATTAATTTTTTAGTTTTTTGACTATATCTCGTGAAATAAGCGAGATAGCGCCTAAAAACAAAATGAATCATTAATTTTTTAGTTTTTTGACTATATCTCGAGAAATAAGCGAGATAGCGCTTTAAAACGAAAAGAATCATTAATCTTTTAGTTTTTTGTCTATATCTCGTGACATAAGCGAGATAGCGCCTTAAAACGAAAAGAATCATTAAATTTTTAGTTTTTTTGACTATATCTCGAGAACTAAGCGAGATAGCGCCTTAAAACGAAAAGAATCATTAATGTTTTAGTTTTTTGACTATATCTCGTGAAATAAGCGAGATAGCGCCTAAAAACGATAAAAATCCTAAAATTTTAAGTTTTTTGACTATATCTCGAGAAATAAGCGAGATAGCGCCTTAAAACGAAAAGAATCATTAATTTTTAGTTTTTTGACTATATCTCGAGAAATAAGCGAGATAGCGCCTTAAAACGAAAAGAATCATTAATGTTTTAGTTTTTTGACTATATCTCGTGAAATAAGCGAGATAGCGCCTTAAAAGCCGTAAGAATCCTAAACTCCGTACATATATATTTTACGGAGTAACGAAAGCGTTAAAAATCACATATTCATTAATCTAATTGTTTTTTGACAATAACTCGGAAAATAACCGAGATTGACACTTGATTTCAAAAGAATGATTACTTTTGTTTTTTGAGTACATAACGCGATAATAAGCGAGATAGCGCCATAAATCAAAGAAGTAAATCCAGTTAATATGTTATTTAAATTGTATCTTATTAAATAAGAAATAAATTTATTAAAAAAAATCATTAATTTTTTAGTTTTTTGACTATATCTCGAAATAAGCGAGATATGGCCTAAAAAGCTAAAATTAGTTAATTTTTTAGTTTTTTGACGATAAATCGAAATAAGCGGGCTAGCGCCTAAAAACGAAAAAAATCATGATTATTTTAGTTTTTTGACCTAAATACTGAGAAAAAGCGAGATAGCGCCTAAAACTTAACATAACATTTTAATTTTATTGTTCAACACTACGATAAGCGAGATAGCCCTAAAAACGAAAAGAATCATAGACCTTAAATGTACGTACTGTACTGAAGCTGTAAAACGAAAGAATCATTAATTTTTTAGGTTTTTGACTATATCGGGAGATATAAGCGCGATAGCGGCCTTAAAACGATAAAAATCATTAAATTTTTAGTTTTTTGACCATAACTCGAGAAATAAGCGAGATAGCGCCTTAAAACGAAAAGAATCATTAATTTTTTAGTTTTTTGACTATATCTCGTGAAATAAGCGAGATAGCGCCTAAAAACGATAAAAATCATTAAATTTTTAGTTTTTTGACTGTATCTCGAGAAATAAGCGAGATAGCGCCTTAAAACGAAAAGAATCATTAATGTTTTAGTTTTTTGACCATAACTCGAGAAATAAGCGAGATAGCGCCTTAAAACGATAAAAATCATTAAATTTTTAGTTTTTTGACCATAACTCGAGAAATAAGCGAGATAGCGCCTTAAAACGAAAAGAATCATTAATTTTTTAGTTTTTTGACCATAACTCGAGAAATAAGCGAGATAGCGCCTTAAAACGAAAAGAATCATTAATTTTTTAGTTTTTTGACCATATCTCGAGAAATAAGCGAGATAGCGCCTTAAAACGAAAAGAATCATTAAATTTTTAGTTTTTTGACTGTATCTCGAGAAATAAGCGAGATAGCGCCTTAAAACGAAAAGAATCATTAATGTTTTAGTTTTTTGACTATATCTCGTGAAATAAGCGAGATAGCGCCTAAAAACGAAATAAATCCTAAAATTTTAAGTTTTTTGACTATATCTCGAGAAATAAGCGAGATAGCGCCTTAAAACGAAAAGAATCATTAATTTTTTAGTTTTTTGACCATAACTCGAGAAATAAGCGAGATAGCGCCTTAAAAACGATAAAAATCATTAAATTTTTAGTTTTTTGACCATAACTCGAGAAATAAGCGAGATAGCGCCTTAAAACGAAAAGAATCATTAATGTTTTAGTTTTTTGACTATATCTCGTGAAATAAGCGAGATAGCGCCTAAAAACGATAAAAATCATTAAATTTTTAAGTTTTTTGACTATATCTCGAGAAATAAGCGAGATAGCGCCTTAAAACGAAAAGAATCATTAATTTTTTAGTTTTTTGACCATAACTCGAGAAATAAGCGAGATAGCGCCTTAAAACGAAAAGAATCATTAATTTTTTAGTTTTTTGACTATATCTCGTGAAATAAGCGAGATAGCGCCTAAAAACGAAAAGAATCATTAATTTTTTAGTTTTTTGACTATATCTCGAGAAATAAGCGAGATAGCGCCTTAAAAACGAAAAGAATCATTAATTTTTTAGTTTTTTGACTATATCTCGAGAAATAAGCGAGATAGCGCCTTAAAACGAAAAGAATCATTAATCTTTTAGTTTTTTGACTATATCTCGAGAAATAAGCGAGATAGCGCCTTAAAACGAAAAGAATCATTAAATTTTTAGTTTTTTGACTATATCTCGAGAAATAAGCGAGATAGCGCCTTAAAACGAAAAGAATCATTAATGTTTTAGTTTTTTGACTATATCTCGTGAAATAAGCGAGATAGCGCCTAAAAACGATATAAATCCTAAAATTTTAAGTTTTTTGACTATATCTCGAGAAATAAGCGAGATAGCGCCTTAAAACGAAAAGAATCATTAATTTTTTAGTTTTTTGACCATAACTCGAGAAATAAGCGAGATAGCGCCTTAAAACGAAAAGAATCATTAATTTTTTAGTTTTTTGACTATATCTCGTGAAATAAGCGAGATAGCGCCTAAAAACGATAAGAATCATTAAATTTTTAGTTTTTTGACCATAACTCGAGAAATAAGCGAGATAGCGCCTAAAAACGATAAAAGTACTAAAACGATAGTATAATTAGTTTTTTGACTATATCTCGAGAAATAAGCGAGATAGCGCCTTAAAAACGATAATAATCATTAAATTTTAAGTTTTTTGACTATATCTCGAGAAATAAGCGAGATAGCGCCTTAAAACGAAAAGAATCATTAATTTTTTAGTTTTTTGACCATAACTCGAGAAATAAGCGAGATAGCGCCTAAAAACGATAAAAATCATTAAATTTTTTTAGTTTTTTGACTATATCTCGAGAAATAAGCGAGATAGCGCCTCTTAAAACGATAAGAATCATTAAATTTTTAGTTTTTTGACTATATCTCGAGAAATAAGCGAGATAGCGCATAAAATAATAAATCATTTAATTTTTAGTTTTTTGACTATAACTCGAGAAATAAGCGAGATAGCGCCTAAAAACGCATTAAGCTAATTATCAACTTTTAGTTTTTCATATATCTCGAGAAATAAGCGAGATAGCGCCTTAACACGAAAATCATGTTATTTTTTTTTTTTGACTATATCTCGTGAAATAAGCGAAATATATAGCGTAGCATTTAAAACGATAAGAATCATTAATATTTTAGTTTTTTGACTATATCTCGTGAAATAAGCGAGATAGCGCCTAAAAACGAAAAGAATCATTAAATGTTTTAGTTTTTTGACTATATCTCGAGAAATAAGCGAGATAGCGCCTAAAAACGATAAAAATCATTAAATTTTTAGTTTTTTGACTATAACTCGAGAAATAAGCGAGATAGCGTCTAAGGCCTAAAAACGATAAAAATCATTAAATTTTTAGTTTTTTGACCATAACTCGAGAAATAAGCGAGATAGCGCCTTAAAACGAAAAGAATCATTAATTTTTTAGTTTTTTGACTATATCTCGTGAAATAAGCGAGATAGCGCCTAAAAACGATAAAAATCATTAAATTTTTAGTTTTTTGACTATATCTCGAGAAATAAGCGAGATAGCGCCTTAAAACGAAAAGAATCATTAATGTTTTAGTTTTTTGACCATAACTCGAGAAATAAGCGAGATAGCGCCTTAAAACGATAAAAATCATTAAATTTTTAGTTTTTTGACCATAACTCGAGAAATAAGCGAGATAGCGCCTTAAAACGAAAAGAATCATTAATTTTTTAGTTTTTTGACCATAACTCGAGAAATAAGCGAGATAGCGCCTTAAAACGAAAAGAATCATTAATTTTTTAGTTTTTTGACCATAACTCGAGAAATAAGCGAGATAGCGCCTTAAAACGAAAAGAATCATTAATTTTTTAGTTTTTTGACTATATCTCGAGAAATAAGCGAGATAGCGCCTTAAAACGAAAAGAATCATTAATTTTTTAGTTTTTTGACTATATCTCGTGAAATAAGCGAGATAGCGCCTAAAAACGATATAAATCCTAAAATTTTAAGTTTTTTGACTATATCTCGAGAAATAAGCGAGATAGCGCCTTAAAACGAAAAGAATCATTAATGTTTTAGTTTTTTGACTATAACTCGAGAAATAAGCGAGATAGCGCCTTAAAACGATAAAAATCATTAAATTTTTAGTTTTTTGACCATAACTCGAGAAATAAGCGAGATAGCGCCTTAAAACGAAAAGAATCATTAATGTTTTAGTTTTTTGACTATATCTCGTGAAATAAGCGAGATAACGCCTAAAAACGAAAAGAATCATTAAATTTTTAGTTTTTTGACTATATCTCGTGAAATAAGCGAGATAGCGCCTTAAAACGGAAAGAATCATTAAATTTTTAGTTTTTTGACCATAACTCGAGAAATAAGCGAGATAGCGCCTTAAAACGAAAAGAATCATTAATTTTTTAGTTTTTTGACTATATCTCGAGAAATAAGCGAGATAGCGCCTTAAAAACGAAAAGAATCATTAATGTTTTAGTTTTTTGACTATATCTCGAGAAATAAGCGAGATAGCGCCTTAAAAACGAAAAAAATCATTAATTTTTTAGTTTTTTGACTATATCTCGAGAAATAAGCGAGATAGCGCCTTAAAACGAAAAGAATCATTAATTTTTTAGTTTTTTGACTATATCTCGAGAAATAAGCGAGATAGCGCCTTAAAACGATAAAAATCATTAAATTTTTAGTTTTTTGACCATAACTCGAGAAATAAGCGAGATAGCGCCTTAAAACGAAAAGAATCATTAATTTTTTAGTTTTTTGACTATATCTCGTGAAATAAGCGAGATAGCGCCTAAAAACGATAAAAATCATTAAATTTTTAGTTTTTTGACCATAACTCGAGAAATAAGCGAGATAGCGCCTTAAAACGAAAAGAATCATTAATTTTTTAGTTTTTTGACTATATCTCGAGAAATAAGCGAGATAGCGCCTAAAAACGATAAAAATCATTAAATTTTTAGTTTTTTGACCATAACTCGAGAAATAAGCGAGATAGCGCCTAAAAACGTTAAAAATCATTAAATTTTTAGTTTTTTGACTATATCTCGAGAAATAAGCGAGATAGCGCCTTAAAACGAAAAGAATCATTAATGTTTTAGTTTTTTGACTATATCTCGTGAAATAAGCGAGATAGCGCCTAAAAACGATAAAAATCCTAAATTTTTTAGTTTTTTGACTATATCTCGAGAAATAAGCGAGATAGCGCCTTAAAACGAAAAGAATCATTAATTTTTTAGTTTTTTGACTATATCTCGAGAAATAAGCGAGATAGCGCCTAAAAACGATAAAAATCATTAAATTTTTAGTTTTTTGACCATATACTCGAGAAATAAGCGAGATAGCGCCTAAAAACGATAAAAATCATTAAATTTTTAGTTTTTTGACTATATCTCGTGAAATAAGCGAGATAGCGCCTTAAAACGAAAAGAATCATTAATGTTTTAGTTTTTTGACTATAACTCGAGAAATAAGCGAGATAGCGCCTTAAAACGATAAAAATCATTAAATTTTTAGTTTTTTGACTATATCTCGAGAAATAAGCGAGATAGCGCCTTAAAAACGAAAAGAATCATTAATTTTTTAGTTTTTTGACTATATCTCGAGAAATAAGCGAGATAGCGCCTTAAAACGAAAAAAATCATTAATTTTTTAGTTTTTTGACTATAACTCGAGAAATAAGCGAGATAGCGCCTTAAAAACGAAAAGAATCATTAATTTTTTAGTTTTTTGACTATATCTCGAGAAATAAGCGAGATAGCGCCTTAAAACGAAAAGAATCATTAATTTTTTAGTTTTTTGACTATATCTCGTGAAATAAGCGAGATAGCGCCTAAAAACGATATAAATCATTAAATTTTTAGTTTTTTGACTATAACTCGAGAAATAAGCGAGATAGCGCCTTAAAACGAAAAGAATCATTAATTTTTAGTTTTTTGACCATAACTCGAGAAATAAGCGAGATAGCGCCTTAAAACGATAAAAATCATTAAATTTTTAGTTTTTTGACTATATCTCGTGAAATAAGCGAGATAGCGCCTAAAAACGATAAAAATCATTAAATTTTTAGTTTTTTGACTATATCTCGAGAAATAAGCGAGATAGCGCCTAAAAACGATAAAAATCATTAAATTTTTAGTTTTTTGACCATAACTCGAGAAATAAGCGAGATAGCGCCTAAAAACGAAAAAAATCATTAAATTTTTAGTTTTTTGACTATATCTCGTGAAATAAGCGAGATAGCGCCTAAAAACGATAAAAATCATTAAAATTTTTAGTTTTTTGACTATATCTCGAGAAATAAGCGAGATAGCGCCTTAAAACGAAAAGAATCATTAATGTTTTAGTTTTTTGACTATATCTCGAGAAATAAGCGAGATAGCGCCTAAAAACGATAAAAAATCATTAAATTTTTAGTTTTTTGACTATATCTCGAGAAATAAGCGAGATAGCGCCTTAAAACGAAAAGAATCATTAATTTTTTAGTTTTTTGACTATATCTCGAGAAATAAGCGAGATAGCGCCTTAAAACGATAAAAATCATTAAATTTTTAGTTTTTTGACTATATCTCGAGAAATAAGCGAGATAGCGCCTTAAAACGAAAAGAATCATTAATGTTTTAGTTTTTTGACTATATCTCGAGAAATAAGCGAGATAGCGCCTAAAAACGATAAAGAATCATTAAATTTTTAGTTTTTTGACTATATCTCGAGAAATAAGCGAGATAGCGCCTTAAAACGAAAAAAATCATTAATTTTTTAGTTTTTTGACTATATCTCGAGAAATAAGCGAGATAGCGCCTAAAAACGAAAAGAATCATTAATGTTTTAGTTTTTTGACTATATCTCGAGAAATAAGCGAGATAGCGCCTTAAAACGAAAAGAATCATTAATTTTTTAGTTTTTTGACTATATCTCGAGAAATAAGCGAGATAGCGCCTTAAAAACGAAAAGAATCATTAATTTTTTAGTTTTTTGACTATATCTCGAGAAATAAGCGAGATAGCGCCTTAAAAACGAAAAGAATCATTAAATTTTTAGTTTTTTGACTATAACTCGAGAAATAAGCGAGATAGCGCCTTAAAAACGAAAAGAATCATTAATTTTTTAGTTTTTTGACTATATCTCGAGAAATAAGCGAGATAGCGCCTTAAAACGAAAAAAATCATTAAATGTTTTAGTTTTTTGACTATATCTCGAGAAATAAGCGAGATAGCGCCTTAAAACGATAAAAATCATTAATTTTTTAGTTTTTTGACTATAACTCGAGAAATAAGCGAGATAGCGCCTTAAAACGAAAAGAATCATTAATTTTTTAGTTTTTTGACTATATCTCGTGAAATAAGCGAGATAACGCCTAAAAACGATATAAATCATTAAATTTTTAGTTGTTTGACCATAACTCGAGAAATAAGCGAGATAGCACCTTAAAACGAAATGAATCATTAATTTTTTAGTTTTTTGACCATAACTCGAGAAATAAGCGAGATAGCGCCTAAAAACGATAAAAATCATTAAATTTTTAGTTTTTTGACCATAACTCGAGAAATAAGCGAGATAGCGCCTAAAAACGTTAAAAATCATTAAAATTTTTGTTTTTTGACTGTATCTCGAGAAATAAGCGAGATAGCGCCTTAAAACGAAAAGAATCATTAATGTTTTAGTTTTTTGACTATATCTCGTGAAATAAGCGAGATAGCGCCTAAAAACGATATAAATCCTAAAATTTTAAGTTTTTTGACTATATCTCGTGAAATAAGCGAGATAGCGCCTTAAAACGATATGAATCATTAATTTTTTAGTTTTTTGACCATAACTCGAGAAATAAGCGAGATAGCGCCTAAAAACGATAAGAATCATTAAATTTTTAGTTTTTTGACCATAACTCGAGAAATAAGCGAGATAGCGCCTTAAAACGAAAAGAATCATTAATGTTTAAGTTTTTTGACTATATCTCGTGAAATAAGCGAGATAGCGCCAAAAAACGATATAAATCCTAAAATTTTAAGTTTTTTGACTATATATCGAGAAATAAGCGAGATAGCGCCTTAAAACGAAAAGAATCATTAACTTTTTAGTTTTTTGACCATAACTCGAGAAATAAGCGAGATAGCGCCTTAAAACGAAAAGAATCATTAATTTTTTAGTTTTTTGACTATATCTCGTGAAATAAGCGAGATAGCGCCTAAAAACGATATAAATCCTAAAATTTTAAGTTTTTTTACTATATCTCGAGAAATAAGCGAGATAGCGCCTTAAACGAAAAGAATCATTAATGTTTTAGTTTTTTGACCATAACTCGAGAAATAAGCGAGATAGCGCCTTAAAACGAAAAGAATCATTAATGTTTTAGTTTTTTGACTATATCTCGTGAAATAAGCGAGATAGCGCCTAAAAACGATATAAATCCTAAAATTTTAAGTTTTTTGACTATATATCGAGAAATAAGCGAGATAGCGCCTTAAAACGAAAAGAATCATTAAGTTTTTAATTTTTTGACCATAACTCGAGAATTAAGCGAGATAGCGCCTTAAAACGAAAAGAATCATTAATGTTTTAGTTTTTTGACTATATCTCGTGAAATAAGCGAGATAGCGCCTAAAAACGAAAAGAATCATTAATTTTTTAGTTTTTTGACTATATCTCGAGAAATAAGCGAGATAGCGCCTTAAAACGAAAAGAATCATTAATTTTTTAGTTTTTTGACCATAACTCGAGAAATAAGCGAGATAGCGCCTAAAAACGATAAAAATCATTAAATTTTTAGTTTTTTGACCATAACTCGAGAAATAAGCGAGATAGCGCCTTAAAACGATAAAAATCATTAAATTTTTAGTTTTTTGACTATATCTCGAGAAATAAGCGAGATAGCGCCTAAAAACGAAAAGAATCATTAATTTTTTAGTTTTTTGACTATATCTCGTGAAATAAGCGAGATAGCGCCTTAAAACGATAAAGAATCATTAAATTTTTAGTTTTTTGACTATATCTCGAGAAATAAGCGAGATAGCGCCTTAAAACGAAAAGAATCATTAAATTTTTAGTTTTTTGACTATATCTCGAGAAATAAGCGAGATAGCGCCTTAAAACGATAAAGAATCATTAAATTTTTTAGTTTTTTGACTATATCTCGAGAAATAAGCGAGATAGCGCCTTAAAACGATAAGAATCATTAATTTTTTAGTTTTTTGACTATATCTCGAGAAATAAGCGAGATAGCGCCTTAAAACGAAAAGAATCATTAATTTTTTAGTTTTTTGACTATATCTCGAGAAATAAGCGAGATAGCGCCTAAAAACGATAAAAATCATTAAATTTTTAGTTTTTTGACTATATCTCGAGAAATAAGCGAGATAGCGCCTTAAAACGAAAAGAATCATTAATTTTTTAGTTTTTTGACTATATCTCGTGAAATAAGCGAGATAGCGCCTAAAAACGATAAAAATCATTAAATTTTTTAGTTTTTTGACTATATCTCGAGAAATAAGCGAGATAGCGCCTAAAAACGAAAAGAATCATTAATTTTTTAGTTTTTTGACTATATCTCGTGAAATAAGCGAGATAGCGCCTTAAAACGATAAGAATCATTAATTTTTTAGTTTTTTGACTATATCTCGAGAAATAAGCGAGATAGCGCCTTAAAACGAAAAGAATCATTAATTTTTTAGTTTTTTGACTATATCTCGAGAAATAAGCGAGATAGCGCCTTAAAACGAAAAGAATCATTAATTTTTTAGTTTTTTGACTATATCTCGAGAAATAAGCGAGATAGCGCCTAAAAACGATAAAGAATCATTAAATTTTTAGTTTTTTGACTATAACTCGTGAAATAAGCGAGATAGCGCCTTAAAAACGATAAAAATCATTAAATTTTTAGTTTTTTGACCATAACTCGAGAAATAAGCGAGATAGCGCCTTAAAAACGAAAAGAATCATTAAATTTTTAGTTTTTTGACTATATCTCGAGAAATAAGCGAGATAGCGCCTAAAAACGATAAAAATCATTAAATTTTTAGTTTTTTGACTATATCTCGAGAAATAAGCGAGATAGCGCCTTAAAACGAAAAGAATCATTAATTTTTTAGTTTTTTGACTATATCTCGAGAAATAAGCGAGATAGCGCCTAAAAACGATAAAAATCATTAAATTTTTAGTTTTTTGACTATATCTCGAGAAATAAGCGAGATAGCGCCTTAAAACGAAAAGAATCATTAATTTTTTAGTTTTTTGACTATATCTCGTGAAATAAGCGAGATAGCGCCTAAAAACGATATAAATCATTAAATTTTTAGTTTTTTGACCATAACTCGAGAAATAAGCGAGATAGCGCCTTAAAACGAAAAGAATCATTAATTTTTTAGTTTTTTGACCATAACTCGAGAAATAAGCGAGATAGCGCCTTAAAAACGATAAAAATCATTAAATTTTTAGTTTTTTGACTATATCTCGAGAAATAAGCGAGATAGCGCCTAAAAACGAAAAAAATCATTAAATTTTTAGTTTTTTGACTATATCTCGAGAAATAAGCGAGATAGCGCCTTAAAACGAAAAGAATCATTAATTTTTTTAGTTTTTTGACTATATCTCGTGAAATAAGCGAGATAGCGCCTAAAAACGATAAAAATCATTAAATTTTTAGTTTTTTGACTATATCTCGAGAAATAAGCGAGATAGCGCCTTAAAACGAAAAGAATCATTAATTTTTTAGTTTTTTGACTATATCTCGTGAAATAAGCGAGATAGCGCCTAAAAACGATAAAAATCATTAAATTTTTAGTTTTTTGACTATATCTCGAGAAATAAGCGAGATAGCGCCTTAAAACGAAAAGAATCATTAAATTTTTAGTTTTTTGACTATATCTCGTGAAATAAGCGAGATAGCGCCTAAAAACGATAAAAATCATTAAATTTTTAGTTTTTTGACTATATCTCGTGAAATAAGCGAGATAGCGCCTAAAAACGAAAAAAATCATTAAATTTTTAGTTTTTTGACTATATCTCGAGAAATAAGCGAGATAGCGCCTTAAAACGAAAAGAATCATTAAATTTTTTAGTTTTTTGACTATATCTCGAGAAATAAGCGAGATAGCGCCTAAAAACGATAAGAAATCATTAAATTTTTAGTTTTTTGACTATATCTCGAGAAATAAGCGAGATAGCGCCTAAAAACGAAAAAAATCATTAAATTTTTAGTTTTTTGACTATAACTCGAGAAATAAGCGAGATAGCGCCTAAAAACGAAAAAAATCATTAATTTTTTAGTTTTTTGACTATATCTCGTGAAATAAGCGAGATAGCGCCTAAAAACGATAAAAATCATTAAATTTTTAGTTTTTTGACTATATCTCGAGAAATAAGCGAGATAGCGCCTTAAAACGAAAAGAATCATTAATTTTTAGTTTTTTGACCATAACTCGAGAAATAAGCGAGATAGCGCCTAAAAACGATAAAAATCATTAAATTTTTAGTTTTTTGACTATATCTCGAGAAATAAGCGAGATAGCGCCTAAAAACGATAAAGAATCATTAAAATTTTTAGTTTTTTGACTATATCTCGAGAAATAAGCGAGATAGCGCCTTAAAACGAAAAGAATCATTAATTTTTTAGTTTTTTGACTATATCTCGTGAAATAAGCGAGATAGCGCCTAAAAACGATAAAAATCATTAAAATTTTTAAGTTTTTTGACTATATCTCGAGAAATAAGCGAGATAGCGCCTTAAAACGAAATGAATCATTAATTTTTTAGTTTTTTGACCATAACTCGAGAAATAAGCGAGATAGCGCCTAAAAACGATAAAAATCATTAAATTTTTAGTTTTTTGACCATAACTCGAGAAATAAGCGAGATAGCGCCTTAAAACGAAAAGAATCATTAATTTTTTAGTTTTTTGACTATATCTCGAGAAATAAGCGAGATAGCGCCTAAAAACGATAAGAATCATTAAATTTTTAGTTTTTTGACTATATATCGAGAAATAAGCGAGATAGCGCCTTAAAACGAAAAGAATCATTAATTTTTTAGTTTTTTGACCATAACTCGAGAAATAAGCGAGATAGCGCCTTAAAACGAAAAGAATCATTAATTTTTTAGTTTTTTGACTATATCTCGTGAAATAAGCGAGATAGCGCCTAAAAACGATAAAAATCCTAAAATTTTTAGTTTTTTGACTATATCTCGAGAAATAAGCGAGATAGCGCCTTAAAACGAAAAGAATCATTAATTTTTTAGTTTTTTGACCATAACTCGAGAAATAAGCGAGATAGCGCCTTAAAACGAAAAGAATCATTAAATTTTTAGTTTTTTGACTATATCTCGTGAAATAAGCGAGATAGCGCCTAAAAACGATATAAATCCTAAAATTTTTAGTTTTTTGACTATATCTCGAGAAATAAGCGAGATAGCGCCTTAAAACGAAAAGAATCATTAATTTTTTAGTTTTTTGACCATAACTCGAGAAATAAGCGAGATAGCGCCTTAAAACGAAAAGAATCATTAATTTTTTAGTTTTTTGACTATATCTCGTGAAATAAGCGAGATAGCGCCTAAAAACGAAAAGAATCATTAATTTTTTAGTTTTTTTACTATATCTCGAGAAATAAGCGAGATAGCGCCTTAAAACGAAAAGAATCATTAATTTTTTAGTTTTTTGACCATAACTCGAGAAATAAGCGAGATAGCGCCTTAAAACGAAAAGAATCATTAATTTTTTAGTTTTTTGACTATAACTCGAGAAATAAGCGAGATAGCGCCTTAAAAACGATAAAAATCATTAAATTTTTAGTTTTTTGACTATATCTCGAGAAATAAGCGAGATAGCGCCTAAAAACGAAAAAATCATTAAATTTTTAGTTTTTTGACTATATCTCGAGAAATAAGCGAGATAGCGCCTTAAAACGAAAAGAATCATTAATGTTTTAGTTTTTTGACTATATCTCGTGAAATAAGCGAGATAGCGCCTAAAAACGATAAAAATCATTAAATTTTTAGTTTTTTGACTATATCTCGAGAAATAAGCGAGATAGCGCCTTAAAACGAAAAGAATCATTAATTTTTTAGTTTTTTGACTATAACTCGAGAAATAAGCGAGATAGCGCCTAAAAACGATAAAGAATCATTAAATTTTTAGTTTTTTGACCATAACTCGAGAAATAAGCGAGATAGCGCCTTAAAACGAAAAGAATCATTAATTTTTTAGTTTTTTGACTATATCTCGAGAAATAAGCGAGATAGCGCCTAAAAACGATAAAATCATTAAATTTTTAGTTTTTTGACTATATCTCGAGAAATAAGCGAGATAGCGCCTTAAAACGAAAAGAATCATTAATTTTTTAGTTTTTTGACTATAACTCGAGAAATAAGCGAGATAGCGCCTAAAAACGAAAAGAATCATTAATTTTTTAGTTTTTTGACTGTATCTCGTGAAATAAGCGAGATAGCGCCTAAAAACGAAAAAAATCATTAAATTTTTAGTTTTTTGACTATATCTCGAGAAATAAGCGAGATAGCGCCTAAAAACGAAAAGAATCATTAAATTTTTAGTTTTTTGACTATAACTCGAGAAATAAGCGAGATAGCGCCTTAAAACGAAAAGAATCATTAATTTTTTAGTTTTTTGACTATATCTCGAGAAATAAGCGAGATAGCGCCTTAAAACGATAAAAATCATTAAATTTTTAGTTTTTTGACTATATCTCGAGAAATAAGCGAGATAGCGCCTTAAAACGAAAAGAATCATTAATTTTTTAGTTTTTTGACTATATCTCGAGAAATAAGCGAGATAGCGCCTTAAAACGAAAAAAATCATTAAATTTTTAGTTTTTTGACTATATCTCGTGAAATAAGCGAGATAGCGCCTAAAAACGATAAAAATCATTAAAATTTTAAGTTTTTTGACTATATCTCGAGAAATAAGCGAGATAGCGCCTTAAAACGAAAAAAATCATTAATGTTTTAGTTTTTTGACCATAACTCGAGAAATAAGCGAGATAGCGCCTTAAAACGAAAAGAATCATTAAATTTTTAGTTTTTTGACTATATCTCGAGAAATAAGCGAGATAGCGCCTTAAAACGAAAAGAATCATTAATGTTTTAGTTTTTTGACTATATCTCGTGAAATAAGCGAGATAGCGCCTAAAAACGATAAAAATCATTAAATTTTAAGTTTTTTGACTATATCTCGAGAAATAAGCGAGATAGCGCCTTAAAACGATAAAAAATCATTAATTTTTTAGTTTTTTGACCATAACTCGAGAAATAAGCGAGATAGCGCCTTAAAAACGAAAAGAATCATTAATGTTTTAGTTTTTTGACTATATCTCGAGAAATAAGCGAGATAGCGCCTAAAAACGAAAAGAATCATTAATTTTTTAGTTTTTTGACTATATCTCGAGAAATAAGCGAGATAGCGCCTTAAAAACGAAAAGAATCATTAAAATTTTAAGTTTTTTGACCATAACTCGAGAAATAAGCGAGATAGCGCCTTAAAACGAAAAGAATCATTAATGTTTTAGATTTTTGACTATATCTCGTGAAATAAGCGAGATAGCTCCTTAAAACGAAAAGAATCATTAAATTTTTAGTTTTTTGACTATATCTCGAGAAATAAGCGAGATAGCGCCTTAAAACGAAAAAAATCATTAATGTTTTAGTTTTTTGACTATATCTCGTGAAATAAGCGAGATAGCGCCTAAAAACGATAAAAATCATTAAATTTTTAGTTTTTTGACTATATCTCGAGAAATAAGCGAGATAGCGCCTTAAAAACGAAAAGAATCATTAATTTTTTAGTTTTTTGACTATATCTCGAGAAATAAGCGAGATAGCGCCTTAAAACGAAAAGAATCATTAAATTTTTAGTTTTTTGACTATATCTCGTGAAATAAGCGAGATAGCGCCTTAAAACGATAAAAATCATTAAATTTTTAGTTTTTTGACCATAACTCGAGAAATAAGCGAGATAGCGCCTTAAAACGAAAAGAATCATTAATTTTTTAGTTTTTTGACTATATCTCGAGAAATAAGCGAGATAGCGCCTAAAAACGATAAAAATCATTAAATTTTTAGTTTTTTGACTATATCTCGAGAAATAAGCGAGATAGCGCCTTAAAACGAAAAGAATCATTAATTTTTTAGTTTTTTGACTATATCTCGAGAAATAAGCGAGATAGCGCCTAAAAACGATAAAAATCATTAAATTTTTAGTTTTTTGACTATATCTCGAGAAATAAGCGAGATAGCGCCTTAAAACGAAAAGAATCATTAAATTTTTAGTTTTTTGACTATATCTCGAGAAATAAGCGAGATAGCGCCTTAAAACGAAAAGAATCATTAATGTTTTAGTTTTTTGACTATATCTCGTGAAATAAGCGAGATAGCGCCTAAAAACGATAAAAATCATTAAAATTTTAAGTTTTTTGACTATATCTCGAGAAATAAGCGAGATAGCGCCTTAAAACGAAAAGAATCATTAAATTTTTAGTTTTTTGACTATATCTCGAGAAATAAGCGAGATAGCGCCTAAAAACGAAAAGAATCATTAAATTTTTAGTTTTTTGACTATATCTCGAGAAATAAGCGAGATAGCGCCTAAAAACGATAAAAATCATTAAATTTTTAGTTTTTTGACTATATCTCGAGAAATAAGCGAGATAGCGCCTTAAAACGAAAAGAATCATTAATTTTTTAGTTTTTTGACTATATCTCGTGAAATAAGCGAGATAGCGCCTAAAAACGATATAAATCATTAAATTTTTAGTTTTTTGACTATATCTCGAGAAATAAGCGAGATAGCGCCTTAAAACGAAAAGAATCATTAAATTTTTAGTTTTTTGACTATATCTCGAGAAATAAGCGAGATAGCGCCTAAAAACGATAAAAATCATTAATTTTTTAGTTTTTTGACTATATCTCGAGAAATAAGCGAGATAGCGCCTTAAAACGAAAAGAATCATTAAATTTTTAGTTTTTTGACTATATCTCGAGAAATAAGCGAGATAGCGCCTAAAAACGAAAAAAATCATTAAATTTTTAGTTTTTTGACCATAACTCGAGAAATAAGCGAAGATAGCGCCTTAAAACGAAAAAAATCATTAATTTTTTAGTTTTTTGACTATATCTCGAGAAATAAGCGAGATAGCGCCTTAAAACGAAAAAAATCATTAAATTTTTAGTTTTTTGACTATATCTCGAGAAATAAGCGAGATAGCGCCTTAAAACGAAAAGAATCATTAATGTTTTAGTTTTTTGACTATATCTCGAGAAATAAGCGAGATAGCGCCTAAAAACGATAAAAATCATTAAATTTTTAGTTTTTTGACTATATCTCGAGAAATAAGCGAGATAGCGCCTTAAAACGAAAAGAATCATTAAATTTTTAGTTTTTTGACTATATCTCGAGAAATAAGCGAGATAGCGCCTTAAAACGAAAAGAATCATTAATTTTTTAGTTTTTTGACTATATCTCGAGAAATAAGCGAGATAGCGCCTAAAAACGATAAAGAATCATTAAATTTTTAGTTTTTTGACTATATCTCGAGAAATAAGCGAGATAGCGCCTTAAAACGAAAAGAATCATTAATGTTTTAGTTTTTTGAAACTATATCTCGAGAAATAAGCGAGATAGCGCCTAAAAACGATAAAAATCATTAAATTTTTAAGTTTTTTTGACTATATCTACGAGAAATAAGCGAGATAGCGCCTTAAAACGAAAAGAATCATTAAATTTTTAGTTTTTTGACTATATCTCGAGAAATAAGCGAGATAGCGCCTTAAAACGAAAAGAATCATTAATGTTTTAGTTTTTTGACTATATCTCGTGAAATAAGCGAGATAGCGCCTTAAAACGATAAAATCATTAAATTTTTAGTTTTTTGACTATATCTCGAGAAATAAGCGAGATAGCGCCTTAAAACGATAAAAATCATTAAATTTTTAGTTTTTTGACCATAACTCGAGAAATAAGCGAGATAGCGCCTTAAAACGAAAAGAATCATTAATGTTTTAGTTTTTTGACTATATCTCGTGAAATAAGCGAGATAGCGCCTAAAAACGAAAAAGAATCATTAAATTTTTAGTTTTTTGACTATATCTCGAGAAATAAGCGAGATAGCGCCTTAAAACGAAAAGAATCATTAATTTTTTAGTTTTTTGACTATATCTCGAGAAATAAGCGAGATAGCGCCTTAAAACGAAAAGAATCATTAATTTTTTAGTTTTTTGACTATATCTCGAGAAATAAGCGAGATAGCGCCTTAAAACGAAAAGAATCATTAAATTTTTAGTTTTTTGACTATATCTCGAGAAATAAGCGAGATAGCGCCTTAAAACGAAAAAAATCATTAAATTTTTAGTTTTTTGACTATATCTCGAGAAATAAGCGAGATAGCGCCTAAAAACGAAAAAAATCATTAAATTTTTAGTTTTTTGACTATATCTCGAGAAATAAGCGAGATAGCGCCTTAAAACGAAAAGAATCATTAATTTTTAGTTTTTTGACTATATCTCGAGAAATAAGCGAGATAGCGCCTAAAAACGAAAAGAATCATTAAATTTTTAGTTTTTTGACTATATCTCGAGAAATAAGCGAGATAGCGCCTTAAAACGAAAAAAATCATTAAATTTTTAGTTTTTTGACTATATCTCGAGAAATAAGCGAGATAGCGCCTTAAAACGAAAAGAATCATTAATTTTTTAGTTTTTTGACCATAACTCGAGAAATAAGCGAGATAGCGCCTTAAAACGAAAAGAATCATTAATTTTTTAGTTTTTTGACTATATCTCGTGAAATAAGCGAGATAGCGCCTAAAAACGATAAAAATCATTAAATTTTTAGTTTTTTGACTATATCTCGAGAAATAAGCGAGATAGCGCCTTAAAACGAAAAGAATCATTAAATTTTTAGTTTTTTGACTATATCTCGAGAAATAAGCGAGATAGCGCCTTAAAACGAAAAGAATCATTAAATTTTTAGTTTTTTGACTATATCTCGTGAAATAAGCGAGATAGCGCCTAAAAACGAAAAAATCATTAAATTTTTAGTTTTTTGACTATATCTCGAGAAATAAGCGAGATAGCGCCTTAAAACGAAAAGAATCATTAATTTTTTAGTTTTTTGACTATATCTCGAGAAATAAGCGAGATAGCGCCTAAAAACGATAAAGAATCATTAAATTTTTAGTTTTTTGACCATAACTCGAGAAATAAGCGAGATAGCGCCTTAAAACGAAAAGAATCATTAAATTTTTAGTTTTTTGACTATATCTCGAGAAATAAGCGAGATAGCGCCTAAAAAATCATTAAATTTTTAGTTTTTTGACTATATCTCGAGAAATAAGGAAAAAGCGCCTAAAAACAAAAAAAATTATTAAGTTTTTTTTTGACTATATCTCGTGAAATAAGCGAGATAGCGCCTAAAAACGATATAAATCCTAAAATTTTAAGTTTTTTGACTATATCTCGAGAAATAACGAGATAGCGCCTTAAAACGAAAAGAATCATTAATTTTTAGTTTTTTGACCATAACTCGAGAAATAAGCGAGATAGCGCCTTAAAAACGAAAAGAATCATTAAATTTTTAGTTTTTTGACTATATCTCGAGAAATAAGCGAGATAGCGCCTTAAAACGAAAAGAATCATTAATGTTTTAGTTTTTTGACTATATCTCGATGAAATAAGCGAGATAGCGCCTAAAAACGATAAAAATCATTAAATTTTTAGTTTTTTGACTATATCTCGAGAAATAAGCGAGATAGCGCCTAAAAACGATAAAAATCATTAATTTTTTAGTTTTTTGACTATAACTCGAGAAATAAGCGAGATAGCGCCTTAAAACGAAAAGAATCATTAATTTTTTAGTTTTTTGACTATATCTCGTGAAATAAGCGAGATAGCGCCTAAAAAACAAAAAGAATCATTAAATTTTTAGTTTTTTGACTATATCTCGAGAAATAAGCGAGATAGCGCCTTAAAACGAAAAGAATCATTAATTTTTTAGTTTTTTGACTATATCTCGAGAAATAAGCGAGATAGCGCCTTAAAACGAAAAGAATCATTAATCTTTTTAGTTTTTTGACTATATCTCGTGAAATAAGCGAGATAGCGCCTTAAAACGAAAAGAATCATTAAATTTTTAGTTTTTTGACTATATCTCGAGAAATAAGCGAGATAGCGCCTTAAAAACGAAAAGAATCATTAATGTTTTAGTTTTTTGACTATATCTCGTGAAATAAGCGAGATAGCGCCTAAAAACGATAAAAATCCTTAAATTTTTAGGTTTTTGGACTATATCTCGAGAAATAAGCGAGATAGCGCCTTAAAACGAAAAGAATCATTAATTTTTTAGTTTTTTGACCATAACTCGAGAAATAAGCGAGATAGCGCCTTAAAACGAAAAGAATCATTAATTTTTTAGTTTTTTGACTATATCTCGAGAAATAAGCGAGATAGCGCCTAAAAACGATAAAAATCATTAAATTTTTAGTTTTTTGACTATATCTCGAGAAATAAGCGAGATAGCGCCTTAAAACGAAAAAGAATCATTAATGTTTTAGTTTTTTGACTATATCTCGAGAAATAAGCGAGATAGCGCCTAAAAACGATAAAAATCATTAAATTTTTAGTTTTTTGACCATAACTCGAGAAATAAGCGAGATAGCGCCTTAAAACGAAAAGAATCATTAATTTTTTAGTTTTTTGACTATATCTCGTGAAATAAGCGAGATAGCGCCTAAAAACGAAAAGAATCATTAATTTTTTAGTTTTTTGACTATATCTCGAGAAATAAGCGAGATAGCGCCTTAAAACGAAAAGAATCATTAAATTTTTAGTTTTTTGACTATATCTCGAGAAATAAGCGAGATAGCGCCTTAAAACGAAAAGAATCATTAAATTTTTTAGTTTTTTGACTATATCTCGAGAAATAAGCGAGATAGCGCCTAAAAACGATAAAAATCATTAAATTTTTAGTTTTTTGGACTATATCTCGAGAAATAAGCGAGATAGCGCCTTAAAACGAAAAGAATCATTAAATTTTTAGTTTTTTGACCATAACTCGAGAAATAAGCGAGATAGCGCCTTAAAACGAAAAGAATCATTAATTTTTTAGTTTTTTGACTATATCTCGTGAAATAAGCGAGATAGCGCCTAAAAACGATAAAAATCATTAAATTTTTTAGTTTTTTGACTATATCTCGAGAAATAAGCGAGATAGCGCCTTAAAACGAAAAGAATCATTTAATTTTTAGTTTTTTGACTATATCTCGAGAAATAAGCGAGATAGCGCCTAAAAACGATAAAAATCATTAAATTTTTAGTTTTTTGACCATAACTCGAGAAATAAGCGAGATAGCGCCTTAAAACGAAAAGAATCATTAATTTTTTAGTTTTTTGACTATATCTCGTGAAATAAGCGAGATAGCGCCTAAAAACGATAAAAATCATTAAATTTTTAGTTTTTTGACTATATCTCGAGAAATAAGCGAGATAGCGCCTTAAAACGAAAAGAATCATTAATTTTTTAGTTTTTTGACTATATCTCGAGAAATAAGCGAGATAGCGCCTAAAAACGATAAAAATCATTAAATTTTTAGTTTTTTGACCATAACTCGAGAAATAAGCGAGATAGCGCCTTAAAACGAAAAGAATCATTAATTTTTTAGTTTTTTGACTATATCTCGTGAAATAAGCGAGATAGCGCCTAAAAACGATAAAAATCATTAAATTTTTAGTTTTTTGACTATATCTCGAGAAATAAGCGAGATAGCGCCTTAAAACGAAAAGAATCATTAAATTTTTTAGTTTTTTGACCATAACTCGAGAAATAAGCGAGATAGCGCCTTAAAACGAAAAGAATCATTAATTTTTTAGTTTTTTGACTATATCTCGTGAAATAAGCGAGATAGCGCCTAAAAACGATATAAAATCATTAAATTTTTAAGTTTTTTGACTATATCTCGAGAAATAAGCGAGATAGCGCCTTAAAACGAAAAGAATCATTAATTTTTTAGTTTTTTGACCATAACTCGAGAAATAAGCGAGATAGCGCCTTAAAACGAAAAGAATCATTAAATTTTTAGTTTTTTGACTATATCTCGAGAAATAAGCGAGATACCGCCTTAAAACGAAAAGAATCATTAAATTTTTAGTTTTTTGACTATATCTCGAGAAATAAGCGAGATAGCGCCTAAAAACGATAAAAATCCTTAAATTTTTAGTTTTTTGACTATATCTCGAGAAATAAGCGAGATAGCGCCTTAAAACGATAAAAATCATTAATTTTTTAGTTTTTTGACCATAACTCGAGAAATAAGCGAGATAGCGCCTTAAAACGAAAAGAATCATTAATGTTTTTAGTTTTTTGACTATATCTCGTGAAATAAGCGAGATAGCGCCTAAAAACGAAAAGAATCATTAAATTTTTAGTTTTTTGACTATATCTCGAGAAATAAGCGAGATAGCGCCTTAAAACGAAAAGAATCATTAAATTTTTAGTTTTTTGACTATATCTCGAGAAATAAGCGAGATAGCGCCTAAAAACGAAAAGAATCATTAAATTTTTAGTTTTTTGACTATATCTCGTGAAATAAGCGAGATAGCGCCTTAAAACGAAAAGAATCATTAAATTTTTAGTTTTTTGACTATATCTCGAGAAATAAGCGAGATAGCGCCTTAAAACGAAAAGAATCATTAATGTTTTTAGTTTTTTGACTATATCTCGTGAAATAAGCGAGATAGCGCCTAAAAACGATAAAAATCATTAAATTTTTAGTTTTTTGACTATATCTCGAGAAATAAGCGAGATAGCGCCTTAAAACGAAAAAAATCATTAATTTTTTAAATTTTTGACCATAACTCGAGAAATAAGCGAGATAGCGCCTTAAAACGAAAAGAATCATTAATGTTTTAGTTTTTTGACTATATCTCGTGAAATAAGCGAGATAGCGCCTAAAAACGATAAAAATCATTAAATTTTTAGTTTTTTGACTATATCTCGAGAAATAAGCGAGATAGCGCCTTAAAACGAAAAAGAATCATTAATTTTTTAGTTTTTTGACTATATCTCGTGAAATAAGCGAGATAGCGCCTAAAAAATAAAAAAAAAAAAGAATCATTAAATTTTTAGTTTTTTGACTATATCTCGAGAAATAAGCGAGATAACGCCTTAAAACGAAAAGAATCATTAATTTTTTTAGTTTTTGACTATATCTCGTGAAATAAGCGAGATAGCGCCAAAAAACGAAAAGAATCATTAAATTTTTAGTTTTTTGACTATATCTCGAGAAATAAGCGAGATAGCGCCTTAAAACGAAAAGAATCATTAATTTTTTAGTTTTTTGACTATATCTCGAGAAATAAGCGAGATAGCGCCTAAAAACGAAAAGAATCATTAAATTTTTAAGTTTTTTTGACTATATCTCGAGAAATAAGCGAGATAGCGCCTTAAAAACGAAAAGAATCATTAAATTTTTAGTTTTTTGACTATATCTCGAGAAATAAGCGAGATAGCGCCTAAAAACGATAAAAATCATTAAATTTTTAGTTTTTTGACCATAACTCGAGAAATAAGCGAGATAGCGCCTTAAAACGAAAAGAATCATTAATTTTTTAGTTTTTTGACTATATCTCGTGAAATAAGCGAGATAGCGCCTAAAAACGATAAAAATCATTAAATTTTTAGTTTTTTGACTATATCTCGAGAAATAAGCGAGATAGCGCCTTAAAACGAAAAGAATCATTAAATTTTTAGTTTTTTGACCTTAACTCGAGAAATAAGCGAGATAGCGCCTTAAAACGAAAAGAATCATTAATTTTTTAGTTTTTTGACTATATCTCGGGAAATAAGCGAGATAGCGCCTAAAAACGATATAAATCATAAAATTTTAAGTTTTTTGGACTATATCTCGAGAAATAAGCGAGATAGCGCCTTAAAACGAAAAGAATCATTAATTTTTTAGTTTTTTGACCATAACTCGAGAAATAAGCGAGATAGCGCCTTAAAAACGATAAAAATCATTAAATTTTTAGTTTTTTGACTATATCTCGAGAAATAAGCGAGATAGCGCCTAAAAACGAAAAAAATCATTAAATTTTTAGTTTTTTGACTATATCTCGAGAAATAAGCGAGATAGCGCCTAAAAACGAAAAAATCATTAAATTTTTAGTTTTTTGACTATATCTCGAGAAATAAGCGAGATAGCGCCTAAAAACGATAAAAATCATTAATTTTTTAGTTTTTTGACTATATCTCGAGAAATAAGCGAGATAGCGCCTTAAAACGAAAAGAATCATTAATTTTTTAGTTTTTTGACTATATCTCGAGAAATAAGCGAGATAGCGCCTAAAAACGATAAGAATCATTAAATTTTTAGTTTTTTGACTATATCTCGAGAAATAAGCGAGATAGCGCCTTAAAACGAAAAGAATCATTAATTTTTTAGTTTTTTGACTATATCTCGTGAAATAAGCGAGATAGCGCCTAAAAACGATAATAAATCATTAAATTTTTAGTTTTTTGACTATATCTCGAGAAATAAGCGAGATAGCGCCTTAAAACGAAAAGAATCATTAATTTTTTAGTTTTTTGACCATAACTCGAGAAATAAGCGAGATAGCGCCTTAAAACGAAAAGAATCATTAAATTTTTAGGTTTTTGACTATATCTCGAGAAATAAGCGAGATAGCGCCTTAAAACGAAAAAATCATTAAATTTTTAGTTTTTTGACTATATCTCGAGAAATAAGCGAGATAGCGCCTAAAAACGAAAAGAATCATTAAATTTTTAGTTTTTTGACTATAACTCGAGAAATAAGCGAGATAGCGCCTTAAAACGAAAAGAATCATTAATGTTTTAGTTTTTTGACTATATCTCGTGAAATAAGCGAGATAGCGCCTAAAAACGATAAAAATCATTAAATTTTTAGTTTTTTGACTATAACTCGAGAAATAAGCGAGATAGCGCCTTAAAACGAAAAGAATCATTAATTTTTTAGTTTTTTGACTATATCTCGAGAAATAAGCGAGATAGCGCCTTAAAACGATAAAAATCATTAAATTTTTAGTTTTTTGACTATATCTCGAGAAATAAGCGAGATAGCGCCTTAAAAACGAAAAAGAATCATTAATTTTTTAGTTTTTTGACTATATCTCGAGAAATAAGCGAGATAGCGCCTAAAAACGATAAAGAATCATTAAATTTTTAGTTTTTTGACTATATCTCGAGAAATAAGCGAGATAGCGCCTTAAAACGAAAAGAATCATTAATTTTTTAGTTTTTTGACTATATCTCGAGAAATAAGCGAGATAGCGCCTTAAAAACGATAAAAATCATTAAATTTTTAGTTTTTTGACCATATCTCGAGAAATAAGCGAGATAGCGCCTTAAAAACGAAAAGAATCATTAATTTTTTAGTTTTTTGACTATATCTCGAGAAATAAGCGAGATAGCGCCTAAAAACGAAAAGAATCATTAAATTTTAGTTTTTTGACTATATCTCGAGAAATAAGCGAGATAGCGCCTTAAAACGAAAAAAATCATTAAATTTTTAGTTTTTTGACCATAGAAATAAGCGAGATAGCGCCTTAAAAAAAGAATCATTAATTTTTAGTTTTTTGACTATATCTCGAGAAATAAGCGAGATAGCGCCTTAAAAACGATAAAAATCATTAAATTTTTAGTTTTTTGACTATATCTCGAGAAATAAGCGAGATAGCGCCTTAAAACGAAAAGAAATCATTAAATTTTTAGTTTTTTGACCATAACTCGAGAAATAAGCGAGATAGCGCCTAAAAAAGAATCATTAATTTTTAGTTTTTGACCAAACAAACTTTATATCTCGAGAAATAAGCGAGATAGCGCCTTAAAACGAAAAGAATCATTAATTTTTTAGTTTTTTGACTATATCTCGAGAAATAAGCGAGATAGCGCCTTAAAACGAAAAGAATCATTAAAAAATTTTAGTTTTTTGACCATAACTCGAGAAATAAGCGAGATAGCGCCTAAAAACGAAAAGAATCATTAAATTTTTAGTTTTTTGACCATAACTCGAGAAATAAGCGAGATAGCGCCTTAAAAACGAAAAGAATCATTAATTTTTTAGTTTTTTGACTATATCTCGTGAAATAAGCGAGATAGCGCCTAAAAACGATAAAAATCATTAAATTTTTAAGTTTTTTGACTATATCTCGAGAAATAAGCGAGATAGCGCCTTAAAACGAAAAAGAATCATTAATTTTTTAGTTTTTTGACTATATCTCGAGAAATAAGCGAGATAGCGCCTAAAAACGATAAAGAATCATTAAATTTTTAGTTTTTTGACCATAACTCGAGAAATAAGCGAGATAGCGCCTAAAAACGAAAAGAATCATTAATGTTTTAGTTTTTTGACTATATCTCGAGAAATAAGCGAGATAGCGCCTAAAAACGATAAAAATCATTAAATTTTTAAGTTTTTTGACTATATACTCGAGAAATAAGCGAGATAGCGCCTAAAAACGAAAAGAATCATTAAATTTTTTAGTTTTTTGACCATAACTCGAGAAATAAGCGAGATAGCGCCTTAAAACGAAAAGAATCATTAATTTTTTAGTTTTTTGACTATATCTCGTGAAATAAGCGAGATAGCGCCTAAAAACGATAAAAATCATTAAATTTTTAAGTTTTTTGACTATATCTCGAGAAATAAGCGAGATAGCGCCTTAAAAACGAAAAGAATCATTAATTTTTTAGTTTTTTGACTATATCTCGAGAAATAAGCGAGATAGCGCCTTAAAAACGATAAAAATCATTAAATTTTTAGTTTTTTGACTATAACTCGAGAAATAAGCGAGATAGCGCCTTAAAACGAAAAGAATCATTAATTTTTTAGTTTTTTGACTATATCTCGAGAAATAAGCGAGATAGCGCCTAAAAACGATAAAAGAATCATTAAATTTTTAGTTTTTTGACTATATCTCGAGAAATAAGCGAGATAGCGCCTTAAAAACGATAAAAAATCATTAAATTTTTTAGTTTTTTGACCATAACTCGAGAAATAAGCGAGATAGCGCCTAAAAACGAAAAGAATCATTAAATTTTTTAGTTTTTTTGACTATATCTCGAGAAATAAGCGAGATAGCGCCTTAAAAACGAAAAGAATCATTAAATTTTTTAGTTTTTTGACTATATCTCGAGAAATAAGCGAGATAGCGCCTAAAAACGAAAAAAATCATTAAATTTTTAGTTTTTTGACTATAACTCGAGAAATAAGCGAGATAGCGCCTTAAAAACGAAAAGAATCATTAAATTTTTAGTTTTTTGACTATATCTCGAGAAATAAGCGAGATAGCGCCTTAAAACGAAAAGAATCATTAATTTTTTAGTTTTTTGACTATATCTCGAGAAATAAGCGAGATAGCGCCTAAAAACGATAAAAATCATTAAATTTTTAGTTTTTTGACTATATCTCGAGAAATAAGCGAGATAGCGCCTTAAAAACGAAAAAGAATCATTAATTTTTTAGTTTTTTGACTATATCTCGAGAAATAAGCGAGATAGCGCCTAAAAACGATAAAAATCATTAAATTTTTAGTTTTTTGACCATATCTCGAGAAATAAGCGAGATAGCGCCTTAAAAACGAAAAGAATCATTAATTTTTTAGTTTTTTGACTATATCTCGAGAAATAAGCGAGATAGCGCCTAAAAACGATAAAAATCATTAAATTTTTTAGTTTTTTGACCATAACTCGAGAAATAAGCGAGATAGCGCCTTAAAAACGAAAAGAATCATTAATTTTTTAGTTTTTTGACTATATCTCGAGAAATAAGCGAGATAGCGCCTAAAAACGATAAAAATCATTAAATTTTTAGTTTTTTGACTATATCTCGAGAAATAAGCGAGATAGCGCCTTAAAAACGAAAAGAATCATTAATTTTTTAGTTTTTTGACTATATCTCGTGAAATAAGCGAGATAGCGCCTAAAAACGATAAAAATCATTAAATTTTTAGTTTTTTGACTATATCTCGAGAAATAAGCGAGATAGCGCCTTAAAACGAAAAAGAATCATTAATGTTTTTAGTTTTTTGACTATATCTCGAGAAATAAGCGAGATAGCGCCTAAAAACGATAAAAATCATTAAATTTTTAGTTTTTTGACTATATCTCGAGAAATAAGCGAGATAGCGCCTTAAAAACGAAAAGAATCATTAAATTTTTAGTTTTTTGACTATATCTCGAGAAATAAGCGAGATAGCGCCTAAAAACGATAAAAATCATTAAATTTTTAGTTTTTTGACTATATCTCGAGAAATAAGCGAGATAGCGCCTTAAAACGAAAAGAATCATTAAATTTTTAGTTTTTTGACTATATCTCGAGAAATAAGCGAGATAGCGCCTAAAAACGATAAAGAATCATTAAATTTTTAGTTTTTTGACTATAACTCGAGAAATAAGCGAGATAGCGCCTTAAAAACGAAAAGAATCATTAAATTTTTAGTTTTTTGACTATATCTCGAGAAATAAGCGAGATAGCGCCTAAAAACGATAAAAATCATTAAATTTTTAGTTTTTTGACTATATCTCGAGAAATAAGCGAGATAGCGCCTTAAAAACGAAAAGAATCATTAATTTTTTAGTTTTTTGACTATATCTCGAGAAATAAGCGAGATAGCGCCTTAAAAACGAAAAGAATCATTAAATTTTTAGTTTTTTGACTATATCTCGTGAAATAAGCGAGATAGCGCCTAAAAACGATAAAAATCATTAAATTTTTAAGTTTTTTTGACTATATCTCGAGAAATAAGCGAGATAGCGCCTTAAAAACGAAAAGAATCATTAATTTTTTAGTTTTTTGACTATAACTCGAGAAATAAGCGAGATAGCGCCTAAAAACGATAAAAATCATTAAAATTTTTAAGTTTTTTGACTATATCTCGAGAAATAAGCGAGATAGCGCCTTAAAAACGATAAAGAATCATTAAATTTTTTAGTTTTTTGACCATAACTCGAGAAATAAGCGAGATAGCGCCTTAAAACGAAAAGAATCATTAATTTTTTAGTTTTTTGACTATATCTCGAGAAATAAGCGAGATAGCGCCTAAAAACGATAAAAATCATTAAATTTTTAGTTTTTTGACTATATCTCGAGAAATAAGCGAGATAGCGCCTTAAAACGAAAAGAATCATTAATGTTTTAGTTTTTTGACTATATCTCGAGAAATAAGCGAGATAGCGCCTAAAAACGATAAAAATCATTAAATTTTTAGTTTTTTGACTATATCTCGAGAAATAAGCGAGATAGCGCCTTAAAACGAAAAGAATCATTTAATTTTTAGTTTTTTGACTATATCTCGAGAAATAAGCGAGATAGCGCCTAAAAACGATATAAATCATTAAATTTTTAGTTTTTTGACTATATCTCGAGAAATAAGCGAGATAGCGCCTTAAAACGAAAAGAATCATTAAATTTTTTAGTTTTTTGACCATAACTCGAGAAATAAGCGAGATAGCGCCTTAAAACGAAAAGAATCATTAATGTTTTAGTTTTTTGACTATATCTCGTGAAATAAGCGAGATAGCGCCTAAAAACGATAAAAATCATTAAATTTTTAGTTTTTTGACTATATCTCGAGAAATAAGCGATATAGCGCCTTAAAACGAAAAGAATCATTTAATTTTTAGCTTTTTGACTATATCTCGAGAAATAAGCGAGATAGCGCCTAAAAACGATATAAATCATTAAATTTTTAGTTTTTTTGACTATATCTCGAGAAATAAGCGAGATAGCGCCTTAAAAACGAAAAAAAATCATTAAATTTTTAGTTTTTTGACTATATCTCGAGAAATAAGCGAGATAGCGCCTTAAAAACGAAAAGAATCATTAAATTTTTTAGTTTTTTGACTATATCTCGTGAAATAAGCGAGATAGCGCCTTAAAAACGATAAAAATCATTAAATTTTTAGTTTTTTGACTATATCTCGAGAAATAAGCGAGATAGCGCCTTAAAACGAAAAGAATCATTAAATTTTTAGTTTTTTGACTATAACTCGAGAAATAAGCGAGATAGCGCCTTAAAAACGATAAAAAATCATTAAATTTTTAGTTTTTTGACCATAACTCGAGAAATAAGCGAGATAGCGCCTTAAAAACGAAAAGAATCATTAATTTTTTAGTTTTTTGACTATATCTCGAGAAATAAGCGAGATAGCGCCTTAAAAACGATAAAAGATCATTAAATTTTTAGTTTTTTGACCATAACTCGAGAAATAAGCGAGATAGCGCCTTAAAACGAAAAGAATCATTAAATTTTTATGTTTTTTGACTATATCTCGAGAAATAAGCGAGATAGCGCCTAAAAACGATAAAGAATCATTAATGTTTTAGTTTTTTGACTATATCTCGAGAAATAAGCGAGATAGCGCCTTAAAACGATAAAAATCATTAAATTTTTAGTTTTTTTGACTATATCTCGAGAAATAAGCGAGATAGCGCCTTAAAACGAAAAGAATCATTAATTTTTTTAGTTTTTTGACTATATCTCGAGAAATAAGCGAGATAGCGCCTTAAAACGATAAAGAATCATTAAATTTTTAGTTTTTTGACCATAACTCGAGAAATAAGCGAGATAGCGCCTTAAAACGAAAAGAATCATTAATGTTTTAGTTTTTTGACTATATCTCGTGAAATAAGCGAGATAGCGCCTAAAAACGATAAAAATCATTAAAATTTTTAGTTTTTTGACCATATCTCGAGAAATAAGCGAGATAGCGCCTTAAAACGAAAAGAATCATTAAATTTTTAGTTTTTTGACTATAACTCGAGAAATAAGCGAGATAGCGCCTAAAACGATAAAAATCATTAAATTTTTAGTTTTTTGACCATAACTCGAGAAATAAGCGAGATAGCGCCTTAAAACGATAAAAATCATTAAATTTTTAGTTTTTTTGACTATATCTCGAGAAATAAGCGAGATAGCGCCTTAAAACGAAAAGAATCATTAATTTTTTAGTTTTTTGACTATATCTCGAGAAATAAGCGAGATAGCGCCTTAAAACGAAAAAGAATCATTAAATTTTTAGTTTTTTGACTATATCTCGAGAAATAAGCGAGATAGCGCCTTAAAAACGAAAAGAATCATTAAATTTTTAGTTTTTTGACTATAACTCGAGAAATAAGCGAGATAGCGCCTAAAAACGAAAAGAATCATTAAGTTTTTAGTTTTTTGACTATATCTCGAGAAATAAGCGAGATAGCGCCTTAAAACGAAAAGAATCATTAAATTTTTAGTTTTTTGACTATAACTCGAGAAATAAGCGAGATAGCGCCTAAAAACGAAAAGAATCATTAAATTTTTAGTTTTTTGACCATATCTCGAGAAATAAGCGAGATAGCGCCTAAAAACGAAAAGAATCATTAAATTTTTTAGTTTTTTGACTATATCTCGAGAAATAAGCGAGATAGCGCCTAAAAACGAAAAGAATCATTAAATTTTTAGTTTTTTGACTATATCTCGAGAAATAAGCGAGATAGCGCCTTAAAACGAAAAGAATCATTAATTTTTTAGTTTTTTGACCATAACTCGAGAAATAAGCGAGATAGCGCCTTAAAACGAAAAAAATCATTAAATTTTTAGTTTTTTGACTATATCTCGAGAAATAAGCGAGATAGCGCCTTAAAACGAAAAGAATCATTAAATTTTTAGTTTTTTTGACCATAACTCGTGAAATAAGCGAGATAGCGCCTAAAAACGATAAAAGAATCATTAAATTTTTAGTTTTTTGACTATATCTCGAGAAATAAGCGAGATAGCGCCTAAAAACGAAAAGAATCATTAAATTTTTAGTTTTTTTGACCATAACTCGTGAAATAAGCGAGATAGCGCCTAAAAACGAAAAGAATCATTAAATTTTTAGTTTTTTGACTATATCTCGAGAAATAAGCGAGATAGCGCCTAAAAACGATAAAAATCATTAAATTTTTAGTTTTTTGACCATAACTCGAGAAATAAGCGAGATAGCGCCTTAAAAACGAAAAGAATCATTAAATTTTTGGTTTTTTGACTATATCTCGTGAAATAAGCGAGATAGCGCCTAAAAACGAAAAAAATCATTAAATTTTTAGTTTTTTGACCATAACTCGAGAAATAAGCGAGATAGCGCCTTAAAAACGAAAAGAATCATAAATTTTTAGTTTTTTGACTATATCTCGAGAAATAAGCGAGATAGCGCCTAAAAACGAAAAGAATCATAAAATTTTTAGTTTTTTTGACCATAACTCGAGAAATAAGCGAGATAGCGCCTTAAAACGAAAAAAAGAATCATTAAATTTTTAGTTTTTTGACTATATCTCGAGAAATAAGCGAGATAGCGCCTAAAAACGAAAAAAATCATTAAATTTTAAGTTTTTTGACCATAACTCGAGAAATAAGCGAGATAGCGCCTTAAAACGAAAAGAATCATTAAATTTTTAGTTTTTTTGACTATATCTCGAGAAATAAGCGAGATAGCGCCTAAAAACGATAAAAGAATCATTAAATTTTAGTTTTTTTGACCATATCTCGAGAAATAAGCGAGATAGCGCCTAAAAACGAAAAAGAATCATTAAATTTTTAGTTTTTTGACCATAACTCGAGAAATAAGCGAGATAGCGCCTAAAAACGAAAAAAATCATTAAATTTTTAGTTTTTTGACTATATCTCGAGAAATAAGCGAGATAGCGCCTTAAAACGAAAAGAATCATTAAATTTTTAGTTTTTTGACATATCTCGAGAAATAAGCGAGATAGCGCCTTAAAACGAAAAGAATCATTAAATTTTTAGTTTTTTGACCATATCTCGAGAAATAAGCGAGGTAGCGCCTAAAAACGATAAAAATCATTAAATTTTTAGTTTTTTGACTATAACTCGAGAAATAAGCGAGATAGCGCCTAAAAACGAAAAGAATCATTAAATTTTTAGTTTTTTGACCATATCTCGTGAAATAAGCGAGATAGCGCCTTAAAAACGAAAAGAATCATTAAATTTTTAGTTTTTTTGACCATATCTCGAGAAATAAGCGAGATAGCGCCTAAAAACGAAAAAAATCATTAAATTTTTAGTTTTGACCATAACTCGAGAAATAAGCCGAGATAGCGCCTAAAAACGATAAAAATCATTAAATTTTTAGTTTTTTGACTATATCTCGAGAAATAAGCGAGATAGCGCCTAAAAACGAAATCATTAAATTTTTAGTTTTTTGACCATAACTCGAAATATGAGATAGCGCCTTAAAACGAAAGAATCATTAAATTTTTAGTTTTTTGACTATATCTCGAGAAATAAGCGAGGTAGCGCCTTAAAACGAAAAAGATCATTAAATTTTTTAGTTTTTTGACCCATAACTCGAGAAATAAGCGAGATAGCGCCTTAAAACGATAAAAATCATTAAATTTTTAGTTTTTTGACTATATCTCGAGAAATAAGCGAGATAGCGCCTAAAAACGAAAAGAATCATTAAATTTTTAGTTTTTTGACTATATCTCGAGAAATAAGCGAGATAGCGCCTTAAAACGAAAAGAATCATTGAATTTTTAGTTTTTTGACTATATCTCGAGAAATAAGCGAGATAGCGCCTTAAAACGAAAAAAATCATTAAATTTTTAGTTTTTTGACTATATCTCGAGAAATAAGCGAGATAGCGGCTTAAAACGAATAGAATCATTAATTTTTGGTTTTTTGACTATATCTCGAGAAATAAGCGAGGTAGCGCCTAAAAACGATAAAAATCATTAAATTTTTAGTTTTTTGACCATAACTCGAGATATAAGCGAGATAGCGCCTTAAAAACGATAAAATCATTAAATTTTAGTTTTTTGACTATATCTCGAGAAATAAGCGAGATAGCGCCTTAAAACGAAAAAAATCATTAAATTTTTAGTTTTTTGACCATAACTCGAGAAATAAGCGAGATAGCGGCTTAAAACGAAGAGAATCATTAATTTTTGGTTTTTTGACTATATCTCGGGAAATAAGCGAGGTAGCGCCTAAAAACGATAAAAATCATTAAATTTTTAGTTTTTTGACTATATCTCGAGAAATAAGCGAGATAGCGCCTTAAAACGAAAAGAATCATTAAATTTTTAGTTTTTTGACTATATCTCGAGAAATAAGCGAGATAGCGCCTAAAAACGAAAAGAATCATTAAATTTTGGTTTTTTGACCATATCTCGAGAAATAAGCGAGATAGCGCCTTAAAACGAAAAAAATCATTAAATTTTTAGTTTTTTGACTATATCTCGTGAAATAAGCGAGATAGCGCCTTAAAACGATAAAGAATCATTAAATTTTTAGTTTTTTGACCATAACTCGAGAAATAAGCGAGATAGCGCCTAAAAACGAAAAGAATCATTAAATTTTTAGTTTTTTGACTATATCTCGAGAAATAAGCGAGATAGCGCCTTAAAACGATAAAGAATCATAAATGTTTTAGTTTTTTTGACAATATCTCGGGAAATAAGCGAGATAGCGCCCTAAAAACGATAAAAATCATTAAATTTTTAGTTTTTTGACTATATCTCGAGAAATAAGCGAGATAGCGCCTTAAAACGAAAAGAATCATTAAATTTTTAGTTTTTTGACTATATCTCGAGAAATAAGCGAGATAGCGCCTAAAAACGATAAAAATCATTAAGTTTTTGGTTTTTTGACTATATCTCGAGAAATAAGCGAGGTAGCGCCTAAAAACGATAAAAATCATTAAATTTTTAGTTTTTTTACCATAACTCGAGAAATAAGCGAGATAGCGCCTTAAAACGAATAGAATCATTAAATTTTTAGTTTTTTGACTATATCTCGAGAAATAAGCGAGATAGCGCCTTAAAACGAAAAAAATCATTAAATTTTTAGTTTTTTTGACCATAACTCGAGAAATAGCGAGATAGCGCCTTAAAACGAAAAGAATCATTAAATTTTTAGTTTTTTTGACTATATCCGAGAAATAAGCGAGATAGCGCCTTAAAAACGAAAAGAATCATTAAGTTTTAGTTTTTTGACTATATCTCGAGAAATAAGCGAGATAGCGCCTTAAAACGATAAAAATCATTAAATTTTTTAGTTTTTTGACTATATCTCGAGAAATAAGCGAGATAGCGCCTTAAAACGAAGAGAATCATTAAATTTTAGTTTTTGACTATATCTCGAGAAATAAGCGAGATAGCGCCTTAAAACGAAAAGAATCATTAATTTTTTAGTTTTTTGACTATATCTCGGGAAATAAGCGAGATAGCGCCTAAAAACGATAAAAATCATTAAGTTTTTAGTTTTTTTGACTATATCTCGAGAAATAAGCGAGATAGCGCCTTAAAACGAAAAGAATCATTAAATTTTTAGTTTTTTGACTATATCTCGAGAAATAAGCGAGATAGCGCCTTAAAACGAAAAGAATCATTAAATTTTTAGTTTTTTGACTATAACTCGAAATAAGCGAGATAGCGCCTAAAAACGATAAAAATCATTAAATTTTTAGTTTTTTGACTATATCTCGAGAAATAAGCGAGATAGCGCCTTAAAAACGAAAAAAATCATTAAATTTTTAGTTTTTTGACCATAACTCGAGAAATAAGCGAGATAGCGCCTTAAAACGATAAAGAATCGTTAAATTTTTAGTTTTTTTGACTATATCTCGAGAAATAAGCGAGATAGCGCCTTAAAAACGATAAAGAATCATTAAATTTTTAGTTTTTCGACCATAACTCGAGAAATAAGCGAGATAGCGCCTAAAAACGAAAAGAATCATTAAATTTTTAGTTTTTTTGACTATATCTCGAGAAATAAGCGAGATAGCGCCTTAAAAGCGAAAAAAATCATTAAATTTTTAGTTTTTTGACTATATCTCGAGAAATAAGCGAGATAGCGCCTTAAAACGAAAAGAATCATTAAATTTTTAGTTTTTTGACCATAACTCGAGAAATAAGCGAGATAGCGCCTTAAAACGAAAAGAATCATTAAATTTTTAGTTTTTTTGACTATATCTCGAGAAATAAGCGAGATAGGGCCTTAAAAACGATAAAAGAATCATTAAATTTTTAGTTTTTTGACTATATCTCGAGAAATAAGCGAGATAGCGCCCTAAAAACGAAAAAATCATTAAATTTTTAGTTTTTTTGACTATATCTCGAGAAATAAGCGAGATAGCGCCTTAAAACGAAAAAGAATCATTAAATTTTTAGTTTTTTGACCATAACTCGAGAAATAAGCGAGATAGCGCCTTAAAACGAAAAAGAATCATTAAATTTTTAGTTTTTTGACCATAACTCGAGAAATAAGCGAGATAGCGCCTTAAAAACGAAAAGAATCATTAAATTTTTAGTTTTTTGGACTATATCTCGAGGAAATAAGCGAGATAGCGCCTAAAAACGAAAAGAATCATTAAATTTTTGAGTTTTTTGACCATATCTCGAGAAATAAGCGAGATAGCGCTTTTTTTCTTCTCGCAGGCCTTAAAACGAAAAGAATCATTAAATTTTTTAGTTTTTTGACTATATCTCGAGAAATAAGCGAGATAGCGCCTTAAAACGAAAAGAATCATTAAATGTTTTAGTTTTTTTGACTATATCTCGTGAAATAAGCGAGATAGCGCCTAAAAAACGATAAAAATCATTAAATTTTTAGTTTTTTTGACTATATCTCGAGAAATAAGCGAGATAGCGCCTTAAAACGAAAAAAATCATTAAATTTTAGTTTTTTGACCATAACTCGAGAAATAAGCGAGAATAGCGCCCTAAAAACGAAAAGAATCATTAAATTTTTAGTTTTTTGACTATATCTCGAGAAATAAGCGAGATAGCGCCTTAAAAACGAAAAGAATCATTAAATTTTTAGTTTTTTGACTATATCTCGAGAAATAAGCGAGATAGCGCCTAAAAACGATAAAAATCATTAAATTTTTAGTTTTTTGACTATATCTCGTGAAATAAGCGAGATAGCGCCTTAAAAACGATATAAAATCGTTAAATTTTGAGTTTTTTGACTATATCTCGAGAAATAAGCGAGATAGCGCCTTAAAACGAAAAAAATCATTAAATTTTTAGTTTTTTGACCATAACTCGTGAAATAAGCGAGATAGCGCCTAAAAACGCTAAAATCATTAAATTTTTAATTTTTTGACTATATCTCGAGAAATAAGCGAGATAGCGCCTAAAAACGAAAAAAAAAAGAATCATAAATTTTTTAGTTTTTTGACCATAACTCGAGAAATAAGCGAGATGGCGCCTTAAAAACGAAAAGAATCATTAAATTTTTAGTTTTTTGACTATATCTCGAGAAATAAGCGAGATAGCGCCTTAAAACGAAAAAAATCATTAAAATTTTTAGTTTTTTGACCATAACTCGAGAAATAAGCGAGATAGCGCCTTAAAACCGAAAAGAATCATTAAAGTTTTAGTTTTTTTGACTATATCTAAAAATCGAGAAATAAGCGAGATAGCGCCTTAAAACGAAAAAGAATCATTAAATTTTTAGTTTTTTGACTATATCTCGTGAAATAAGCGAGATAGCGCCTAAAAACGATAAAAGAATCATTAAATTTTTAGTTTTTTGACTATATCTCGAGAAATAAGCGAGATAGCGCCTTAAAAGCGAAAAGAATCATTAAATGTTTTAGTTTTTTGACCATATCTCGAGAAATAAGCGAGATAGCGCCTAAAAACGAGAAAGAATCATTAAATTTTTAGTTTTTTTGACTATATCTCGAGAAATAAGCGAGATAGCGCCTTAAAAACGAAAAGAATCATTAATGTTTTAGGTTTTTTGACTATATCTCGAGAAATAAGCGAGATAGCGCTTAAAAGCGAAAAAAATCATTAAATTTTTAGTTTTTTTGACTATAACTCGTGAAATAAGCGAGATAGCGCCTTAAAAACGAAAAGAATCATTAATTTTTAGTTTTTTGGACTATAACTCGAGAAATAAGCGAGATAGCGCCTTAAAAACAATAAAAATCATTAAAGTTTTAGTTTTTTGACTATATCTCGTGAAATAAGCGAGATAGCGCCTTAAAACGAAAAAAATCATTAAATTTTTAGTTTTTTGACTATATCTCGTGAAATAAGCGAGATAGCGCCTTAAAACGATAAGAATCATTAATTTTTTAGTTTTTTGACTATATCTCGAGAAATAAGCGAGATAGCGCCTTAAAAGCGAAAAGAATCATTAAATTTTTAGTTTTTTGACTATATCTCGAGAAATAAGCGAGATAGCGCCTTAAAAAGAAAAAAAAAAAATAAGAAAAAAAAAAATTTTAGTTCCAAACCAAAAAAAGAACGAAAAAGAATCATTAATTTTTTAGTTTTTTTGACTATATCTCGAGAAATAAGCGAGATAGCGCCCTTAAAACGAAAAAAGTCATTAAATTTTTAGTTTTTTGACCATAGCTCGAGAAATAAGCGAGATAGCGCCTTAAAAGCGAAAAGAATCATTAAGTTTTTAGATTTTTTGACTATATCTCGTGAAATAAGCGAGATAGCGCCTAAAAAAACGATATAAATCATTAAATTTTTAGTTTTTTGACTATATCTCGTGAAATAAGCGAGATAGCGCCTTAAAACGATAAAAATCATTAATGTTTTTAGTTTTTCTGACTATATCTCGAGAAATAAGCGAGATAGCGCCTAAAAACGATAAAAATCATTAAATTTTTAGTTTTTTTGACCATAACTCGAGAAGTAAGCGAGATAGCGCCTATAAACGAAATGAATCATTAAACTTTTAGTTTTTTGACTATATCTCGTGAAATAAGCGAGATAGCGCCTTAAAAACGATAAAAATCATTAAATTTTTAGTTTTTTGACCATAACTCGAGAAATAAGCGAGATAGCGCCTTAAAACGAAAAGAATCATTAAATTTTTTAGTTTTTTGACTATATCTCGAGAAATAAGCGAGATAGCGCCTATAAACGAAATGAATCATTAAACTTTTAGTTTTTTGACTATATCTCGTGAAATAAGCGAGATAGCGGCTAAAAACGAAAAGAATCATTAAATTTTTAGTTTTTTTGACTATATCTCGAGAAATAAGCGAGATAGCGCCTTAAAACGAAAAGAATCATTAATTTTTTAGTTTTTTGACCATAACTCGAGAAATAAGCGAGATAGCGCCTAAAAACGAAAAGAATCATTAAATTTTTAGTTTTTTTGACTATATCTCGTGAAATAAGCGAGATAGCGCCTTAAAAACGAAAAGAATCATTAATATTTTTAGTTTTTTGACTATATCTCGTAGAAATAAGCGAGATAGCGCCTAAAAACGAAAAAAATCATTAAATTTTTAGTTTTTTGACTATATCTCGAGAAATAAGCGAGATAGCGCCTTAAAAACGAAAAGAATCATTAAATTTTTAGTTTTTTGACCATAACTCGTGAAATAAGCGAGATAGCGCCTAAAAACGAAAAGAATCATTAAATTTTTTAGTTTTTTGACTATATCTCGAGAAATAAGCGAGATAGCGCCTAAAAACGATAAAAATCATTAAATTTTTAGTTTTTTTGACTATATCTCGTGAAATAAGCGAGATAGCGCCTTAAAAACGAAAAAAATCATTAAATTTTTTAGTTTTTTGACTATATCTCGAGAAATAAGCGAGATAGCGCCTTAAAAACGAAAAGAATCATTAAATTTTTAGTTTTTTGACCATAACTCGAGAAATAAGCGAGATAGCGCCTTAAAACGAAAAGAATCATTAATGTTTTAGTTTTTTTGACTATATCTCGTGAAATAAGCGAGATAGCGCCTAAAAGCGATAAAAATCATTAAATTTTTAGTTTTTTTGACTATATCTCGAGAAATAAGCGAGATAGCGCCTTAAAAACGAAAAAAATCATTAAATTTTTTAGTTTTTTGACTATATCTCGAGAAATAAGCGAGATAGCGCCTTAAAAACGAAAAGAATCATTAATGTTTTTAGTTTTTTGACTATATCTCGTGAAATAAGCGAGATAGCGCCTAAAAACGAAAAGAATCATTAAATTTTTAGTTTTTTGACTATATCTCGAGAAATAAGCGAGATAGCGCCTTAAAACGAAAAGAATCATTAAATTTTTAGTTTTTTGACTATATCTCGTGAAATAAGCGAGATAGCGCCTTAAAACGAAAAAAATCATTAAATTTTTAGTTTTTTGACTATAACTCGAGAAATAAGCGAGATAGCGCCTTAAAAACGAAAAGAATCATTAAATTTTTAGTTTTTTGACTATATCTCGTGAAATAAGCGAGATAGCGCCTTAAAAACGAAAAGAATCATTAATTTTTTAGTTTTTTTGACTATATCTCGTGAAATAAGCGAGATAGCGCCTTAAAAACGAAAAGAATCATTAATTTTTTAGTTTTTTGACTATATCTCGTGAAATAAGCGAGATAGCGCCTAAAAACGATAAAAATCATTAAATTTTTAGTTTTTTTGACTATATCTCGAGAAATAAGCGAGATAGCGCCTTAAAACGAAAAGAATCATTAATTTTTTTAGTTTTTTGACTATATCTCGTGAAATAAGCGAGATAGCGCCTAAAAACGATAAAAATCATTAAATTTTTAGTTTTTTTGACTATATCTCGAGAAATAAGCGAGATAGCGCCTTAAAACGAAAAGAATCATTAATTTTTTAGTTTTTTGACTATATCTCGAGAAATAAGCGAGATAGCGCCTAAAAACGAAAAAAATCATTAAATTTTTAAGTTTTTTGACTATATCTCGAGAAATAAGCGAGATAGCGCCTTAAAACGAAAAGAATCATTAAATTTTTAGTTTTTTGACCATAACTCGAGAAATAAGCGAGATAGCGCCTTAAAAACGAAAAAGAATCATTAATTTTTTAGTTTTTTGACTATATCTCGTGAAATAAGCGAGATAGCGCCTAAAAACGAAAAAAATCATTAAATTTTTAGTTTTTTTGACTATATCTCGAGAAATAAGCGAGATAGCGCCTTAAAACGAAAAAGAATCATTAAATTTTTAGTTTTTTGACTATATCTCGAGAAATAAGCGAGATAGCGCCTTAAAAACGAAAAGAATCATTAAATTTTTTAGTTTTTTGACTATATCTCGTGAAATAAGCGAGATAGCGCCTTAAAACGAAAAGAATCATTAAATTTTTAGTTTTTTTGACTATATCTCGAGAAATAAGCGAGATAGCGCCTAAAAACGATAAAAATAAATAGCATTAAATTTTTAGTTTTTTGACTATATCTCGAGAAATAAGCGAGATAGCGCCTTAAAAACGAAAAGAATCATTAAATTTTTTAGTTTTTTGACCATAACTCGAGAAATAAGCGAGATAGCGCCTTAAAACGAAAAGAATCATTAATTTTTTAGTTTTTTGACTATATCTCGAGAAATAAGCGAGATAGCGCCTAAAAACGAAAAGAATCATTAAATTTTTAGTTTTTTTGACTATATCTCGAGAAATAAGCGAGATAGCGCCTTAAAACGAAAAGAATCATTAAATTTTTTAGTTTTTTGACTATATCTCGAGAAATAAGCGAGATAGCGCCTAAAAACGAAAAGAATCATTAAATTTTTAGTTTTTTTGACTATATCTCGAGAAATAAGCGAGATAGCGCCTTAAAACGAAAAGAATCATTAAATTTTTAGTTTTTTGACTATATCTCGAGAAATAAGCGAGATAGCGCCTTAAAAACGAAAAGAATCATTAAATTTTTAGTTTTTTGACTATATCTCGAGAAATAAGCGAGATAGCGCCTAAAAACGATAAAAATCATTAAATTTTTAGTTTTTTGACTATATCTCGAGAAATAAGCGAGATAGCGCCTTAAAAACGAAAAGAATCATTAAATTTTTTAGTTTTTTGACCATAACTCGAGAAATAAGCGAGATAGCGCCTTAAAACGAAAAGAATCATTAAATTTTTAGTTTTTTGACTATATCTCGAGAAATAAGCGAGATAGCGCCTAAAAACGATAAAAATCATTAAATTTTTAGTTTTTTGACCATATCTCGAGAAATAAGCGAGATAGCGCCTTAAAACGAAAAGAATCATTAAATTTTTTAGTTTTTTTGACTATATCTCGAGAAATAAGCGAGATAGCGCCTTAAAAACGATAAAAAATCATTAAATTTTTAGTTTTTTTGACTATATCTCGAGAAATAAGCGAGATAGCGCCTTAAAAACGAAAAGAATCATTAAATTTTTAGTTTTTTGACTATATCTCGAGAAATAAGCGAGATAGCGCCTAAAAACGATAAAAATCATTAAATTTTTAGTTTTTTGACCATATCTCGAGAAATAAGCGAGATAGCGCCTTAAAAACGAAAAGAATCATTAATTTTTAGTTTTTTGACTATATCTCGAGAAATAAGCGAGATAGCGCCTTAAAAACGAAAAAAGATCATTAAATTTTTAGTTTTTTGACTATATCTCGAGAAATAAGCGAGATAGCGCCTTAAAAACGAAAAGAATCATTAAATTTTTAGTTTTTTGACTATATCTCGAGAAATAAGCGAGATAGCGCCTAAAAACGAAAAGAATCATTAAATTTTTAGTTTTTTTGACTATATCTCGAGAAATAAGCGAGATAGCGCCTAAAAACGAAAAAGAATCATTAAATTTTTAGTTTTTTTGACTATATCTCGAGAAATAAGCGAGATAGCGCCTTAAAAACGAAAAGAATCATTAATTTTTTAGTTTTTTGACTATATCTCGAGAAATAAGCGAGATAGCGCCTAAAAACGATAAAGAATCATTAAATTTTTAGTTTTTTGACTATATCTCGAGAAATAAGCGAGATAGCGCCTAAAAACGAAAAAAATCATTAAATTTTTAGTTTTTTGACTATAACTCGAGAAATAAGCGAGATAGCGCCTTAAAAACGAAAAGAATCATTAATGTTTTTAGTTTTTTGACTATATCTCGAGAAATAAGCGAGATAGCGCCTAAAAACGAAAAAAATCATTAAATTTTTAGTTTTTTTGACTATATCTCGAGAAATAAGCGAGATAGCGCCTTAAAACGAAAAGAATCATTAATTTTTTAGTTTTTTGACTATATCTCGAGAAATAAGCGAGATAGCGCCTAAAAACGAAAAAAATCATTAAATTTTTAGTTTTTTGACCATAACTCGAGAAATAAGCGAGATAGCGCCTTAAAACGAAAAGAATCATTAATTTTTAGTTTTTTGACTATATCTCGAGAAATAAGCGAGATAGCGCCTTAAAAACGATAAAAATCATTAAATTTTTAGTTTTTTGACTATATCTCGAGAAATAAGCGAGATAGCGCCTTAAAAACGAAAAGAATCATTAAATTTTTTAGTTTTTTTGACCATATCTCGAGAAATAAGCGAGATAGCGCCTAAAAACGAAAAGAATCATTAAATTTTTTAGTTTTTTGACTATATCTCGAGAAATAAGCGAGATAGCGCCTAAAAACGATAAAAATCATTAAATTTTTAGTTTTTTTGACTATATCTCGAGAAATAAGCGAGATAGCGCCTTAAAAACGAAAAGAATCATTAAATTTTTTAGTTTTTTGACTATATCTCGAGAAATAAGCGAGATAGCGCCTTAAAAACGATAAAGAATCATTAAATTTTTAGTTTTTTGACTATAACTCGAGAAATAAGCGAGATAGCGCCTTAAAACGAAAAAGAATCATTAATTTTTTAGTTTTTTGACTATATCTCGTGAAATAAGCGAGATAGCGCCTAAAAACGATAAAAATCATTAAATTTTTAGTTTTTTGACTATATCTCGAGAAATAAGCGAGATAGCGCCTTAAAACGAAAAGAATCATTAAATTTTTTAGTTTTTTGACTATAACTCGAGAAATAAGCGAGATAGCGCCTTAAAAACGATAAAGAATCATTAAATTTTTAGTTTTTTGACTATATCTCGAGAAATAAGCGAGATAGCGCCTTAAAAACGAAAAGAATCATTAAATTTTTTAGTTTTTTGACTATATCTCGAGAAATAAGCGAGATAGCGCCTAAAAACGAAAAAAATCATTAAATTTTTAGTTTTTTGACTATATCTCGAGAAATAAGCGAGATAGCGCCTTAAAAACGAAAAAAATCATTAAATTTTTTTAGTTTTTTGACCATAACTCGAGAAATAAGCGAGATAGCGCCTTAAAAACGAAAAAGAATCATTAATTTTTTAGTTTTTTGACTATATCTCGAGAAATAAGCGAGATAGCGCCTAAAAACGATAAGAATCATTAAATTTTTAGTTTTTTGACTATATCTCGAGAAATAAGCGAGATAGCGCCTTAAAAACGAAAAGAATCATTAATTTTTAGTTTTTTGACTATATCTCGAGAAATAAGCGAGATAGCGCCTTAAAAACGAAAAGAATCATTAATTTTTTAGTTTTTTGACTATATCTCGAGAAATAAGCGAGATAGCGCCTTAAAAACGAAAAGAATCATTAAATTTTTAGTTTTTTTGACTATATCTCGAGAAATAAGCGAGATAGCGCCTTAAAACGAAAAGAATCATTAATGTTTTTAGTTTTTTTGACTATATCTCGTGAAATAAGCGAGATAGCGCCTAAAAACGATAAAAATCATTAAATTTTTAGTTTTTTGACCATATCTCGAGAAATAAGCGAGATAGCGCCTAAAAACGAAAAGAATCATTAATTTTTTAGTTTTTTGACCATATCTCGAGAAATAAGCGAGATAGCGCCTTAAAACGAAAAGAATCATTAAATTTTTAGTTTTTTGACCATAACTCGAGAAATAAGCGAGATAGCGCCTAAAAACGAAAAGAATCATTAAATTTTTAGTTTTTTGACTATATCTCGAGAAATAAGCGAGATAGCGCCTAAAAACGAAAAAAATCATTAAATTTTTAGTTTTTTGACTATATCTCGAGAAATAAGCGAGATAGCGCCTTAAAAACGAAAAGAATCATTAATTTTTAGTTTTTTGACCATAACTCGAGAAATAAGCGAGATAGCGCCTAAAAACGAAAAAATAACATTAAATTTAGTTTTTTGACCATAACTCGAGAAATAAGCGAGATAGCGCCTTAAAACGAAAAGAATCATTAATTTTTTAATTTTTAGTTTTTGACTATATACTCGAGAAATAAGCGAGATAGCGCCTTAAAACGAAAAGAATCATTAAATTTTTAGTTTTTTTGACCATATCTCGAGAAATAAGATAGCGCCTTAAAAACGATAAAAATCATTAATTTTTAGTTTTTTGACTATATCTCGAGAAATAAGCGAGATAGCGCCTAAAAACGAAAAAAATCATTAAATTTTTAGTTTTTTGACCATAACTCGAGAAATAAGCGAGATAGCGCCTTAAAACGAAAAAGAATCATTAATTTTTAGTTTTTTGACTATATCTCGAGAAATAAGCGAGATAGCGCCTAAAAACGAAAAGAATCATTAATTTTTTAGTTTTTTGACTATATCTCGTGAAATAAGCGAGATAGCGCCTTAAAAACGAAAAGAATCATTAAATTTTTAAGTTTTTTGACTATATCTCGAGAAATAAGCGAGATAGCGCCTAAAAACGAAAAGAATCATTAATTTTTTAGTTTTTTGACTATATCTCGAGAAATAAGCGAGATAGCGCCTAAAAACGAAAAGAATCATTAAAATTTTAGTTTTTTGACCTATATCTCGAGAAATAAGCGAGATAGCGCCTTAAAACGAAAAGAATCATTAATTTTTAGTTTTTTGACTATATCTCGAGAAATAAGCGAGATAGCGCCTAAAAACGATAAAAATCATTAATTTTTAGTTTTTTGACTATATCTCGAGAAATAAGCGAGATAGCGCCTAAAAACGAAAAGAATCATTAATTTTTTAGGTTTTTGACTATATCTCGAGAAATAAGCGAGATAGCGCCTTAAAACGAAAAAAATCATTAAATTTTTAGTTTTTTGACCATAACTCGAGAAATAAGCGAGATAGCGCCTTAAAACGAAAAGAATCATTAATGTTTTAGTTTTTTGACTATATCTCGTGAAATAAGCGAGATAGCGCCTAAAAACGATAAAAATCATTAAAATTTTAGTTTTTTGACTATATCTCGAGAAATAAGCGAGATAGCGCCTTAAAACGAAAAGAATCATTAATTTTTAGTTTTTTGACTATAACTCGAGAAATAAGCGAGATAGCGCCTAAAAACGATAAAAATCATTAAATTTTTAGTTTTTTGACCATAACTCGAGAAATAAGCGAGATAGCGCCTTAAAACGAAAAAGAATCATTAAATTTTTAGTTTTTTGACCATAACTCGAGAAATAAGCGAGATAGCGCCTAAAAACGAAAAGAATCATTAAATTTTAGTTTTTTGACTATATCTCGAGAAATAAGCGAGATAGCGCCTTAAAACGAAAAGAATCATTAATGTTTTAGTTTTTTGACTATATCTCGTGAAATAAGCGAGATAGCGCCTAAAAACGATAAAAATCATTAAATTTTTAGTTTTTTGACTATATCTCGAGAAATAAGCGAGATAGCGCCTTAAAAACGAAAAGAATCATTAATTTTTTAGTTTTTTGACCATAACTCGAGAAATAAGCGAGATAGCGCCTTAAAACGAAAAGAATCATTAAATTTTTAGTTTTTTGACTATAACTCGAGAAATAAGCGAGATAGCGCCTTAAAACGAAAAGAATCATTAAATTTTTAGTTTTTTGACCATAACTCGAGAAATAAGCGAGATAGCGCCTAAAAACGATAAAGAATCATTAAATTTTTAGTTTTTTGACTATATCTCGAGAAATAAGCGAGATAGCGCCTTAAAACGAAAAGAATCATTAATTTTTTAGTTTTTTGACTATAACTCGAGAAATAAGCGAGATAGCGCCTTAAAACGAAAAGAATCATTAATTTTTAGTTTTTTGACTATATCTCGTGAAATAAGCGAGATAGCGCCTAAAAACGATAAAAAAAATCATAAAATTTTTAGTTTTTTGACTATATCTCGAGAAATAAGCGAGATAGCGCCTTAAAACGAAAAGAATCATTAATTTTTAGTTTTTTGACTATATCTCGAGAAATAAGCGAGATAGCGCCTAAAAACGATAAAAATCATTAAATTTTAAGTTTTTTGACTATATCTCGAGAAATAAGCGAGATAGCGCCTTAAAACGATAATCATTAATTTTTTAGTTTTTTGACTATATCTCGAGAAATAAGCGAGATAGCGCCTAAAAACGAGAAGAATCATTAAATTTTTAGTTTTTTGACTATATCTCGAGAAATAAGCGAGATAGCGCCTTAAAAACGAAAAGAATCATTAAATTTTTAGTTTTTTGACCATAACTCGAGAAATAAGCGAGATAGCGCCTTAAAACGAAAAGAATCATTAATTTTTTAGTTTTTTGACTATATCTCGTGAAATAAGCGAGATAGCGCCTTAAAAACGATAAAAATCATTAAATTTTTAGTTTTTGACTATATCTCGAGAAATAAGCGAGATAGCGCCTAAAAACGAAAAGAATCATTAATTTTTAGTTTTTTGACCATAACTCGAGAAATAAGCGAGATAGCGCCTTAAAACGAAAAAAATCATTAATGTTTTAGTTTTTTGACTATATCTCGTGAAATAAGCGAGATAGCGCCTAAAAACGATAAAAATCCTTAAATTTTAAGTTTTTTGACTATATCTCGAGAAATAAGCGAGATAGCGCCTTAAAACGAAAAGAATCATTAATTTTTTAGTTTTTTGACCATAACTCGAGAAATAAGCGAGATAGCGCCTAAAAACGAAAAGAATCTAAATTAAATTTTAGTTTTTTGACCATAACTCGAGAAATAAGCGAGATAGCGCCTTAAAAAACGAAAGAATCATTAATGTTTTTAGTTTTTTGACTATATCTCGAGAAATAAGCGAGATAGCGCCTAAAAACGATAAAAATCATTAATTTTTAGTTTTTTGACTATATCTCGAGAAATAAGCGAGATAGCGCCAAAATAAAAACGAAAAGAATCATTAAATTTTTAGTTTTTTGACCATAACTCGAGAAATAAGCGAGATAGCGCCTAAAAACGAAAAGAATCATTAAATTTTTAGTTTTTTGACTATATCTCGAGAAATAAGCGAGATAGCGCCTTAAAACGAAAAGAATCATTAATTTTTTAGTTTTTTGACCATAACTCGAGAAATAAGCGAGATAGCGCCTAAAAACGAAAAGAATCATTAATGTTTTAGTTTTTTGACTATATCTCGAGAAATAAGCGAGATAGCGCCTAAAAACGATAAAAATCATTAAATTTTTAGTTTTTTGACTATATCTCGAGAAATAAGCGAGATAGCGCCTTAAAACGAAAAGAATCATTAATGTTTTAGTTTTTTGACCATAACTCGAGAAATAAGCGAGATAGCGCCTTAAAAACGAAAAGAATCATTAAATTTTTAGTTTTTTGACTATATCTCGAGAAATAAGCGAGATAGCGCCTTAAAACGAAAAGAATCATTAATTTTTTAGTTTTTTGACCATATCTCGAGAAATAAGCGAGATAGCGCCTTAAAACGAAAAGAATCATTAAATTTTTAGTTTTTTGACCATAATCTCGAGAAATAAGCGAGATAGCGCCTTAAAACGAAAAGAATCATTAATTTTTTAGTTTTTTGACTATATCTCGTGAAATAAGCGAGATAGCGCCTATAAAACGAAAAGAATCATTAAATTTTTAGTTTTTGACTATATCTCGAGAAATAAGCGAGATAGCGCCTTAAAAACGAAAAGAATCATTAATTTTTAGTTTTTTGACTATAACTCGAGAAATAAGCGAGATAGCGCCTTAAAACGAAAAAGAATCATTAAATTTTTAGTTTTTTGACTATATCTCGAGAAATAAGCGAGATAGCGCCTTAAAACGAAAAGAATCATTAATTTTTTAGTTTTTTGACTATATCTCGAGAAATAAGCGAGATAGCGCCTAAAAACGAAAAGAATCATTAATTTTTTAGTTTTTTGACTATATCTCGAGAAATAAGCGAGATAGCGCCTTAAAACGAAAAGAATCATTAATGTTTTAGTTTTTTGACTATATCTCGTGAAATAAGCGAGATAGCGCCTAAAAACGATAAAAATCATTAAATTTTTAGTTTTTTGACTATATCTCGAGAAATAAGCGAGATAGCGCCTTAAAACGAAAAGAATCATTAATTTTTTAGTTTTTTGACTATATCTCGAGAAATAAGCGAGATAGCGCCTAAAAACGAAAAAAATCATTAAATTTTTAGTTTTTTGACTATATCTCGAGAAATAAGCGAGATAGCGCCTTAAAACGAAAAAAATCATTAAATTTTTAGTTTTTTGACTATATCTCGAGAAATAAGCGAGATAGCGCCTTAAAACGAAAAGAATCATTAATTTTTTAGTTTTTTGACTATATCTCGAGAAATAAGCGAGATAGCGCCTAAAAACGAAAAGAATCATTAATGTTTTAGTTTTTTGACTATATCTCGAGAAATAAGCGAGATAGCGCCTAAAAACGAAAAAAATCATTAAATTTTTAGTTTTTTGACTATATCTCGAGAAATAAGCGAGATAGCGCCTTAAAACGAAAAGAATCATTAATTTTTTAGTTTTTTGACTATATCTCGAGAAATAAGCGAGATAGCGCCTAAAAACGAAAAAAATCATTAAATTTTTAGTTTTTTGACCATATCTCGAGAAATAAGCGAGATAGCGCCTTAAAACGAAAAGAATCATTAATGTTTTAGTTTTTTGACTATAACTCGAGAAAAGCGAGATAGCGCCTAAAAAAACTAAAATTTTAAGTTTTTGACTATATCTCGAGAAATAAGCGAGATAGCGCCTTAAAAAACGAAAGAATCATTAATTTTTTAGTTTTTTGACCATAACTCGAGAAATAAGCGAGATAGCGCCTTAAAACGAAAAGAATCATTAAATTTTTAGTTTTTTGACTATATCTCGTGAAATAAGCGAGATAGCGCCTAAAAACGAAAAAAATCATTAAATTTTTAGTTTTTTGACCATATCTCGAGAAATAAGCGAGATAGCGCCTTAAAACGAAAAGAATCATTAATGTTTTAGTTTTTTGACTATATCTCGTGAAATAAGCGAGATAGCGCCTTAAAAAACGATAAAAATCCTTAAATTTTTAGTTTTTTGACTATATCTCGAGAAATAAGCGAGATAGCGCCTTAAAACGAAAAAAATCATTAAATTTTTAGTTTTTTGACTATATCTCGAGAAATAAGCGAGATAGCGCCTTAAAACGAAAAGAATCATTAATTTTTTAGTTTTTTGACCATAACTCGAGAAATAAGCGAGATAGCGCCTTAAAACGAAAAGAATCATTAAATTTTTAGTTTTTTGACTATATCTCGAGAAATAAGCGAGATAGCGCCTTAAAACGATAAAGAATCATTAATTTTTTAGTTTTTTGACTATATCTCGAGAAATAAGCGAGATAGCGCCTTAAAACGATAAAAATCATTAAATTTTTAGTTTTTTGACTATATCTCGAGAAATAAGCGAGATAGCGCCTTAAAACGAAAAGAATCATTAATTTTTTAGTTTTTTGACCATAACTCGAGAAATAAGCGAGATAGCGCCTAAAAACGAAAAGAATCATTAAATTTTTAGTTTTTTGACTATATCTCGAGAAATAAGCGAGATAGCGCCTTAAAACGAAAAGAATCATTAAATTTTTAGTTTTTTGACCATAACTCGAGAAATAAGCGAGATAGCGCCTTAAAACGAAAAGAATCATTAATTTTTAGTTTTTTGACTATATCTCGTGAAATAAGCGAGATAGCGCCTAAAAACGATATAAATCCTAAAATTTTAAGTTTTTTGACTATATCTCGAGAAATAAGCGAGATAGCGCCTTAAAACGAAAAGAATCATTAATTTTTAGTTTTTTGACCATAACTCGAGAAATAAGCGAGATAGCGCCTTAAAACGAAAAGAATCATTAATGTTTTAGTTTTTTGACTATATCTCGAGAAATAAGCGAGATAGCGCCTAAAAAACGAAAAAAATCATTAAATTTTTAGTTTTTTGACCATAACTCGAGAAATAAGCGAGATAGCGCCTTAAAACGAAAAGAATCATTAATGTTTTAGTTTTTTGACTATATCTCGTGAAATAAGCGAGATAGCGCCTAAAAACGAAAAGAATCATTAAATTTTTAGTTTTTTGACTATATCTCGAGAAATAAGCGAGATAGCGCCTTAAAACGAAAAGAATCATTAATTTTTAGTTTTTTGACTATATCTCGAGAAATAAGCGAGATAGCGCCTTAAAACGAAAAAATCATTTAATTTTTTAGTTTTTTGACTATATCTCGAGAAATAAGCGAGATAGCGCCTTAAAACGAAAAGAATCATTAAATTTTTAGTTTTTTGACTATATCTCGAGAAATAAGCGAGATAGCGCCTTAAAACGAAAAGAATCATTAAATTTTTAGTTTTTTGACTATATCTCGAGAAATAAGCGAGATAGCGCCTTAAAACGAAAAGAATCATTAAATTTTTAGTTTTTTGACTATAACTCGAGAAATAAGCGAGATAGCGCCTTAAAAACGAAAAGAATCATTAATTTTTTAGTTTTTTGACCATAACTCGAGAAATAAGCGAGATAGCGCCTTAAAACGAAAAGAATCATTAATGTTTTAGTTTTTTGACTATATCTCGTGAAATAAGCGAGATAGCGCCTAAAAACGATAAAAATCATTAAAATTTTTAGTTTTTTGACCATATCTCGAGAAATAAGCGAGATAGCGCCTTAAAACGAAAAGAATCATTAATTTTTTAGTTTTTTGACTATATCTCGAGAAATAAGCGAGATAGCGCCTAAAAACGATAAAAATCATTAAATTTTTAGTTTTTTGACTATATCTCGAGAAATAAGCGAGATAGCGCCTTAAAACGAAAAGAATCATTAATTTTTTAGTTTTTTGACCATATCTCGAGAAATAAGCGAGATAGCGCCTTAAAACGAAAAAATCATTAAATTTTTAGTTTTTTGACCATAACTCGAGAAATAAGCGAGATAGCGCCTTAAAACGAAAAGAATCATTAATTTTTTAGTTTTTTGACTATATCTCGAGAAATAAGCGAGATAGCGCCTAAAAACGATAAAGAATCATTAAATTTTTAGTTTTTTGACTATATCTCGAGAAATAAGCGAGATAGCGCCTTAAAACGAAAAGAATCATTAATTTTTTAGTTTTTTGACTATATCTCGTGAAATAAGCGAGATAGCGCCTAAAAACGATAAAAATCCTTAAATTTTTAGTTTTTTGACTATATCTCGAGAAATAAGCGAGATAGCGCCTTAAAACGAAAAGAATCATTAATTTTTAGTTTTTTGACCATAACTCGAGAAATAAGCGAGATAGCGCCTAAAAACGAAAAGAATCATTAATTTTTTAGTTTTTTGACTATATCTCGAGAAATAAGCGAGATAGCGCCTAAAAACGATAAAAATCATTAAATTTTTAGTTTTTTGACTATATCTCGAGAAATAAGCGAGATAGCGCCTTAAAACGAAAAGAATCATTAATTTTTTAGTTTTTTGACCATAACTCGAGAAATAAGCGAGATAGCGCCTAAAAACGATAAAAATCATTAAATTTTTAGTTTTTTGACCATATCTCGAGAAATAAGCGAGATAGCGCCTTAAAACGAAAAGAATCATTAATTTTTTAGTTTTTTGACTATATCTCGTGAAATAAGCGAGATAGCGCCTACGCCTTAAAACGATATAAATCATTAAATTTTTAGTTTTTTGACCATAACTCGAGAAATAAGCGAGATAGCGCCTTAAAACGAAAAGAATCATTAATGTTTTAGTTTTTTGACTATATCTCGAGAAATAAGCGAGATAGCGCCTAAAAACGAAAAAAATCATTAAATTTTTAGTTTTTTGACTATAACTCGAGAAATAAGCGAGATAGCGCCTTAAAACGAAAAGAATCATTAAATTTTAGTTTTTGACCATAACTCGAGAAATAAGCGAGATAGCGCCTAAAAACGAAAAGAATCATTAATTTTTTAGTTTTTTGACTATATCTCGTGAAATAAGCGAGATAGCGCCTAAAAACGATATAAATCCTAAAATTTTTAGTTTTTTGACTATATCTCGAGAAATAAGCGAGATAGCGCCTTAAAACGAAAAGAATCATTAATGTTTTAGTTTTTTGACCATAACTCGAGAAATAAGCGAGATAGCGCCTAAAAACGATAAAAATCATTAAATTTTTAGTTTTTTGACTATAACTCGAGAAATAAGCGAGATAGCGCCTTAAAACGAAAAGAATCATTAATGTTTTAGTTTTTTGACCATAACTCGAGAAATAAGCGAGATAGCGCCTTAAAACGAAAAGAATCATTAATTTTTTAGTTTTTTGACTATATCTCGTGAAATAAGCGAGATAGCGCCTAAAAACGAAAAAAATCATTAAATTTTTAGTTTTTTGACTATATCTCGAGAAATAAGCGAGATAGCGCCTTAAAACGAAAAGAATCATAAATTTTTAGTTTTTTGACCATAACTCGAGAAATAAGCGAGATAGCGCCTTAAAACGAAAAGAATCATTAATGTTTTAGTTTTTTGACTATATCTCGTGAAATAAGCGAGATAGCGCCTTAAAACGAAAAGAATCATTAATTTTTAGTTTTTTGACCATAACTCGAGAAATAAGCGAGATAGCGCCTTAAAACGAAAAGAATCATTAATTTTTTAGTTTTTTGACTATATCTCGAGAAATAAGCGAGATAGCGCCTTAAAACGAAAAGAATCATTAATGTTTTAGTTTTTTGACTATATCTCGTGAAATAAGCGAGATAGCGCCTAAAAACGATATAAATCCTAAAATTTTAAGGTTTTTGACTATATCTCGAGAAATAAGCGAGATAGCGCCTTAAAACGAAAAGAATCATTAATGTTTTAGTTTTTTGACCATAACTCGAGAAATAAGCGAGATAGCGCCTTAAAACGAAAAGAATCATTAATGTTTTAGTTTTTTGACTATATCTCGTGAAATAAGCGAGATAGCGCCTAAAAACGATAAAAATCCTAAAATTTTAAGTTTTTTGACTATATCTCGAGAAATAAGCGAGATAGCGCCTTAAAACGAAAAGAATCATTAATTTTTTAGTTTTTTGACCATAACTCGAGAAATAAGCGAGATAGCGCCTAAAAACGATAAAAATCATTAAATTTTTAGTTTTTTGACCATAACTCGAGAAATAAGCGAGATAGCGCCTTAAAACGAAAAGAATCATTAATGTTTTAGTTTTTTGACTATATCTCGAGAAATAAGCGAGATAGCGCCTAAAAACGATAAAAATCATTAAATTTTTAGTTTTTTGACTATATCTCGAGAAATAAGCGAGATAGCGCCTTAAAACGAAAAAAATCATTAATTTTTTAGTTTTTTGACCATAACTCGAGAAATAAGCGAGATAGCGCCTAAAAACGAAAAGAATCATTAAATTTTTAGTTTTTTGACCATAACTCGAGAAATAAGCGAGATAGCGCCTTAAAACGAAAAGAATCATTAATTTTTTAGTTTTTTGACCATAACTCGAGAAATAAGCGAGATAGCGCCTAAAAACGAAAAAATCATTAAATTTTTAGTTTTTTGACTATAACTCGAGAAATAAGCGAGATAGCGCCTTAAAACGAAAAGAATCATTAATTTTTAGTTTTTTGACCATAACTCGAGAAATAAGCGAGATAGCGCCTAAAAACGATAAAAATCATTAAATTTTTAGTTTTTTGACCATAACTCGAGAAATAAGCGAGATAGCGCCTTAAAACGAAAAGAATCATTAATTTTTAGTTTTTTGACCATAACTCGAGAAATAAGCGAGATAGCGCCTAAAAACGAAAAGAATCATTAATTTTTTAGTTTTTTGACTATATCTCGTGAAATAAGCGAGATAGCGCCTAAAAACGATAAAAATCCTTAAAATTTTAAGTTTTTTGACTATATCTCGAGAAATAAGCGAGATAGCGCCTTAAAACGAAAAGAATCATTAATTTTTTAGTTTTTTGACCATAACTCGAGAAATAAGCGAGATAGCGCCTTAAAACGAAAAGAATCATTAATTTTTAGTTTTTTGACCATAACTCGAGAAATAAGCGAGATAGCGCCTAAAAACGAAAAGAATCATTAATTTTTTAGTTTTTTGACTATATCTCGTGAAATAAGCGAGATAGCGCCTAAAAACGATAAAAATCCTTAAATTTTTAGTTTTTTGACCATAACTCGAGAAATAAGCGAGATAGCGCCTTAAAACGAAAAGAATCATTAATGTTTTAGTTTTTTGACTATATCTCGAGAAATAAGCGAGATAGCGCCTAAAAACGATATAAATCCTAAAATTTTTAAGTTTTTTGACTATATCTCGAGAAATAAGCGAGATAGCGCCTTAAAACGAAAAGAATCATTAATGTTTTAGTTTTTTGACCATAACTCGAGAAATAAGCGAGATAGCGCCTTAAAACGAAAAGAATCATTAATGTTTTAGTTTTTTGACTATATCTCGAGAAATAAGCGAGATAGCGCCTAAAAACGAAAAGAATCATTAATTTTTTAGTTTTTTGACTATATCTCGAGAAATAAGCGAGATAGCGCCTTAAAACGAAAAGAATCATTAATTTTTTAGTTTTTTGACCATAACTCGAGAAATAAGCGAGATAGCGCCTTAAAACGAAAAGAATCATTAATGTTTTAGTTTTTTGACCATAACTCGAGAAATAAGCGAGATAGCGCCTAAAAACGCTAAAAATCATTAAATTTTTAGTTTTTTGACTATATCTCGAGAAATAAGCGATATAGCACCTTAAAACGAAAAGAATCATAAATTTTTTAGTTTTTTGACCATAACTCGAGAAATAAGCGAGATAGCGCCTTAAAACGAAGAGAATCATTAATGTTTTAGTTTTTTGACTGTATCTCGAGAAATAAGCAAGATAGCGCCTAAAAACGATATAAATCCTAAAATTTTTAGTTTTTTGACTATATCTCGAGAAATAAGCGAGATAGCGCCTTAAAACGAAAAGAATCATTAATGTTTTAGTTTTTTGACTATATCTCGTGAAATAAGCGAGATAGCGCCTAAAAACGAAAAGAATCATTAATTTTTTAGTTTTTTGACTATATCTCGAGAAATAAGCGAGATAGCGCCTTAAAACGAAAAGAATCATTAATGTTTTAGTTTTTTGACCATAACTCGAGAAATAAGCGAGATAGCGCCTTAAAACGAAAAGAATCATTAATTTTTTAGTTTTTTGACTATATCTCGTGAAATAAGCGAGATAGCGCCTAAAAACGCTAAAAATCATTAAATTTTTAGTTTTTTGACTATATCTCGAGAAATAAGCGATATAGCACCTTAAAACGAAAAGAATCATAAATTTTTTAGTTTTTTGACCATAACTCGAGAAATAAGCGAGATAGCGCCTTAAAACGAAAAGAATCATTAATGTTTTAGTTTTTTGACTGTATCTCGAGAAATAAGCAAGATAGCGCCTTAAAACGAAAAGAATCATTAATTTTTTAGTTTTTGAACATAACTCGAGAAATAAGCGAGATAGCGCCTTAAAACGAAAAGAATCATTAATTTTTTAGTTTTTTGACTATATCTAGAGAAATAAGCGAGATAGCGCCTTAAAACGAAAAGAATCATTAATGTTTTAGTTTTTTGACTATATCTCGTGAAATAAGCGAGATAGCGCCTAAAAACGATATAAATCCTAAAATTTTAAGGTTTTTGACTATATCTCGAGAAATAAGCGAGATAGCGCCTTAAAGCGAAAAGAATCATTAATGTTTTAGTTTTTTGACCATAACTCGAGAAATAAGCGAGATAGCGCCTTAAAACGAAAAGAATCATTAATGTTTTAGTTTTTTGACTATATCTCGTGAAATAAGCGAGATAGCGCCTAAAAACGATATAAATCCTAAAACTTTAAGTTTTTTGACTATATCTCGAGAAATTAGCGAGATAGCGCCTTAAAACGAAAAGAATCATTAATTTTTTAGTTTTTTGACCATAACTCGAGAAATAAGCGAGATAGCGCCTAAAAACGATAAAAATCATTAAATTTTTAGTTTTTTGACCATAACTCGAGAAATAAGCGAGATAGCGCCTTAAAACGAAAAGAATCATTAATGTTTTAGTTTTTTGACTATATCTCGTGAAATAAGCGAGATAGCGCCTAAAAACGATATAAATCCTAAAATTTTAAGTTTTTTGACTATATCTCGAGAAATAAGCGAGATAGCGCCTTAAAACGAAAAGAATCATTAATTTTTTAGTTTTTTGACCATAACTCGAGAAATAAGCGAGATAGCGCCTTAAAACGATAAAAATCATTAAATTTTTTAGTTTTTTGACCATAACTCGAGAAATAAGCGAGATAGCGCCTAAAAACGAAAAGAATCATTAATGTTTTAGTTTTTTGACTATAACTCGAGAAATAAGCGAGATAGCGCCTAAAAACGAAAAGAATCATTAAATTTTTAGTTTTTTGACCATAACTCGAGAAATAAGCGAGATAGCGCCTAAAAACGATAAAAATCATTAATTTTTTAGTTTTTTGACCATAACTCGAGAAATAAGCGAGATAGCGCCTAAAAACGAAAAGAATCATTAATGTTTTAGTTTTTTGACCATAACTCGAGAAATAAGCGAGATAGCGCCTTAAAACGAAAAGAATCATTAATTTTTTAGTTTTTTGACCATAACTCGAGAAATAAGCGAGATAGCGCCTAAAAACGAAAAGAATCATTAATGTTTTAGTTTTTTGACTATATCTCGTGAAATAAGCGAGATAGCGCCTAAAAACGATATAAATCCTAAAATTTTAAGTTTTTTGACTATATCTCGAGAAATAAGCGAGATAGCGCCTTAAAACGAAAAGAATCATTAATGTTTTAGTTTTTTGACCATAACTCGAGAAATAAGCGAGATAGCGCCTTAAAACGAAAAGAATCATTAATTTTTTAGTTTTTTGACCATAACTCGAGAAATAAGCGAGATAGCGCCTAAAAACGAAAAGAATCATTAAATTTTTAGTTTTTTGACTATATCTCGTGAAATAAGCGAGATAGCGCCTAAAAACGATATAAATCCTAAAATTTTTAGTTTTTTGACCATAACTCGAGAAATAAGCGAGATAGCGCCTTAAAACGAAAAGAATCATTAATGTTTTAGTTTTTTGACTGTATCTCGAGAAATAAGCGAGATAGCGCCTTAAAACGAAAAGAATCATTAATGTTTTAGTTTTTTGACCATAACTCGAGAAATAAGCGAGATAGCGCCTAAAAACGAAAAGAATCATTAATGTTTTAGTTTTTTGACTATATCTCGTGAAATAAGCGAGATAGCGCCTAAAAACGATATAAATCCTAAAATTTTTAGTTTTTTGACCATAACTCGAGAAATAAGCGAGATAGCGCCTTAAAACGAAAAGAATCATTAATGTTTTAGTTTTTTGACCATAACTCGAGAAATAAGCGAGATAGCGCCTAAAAACGAAATGAATCATTAATTTTTTAGTTTTTTGACTATATCTCGTGAAATAAGCGAGATAGCGCCTAAAAACGATATAAATCCTAAAATTTTTAGTTTTTTGACCATAACTCGAGAAATAAGCGAGATAGCGCCTTAAAACGAAAAGAATCATTAATGTTTTAGTTTTTTGACTATATCTCGTGAAATAAGCGAGATAGCGCCTAAAAACGATATAAATCCTAAAATTTTTAGTTTTTTGACTATATCTCGAGAAATAAGCGAGATAGCGCCTTAAAACGAAAAGAATCATTAATGTTTTAGTTTTTTGACTATATCTCGAGAAATAAGCGAGATAGCGCCTAAAAACGATAAAAATCATTAAATTTTTAGTTTTTTGACTATATCTCGAGAAATAAGCGAGATAGCGCCTTAAAACGATAAAAATCATTAATTTTTTAGTTTTTTGACCATAACTCGAGAAATAAGCGAGATAGCGCCTTAAAACGAAAAGAATCATTAATGTTTTAGTTTTTTGACTATATCTCGTGAAATAAGCGAGATAGCGCCTAAAAACGATATAAATCATTAAATTTTTAGTTTTTTGACCATAACTCGAGAAATAAGCGAGATAGCGCCTTAAAACGAAAAGAATCATTAATGTTTTAGTTTTTTGACTATATCTCGTGAAATAAGCGAGATAGCGCCTAAAAACGATATAAATCATTAAATTTTTAGTTTTTTGACTATATCTCGAGAAATAAGCGAGATAGCGCCTTAAAACGAAAAGAATCATTAATGTTTTAGTTTTTTGACTATATCTCGTGAAATAAGCGAGATAGCGCCTAAAAACGATAAAAATCATTAAATTTTTAGTTTTTTGACTATATCTCGAGAAATAAGCGAGATAGCGCCTTAAAACGAAAAGAATCATTAATTTTTTAGTTTTTTGACCATAACTCGAGAAATAAGCGAGATAGCGCCTTAAAACGATAAAAATCATTAAATTTTTAGTTTTTTGACTATATCTCGAGAAATAAGCGAGATAGCGCCTAAAAACGAAAAGAATCATTAATTTTTTAGTTTTTTGACTATATCTCGAGAAATAAGCGAGATAGCGCCTAAAAACGAAAAAAATCATTAAATTTTTAGTTTTTTGACTATAACTCGAGAAATAAGCGAGATAGCGCCTTAAAACGAAAAGAAATCATTAATGTTTTAGTTTTTTGACCATAACTCGAGAAATAAGCGAGATAGCGCCTTAAAACGAAAAGAATCATTAATTTTTTAGTTTTTTGACTATAACTCGAGAAATAAGCGAGATAGCGCCTAAAAACGATAAAAATCATTAAATTTTTAGTTTTTTGACCATATCTCGAGAAATAAGCGAGATAGCGCCTTAAAACGAAAAGAATCATTAATGTTTTAGTTTTTTGACTATATCTCGTGAAATAAGCGAGATAGCGCCTAAAAACGATATAAATCATTAATTTTTTAGTTTTTTGACTATATCTCGAGAAATAAGCGAGATAGCGCCTTAAAACGAAAAGAATCATTAAATTTTTAGTTTTTTGACCATAACTCGAGAAATAAGCGAGATAGCGCCTAAAAACGATAAAAATCATTAAATTTTTAGTTTTTTGACCATAACTCGAGAAATAAGCGAGATAGCGCCTTAAAACGAAAAGAATCATTAATTTTTTAGTTTTTTGACCATATCTCGAGAAATAAGCGAGATAGCGCCTAAAAACGATAAAAATCATTAAATTTTTAGTTTTTTGACCATAACTCGAGAAATAAGCGAGATAGCGCCTAAAAACGAAAAGAATCATTAATTTTTAGTTTTTTGACCATAACTCGAGAAATAAGCGAGATAGCGCCTAAAAACGATAAAGAATCATTAAATTTTTAGTTTTTTGACCATAACTCGAGAAATAAGCGAGATAGCGCCTAAAAACGAAAAGAATCATTAATTTTTTAGTTTTTTGACCATAACTCGAGAAATAAGCGAGATAGCGCCTTAAAACGAAAAGAATCATTAATTTTTTAGTTTTTTGACCATAACTCGAGAAATAAGCGAGATAGCGCCTAAAAACGATAAAAATCATTAAATTTTTAGTTTTTTGACCATAACTCGAGAAATAAGCGAGATAGCGCCTAAAAACGAAAAGAATCATTAATGTTTTAGTTTTTTGACCATAACTCGAGAAATAAGCGAGATAGCGCCTAAAAACGAAATGAATCATTAATTTTTTAGTTTTTTGACTATATCTCGTGAAATAAGCGAGATAGCGCCTAAAAACGATATAAATCATTAAATTTTTAGTTTTTTGACCATAACTCGAGAAATAAGCGAGATAGCGCCTTAAAACGAAAAGAATCATTAATGTTTTAGTTTTTTGACTATATCTCGAGAAATAAGCGAGATAGCGCCTAAAAACGAAAAGAATCATTAATTTTTTAGTTTTTTGACTATATCTCGAGAAATAAGCGAGATAGCGCCTTAAAACGAAAAGAATCATTAATTTTTTAGTTTTTTGACCATAACTCGAGAAATAAGCGAGATAGCGCCTAAAAACGATAAAAATCATTAAATTTTTAGTTTTTTGACCATAACTCGTGAAATAAGCGAGATAGCGCCTAAAAACGAAAAAAATCATTAAATTTTTAGTTTTTTGACTATATCTCGAGAAATAAGCGAGATAGCGCCTTAAAACGAAAAGAATCATTAATGTTTTAGTTTTTTGACTATATCTCGAGAAATAAGCGAGATAGCGCCTAAAAACGATAAAAATCATTAAATTTTTAGTTTTTTGACCATATCTCGAGAAATAAGCGAGATAGCGCCTTAAAACGAAAAGAATCATTAATGTTTTAGTTTTTTGACCATAACTCGAGAAATAAGCGAGATAGCGCCTAAAAACGAAATGAATCATTAATTTTTTAGTTTTTTGACCATAACTCGAGAAATAAGCGAGATAGCGCCTTAAAACGAAAAGAATCATTAATTTTTTAGTTTTTTGACTATATCTCGAGAAATAAGCGAGATAGCGCCTAAAAACGAAAAGAATCATTAATTTTTTAGTTTTTTGACTATATCTCGAGAAATAAGCGAGATAGCGCCTAAAAACGAAAAGAATCATTAATGTTTTAGTTTTTTGACTATATCTCGAGAAATAAGCGAGATAGCGCCTAAAAACGAAAAAAATCATTAAATTTTTAGTTTTTTGACTATATCTCGAGAAATAAGCGAGATAGCGCCTAAAAACGAAAAGAATCATTAATTTTTTAGTTTTTTGACCATAACTCGAGAAATAAGCGAGATAGCGCCTTAAAACGAAAAGAATCATTAATGTTTTTAGTTTTTTGACTATATCTCGTGAAATAAGCGAGATAGCGCCTAAAAACGATAAAAATCATTAAAATTTTTAGTTTTTTGACTATAACTCGAGAAATAAGCGAGATAGCGCCTTAAAACGAAAAGAATCATTAATGTTTTAGTTTTTTGACCATAACTCGAGAAATAAGCGAGATAGCGCCTAAAAACGATAAAAATCATTAAATTTTTAGTTTTTTGACTATATCTCGAGAAATAAGCGAGATAGCGCCTAAAAACGAAAAGAATCATTAATTTTTTAGTTTTTTGACCATAACTCGAGAAATAAGCGAGATAGCGCCTTAAAACGAAAAGAATCATTAATGTTTTAGTTTTTTGACTATATCTCGTGAAATAAGCGAGATAGCGCCTAAAAACGATAAAAATCATTAAATTTTTAGGTTTTTTGACTATATCTCGAGAAATAAGCGAGATAGCGCCTTAAAACGAAAAGAATCATTAATTTTTTAGTTTTTTGACCATAACTCGAGAAATAAGCGAGATAGCGCCTTAAAACGAAAAGAATCATTAATGTTTTAGTTTTTTGACTATATCTCGTGAAATAAGCGAGATAGCGCCTAAAAACGAAATAAATCATTAAATTTTTAGTTTTTTGACTATATCTCGAGAAATAAGCGAGATAGCGCCTTAAAACGAAAAGAATCATTAATTTTTTAGTTTTTTGACCATAACTCGAGAAATAAGCGAGATAGCGCCTTAAAACGAAAAGAATCATTAATGTTTTAGTTTTTTGACTATATCTCGAGAAATAAGCGAGATAGCGCCTAAAAACGATATAAATCATTAAAGTTTTAGTTTTTTGACCATATCTCGAGAAATAAGCGAGATAGCGCCTTAAAACGAAAACAATCATTAATTTTTTAGTTTTTTGACTATATCTCGAGAAATAAGCGAGATAGCGCCTTAAAACGAAAAGAATCATTAATGTTTTAGTTTTTTGACTATATCTCGAGAAATAAGCGAGATAGCGCCTAAAAACGATAAAAATCATTAAATTTTTAGTTTTTTGACTATATCTCGAGAAATAAGCGAGATAGCGCCTTAAAACGAAAAGAATCATTAATTTTTAGTTTTTTGACCATAACTCGAGAAATAAGCGAGATAGCGCCTAAAAACGAAAAGAATCATTAATGTTTTAGTTTTTTGACTATATCTCGAGAAATAAGCGAGATAGCGCCTAAAAACGATATAAATCATTAAATTTTTAGTTTTTTGACTATATCTCGAGAAATAAGCGAGATAGCGCCTTAAAACGAAAAGAATCATTAATGTTTTAGTTTTTTGACCATAACTCGAGAAATAAGCGAGATAGCGCCTTAAAACGAAAAGAATCATTAATTTTTTAGTTTTTTGACTATATCTCGAGAAATAAGCGAGATAGCGCCTTAAAAACGAAAAGAATCATTAATTTTTTAGTTTTTTGACCATAACTCGAGAAATAAGCGAGATAGCGCCTAAAAACGATAAAGAATCATTAAATTTTTTAGTTTTTTGACCATAACTCGAGAAATAAGCGAGATAGCGCCTAAAAACGAAAAGAATCATTAATTTTTTAGTTTTTTGACCATAACTCGAGAAATAAGCGAGATAGCGCCTTAAAAACGAAAAGAATCATTAATTTTTTAGTTTTTTGACTATATCTCGAGAAATAAGCGAGATAGCGCCTAAAAACGATAAAAATCATTAAATTTTTTAGTTTTTTGACCATAACTCGAGAAATAAGCGAGATAGCGCCTAAAAACGAAAAGAATCATTAATGTTTTAGTTTTTTGACTATATCTCGTGAAATAAGCGAGATAGCGCCTAAAAACGATATAAATCATTAAATTTTTAGTTTTTTGACTATATCTCGAGAAATAAGCGAGATAGCGCCTTAAAACGAAAAGAATCATTAATTTTTTAGTTTTTTGACCATAACTCGAGAAATAAGCGAGATAGCGCCTTAAAACGAAAAAAATCATTAAATTTTTAGTTTTTTGACCATATCTCGAGAAATAAGCGAGATAGCGCCTTAAAAACGAAAAGAATCATTAATGTTTTAGTTTTTTGACTATAACTCGAGAAATAAGCGAGATAGCGCCTTAAAAACGAAAAGAATCATTAATTTTTTAGTTTTTTGACTATATCTCGAGAAATAAGCGAGATAGCGCCTAAAAACGAAAAAAATCATTAAATTTTTAGTTTTTTGACTATATCTCGAGAAATAAGCGAGATAGCGCCTTAAAACGAAAAAAATCATTAAATTTTTAGTTTTTTGACTATATCTCGAGAAATAAGCGAGATAGCGCCTTAAAACGAAAAGAATCATTAATTTTTTAGTTTTTTGACTATATCTCGAGAAATAAGCGAGATAGCGCCTAAAAACGATAAAAATCATTAAATTTTTAGTTTTTTGACTATATCTCGAGAAATAAGCGAGATAGCGCCTTAAAACGAAAAGAATCATTAATGTTTTAGTTTTTTGACCATAACTCGAGAAATAAGCGAGATAGCGCCTTAAAACGAAAAGAATCATTAATTTTTTAGTTTTTTGACTATATCTCGAGAAATAAGCGAGATAGCGCCTAAAAACGATAAAAATCATTAAATTTTTAGTTTTTTGACTATATCTCGAGAAATAAGCGAGATAGCGCCTAAAAACGAAAAGAATCATTAATTTTTAGTTTTTTGACTATATCTCGAGAAATAAGCGAGATAGCGCCTTAAAACGAAAAGAATCATTAATTTTTTAGTTTTTTGACCATATCTCGTGAAATAAGCGAGATAGCGCCTAAAAACGAAATAAATCATTAATTTTTTAGTTTTTTGACTATATCTCGAGAAATAAGCGAGATAGCGCCTAAAAACGATAAAAATCATTAAATTTTTAGTTTTTTGACTATATCTCGAGAAATAAGCGAGATAGCGCCTTAAAACGAAAAGAATCATTAATTTTTAGTTTTTTGACTATATCTCGTGAAATAAGCGAGATAGCGCCTAAAAACGATAAAAATCATTAAATTTTTAGTTTTTTGACTATATCTCGAGAAATAAGCGAGATAGCGCCTTAAAACGAAAAGAATCATTAATGTTTTAGTTTTTTGACTATATCTCGAGAAATAAGCGAGATAGCGCCTAAAAACGAAAAGAATCATTAATTTTTTAGTTTTTTGACCATAACTCGAGAAATAAGCGAGATAGCGCCTTAAAACGAAAAGAATCATTAATTTTTTAGTTTTTTGACTATATCTCGAGAAATAAGCGAGATAGCGCCTAAAAACGATAAAAATCATTAAATTTTTAGTTTTTTGACTATATCTCGAGAAATAAGCGAGATAGCGCCTTAAAACGAAAAGAATCATTAATGTTTTAGTTTTTTGACCATAACTCGAGAAATAAGCGAGATAGCGCCTTAAAAACGAAAAGAATCATTAATTTTTTAGTTTTTTGACTATATCTCGAGAAATAAGCGAGATAGCGCCTTAAAAACGAAAAGAATCATTAATTTTTAGTTTTTTGACCATAACTCGAGAAATAAGCGAGATAGCGCCTTAAAACGAAAAGAATCATTAATGTTTTAGTTTTTTGACTATATCTCGAGAAATAAGCGAGATAGCGCCTAAAAACGATAAAAATCATTAAATTTTTAGTTTTTTGACTATATCTCGAGAAATAAGCGAGATAGCGCCTTAAAACGAAAAGAATCATTAATTTTTTAGTTTTTTGACTATATCTCGAGAAATAAGCGAGATAGCGCCTAAAAACGATAAAAATCATTAAATTTTTAGTTTTTTGACCATAACTCGAGAAATAAGCGAGATAGCGCCTAAAAACGAAAAGAATCATTAATGTTTTAGTTTTTTGACCATAACTCGAGAAATAAGCGAGATAGCGCCTTAAAACGAAAAGAATCATTAATTTTTTAGTTTTTTGACTATATCTCGAGAAATAAGCGAGATAGCGCCTTAAAACGAAAAGAATCATTAATTTTTAGTTTTTTGACCATAACTCGAGAAATAAGCGAGATAGCGCCTAAAAACGAAAAGAATCATTAAATTTTTAGTTTTTTGACTATATCTCGAGAAATAAGCGAGATAGCGCCTTAAAAACGAAAAGAATCATTAATTTTTTAGTTTTTTGACCATAACTCGAGAAATAAGCGAGATAGCGCCTAAAAACGAAAAAAATCATTAATTTTTAGTTTTTTGACTATAACTCGAGAAATAAGCGAGATAGCGCCTTAAAACGAAAAAAATCATTAAATTTTTAGTTTTTTGACCATAACTCGAGAAATAAGCGAGATAGCGCCTTAAAACGAAAAGAATCATTAATTTTTTAGTTTTTTGACCATATCTCGAGAAATAAGCGAGATAGCGCCTAAAAACGAAAAAAAGAATCATTAATTTTTTAGTTTTTTGACCATAACTCGAGAAATAAGCGAGATAGCGCCTAAAAACGAAAAGAAATCATTAATTTTTAGTTTTTTGACCATAACTCGAGAAATAAGCGAGATAGCGCCTAAAAACGAAAAGAATCATTAATTTTTTAGTTTTTTGACCATAACTCGAGAAATAAGCGAGATAGCGCCTTAAAACGAAAAGAATCATTAATTTTTTAGTTTTTTGACTATATCTCGTGAAATAAGCGAGATAGCGCCTAAAAACGATATAAATCATTAAATTTTTAGTTTTTTGACCATAACTCGAGAAATAAGCGAGATAGCGCCTTAAAACGAAAAGAATCATTAAATTTTTAGTTTTTTGACCATATCTCGAGAAATAAGCGAGATAGCGCCTTAAAAACGATAAAAATCATTAAATTTTTAGTTTTTTGACCATATCTCGAGAAATAAGCGAGATAGCGCCTTAAAACGAAAAGAATCATTAATTTTTTAGTTTTTTGACTATATCTCGTGAAATAAGCGAGATAGCGCCTAAAAACGATATAAATCATTAAATTTTTAGTTTTTTGACCATAACTCGAGAAATAAGCGAGATAGCGCCTAAAAACGAAAAGAATCATTAAATTTTTAGTTTTTTGACCATAACTCGTGAAATAAGCGAGATAGCGCCTAAAAACGAAAAAAATCATTAATTTTTAGTTTTTTGACTATATCTCGAGAAATAAGCGAGATAGCGCCTTAAAACGAAAAGAATCATTAATTTTTTAGTTTTTTGACTATATCTCGAGAAATAAGCGAGATAGCGCCTAAAAACGAAAAAAATCATTAAATTTTTAGTTTTTTGACCATAACTCGAGAAATAAGCGAGATAGCGCCTAAAAACGAAAAAAATCATTAATGTTTTAGTTTTTTGACCATATCTCGAGAAATAAGCGAGATAGCGCCTTAAAAACGAAAAGAATCATTAAATTTTTAGTTTTTTGACTATATCTCGAGAAATAAGCGAGATAGCGCCTTAAAAACGAAAAGAATCATTAATGTTTTAGTTTTTTGACTATATCTCGTGAAATAAGCGAGATAGCGCCTAAAAACGAAAAAAATCATTAAATTTTTAGTTTTTTGACTATATCTCGAGAAATAAGCGAGATAGCGCCTTAAAAACGAAAAGAATCATTAATGTTTTTAGTTTTTTGACCATAACTCGAGAAATAAGCGAGATAGCGCCTAAAAACGAAAAGAATCATTAATGTTTTAGTTTTTTGACTATAACTCGAGAAATAAGCGAGATAGCGCCTAAAAACGAAAAAATCATTAAATTTTTAGTTTTTTGACTATATCTCGAGAAATAAGCGAGATAGCGCCTTAAAACGAAAAGAATCATTAATGTTTTAGTTTTTTGACTATATCTCGAGAAATAAGCGAGATAGCGCCTAAAAACGAAAAGAATCATAAATTTTTAGTTTTTTGACTATATCTCGAGAAATAAGCGAGATAGCGCCTTAAAACGAAAAGAATCATTAATGTTTTAGTTTTTTGACTATATCTCGAGAAATAAGCGAGATAGCGCCTAAAAACGAAAAGAATCATTAAATTTTTAGTTTTTTGACTATATCTCGAGAAATAAGCGAGATAGCGCCTTAAAACGAAAAGAATCATTAATGTTTTAGTTTTTTGACTATATCTCGTGAAATAAGCGAGATAGCGCCTAAAAACGATAAGAATCATTAAATTTTTAGTTTTTTGACCATATCTCGAGAAATAAGCGAGATAGCGCCTTAAAACGAAAAGAATCATTAATTTTTTAGTTTTTTGACTATATCTCGAGAAATAAGCGAGATAGCGCCTAAAAACGATAAAAATCATTAAATTTTTAGTTTTTTGACTATATCTCGAGAAATAAGCGAGATAGCGCCTAAAAACGATATAAATCATTAAATTTTTAGTTTTTTGACCATAACTCGAGAAATAAGCGAGATAGCGCCTAAAAACGAAAAGAATCATTAAATTTTTTAGTTTTTTGACCATAACTCGAGAAATAAGCGAGATAGCGCCTTAAAAACGAAAAGAATCATTAATTTTTTAGTTTTTTGACTATATCTCGTGAAATAAGCGAGATAGCGCCTAAAAACGAAAAAAATCATTAAATTTTTAGTTTTTTGACTATATCTCGAGAAATAAGCGAGATAGCGCCTTAAAACGAAAAGAATCATTAATGTTTTAGTTTTTTGACTATATCTCGTGAAATAAGCGAGATAGCGCCTTAAAAACGAAAAAAATCATTAAATTTTTAGTTTTTTGACCATATCTCGAGAAATAAGCGAGATAGCGCCTTAAAACGAAAAGAATCATTAATTTTTTAGTTTTTTGACTATATCTCGAGAAATAAGCGAGATAGCGCCTAAAAACGATAAGAATCATTAAAATTTTTAGTTTTTTGACCATAACTCGAGAAATAAGCGAGATAGCGCCTTAAAACGAAAAGAATCATTAATGTTTTAGTTTTTTGACTATAACTCGAGAAATAAGCGAGATAGCGCCTTAAAACGAAAAGAATCATTAATTTTTTAGTTTTTTGACTATATCTCGAGAAATAAGCGAGATAGCGCCTTAAAACGAAAAGAATCATTAAATTTTTAGTTTTTTGACTATATCTCGAGAAATAAGCGAGATAGCGCCTAAAAACGAAAAGAATCATTAAAATTTTTAGTTTTTTGACCATAACTCGAGAAATAAGCGAGATAGCGCCTTAAAACGAAAAGAATCATTAATTTTTTAGTTTTTTGACCATAACTCGAGAAATAAGCGAGATAGCGCCTAAAAACGAAAAGAATCATTAAATTTTTAGTTTTTTGACTATATCTCGAGAAATAAGCGAGATAGCGCCTTAAAACGAAAAGAATCATTAATTTTTTAGTTTTTTGACTATATCTCGAGAAATAAGCGAGATAGCGCCTAAAAACGAAAAGAATCATTAATGTTTTAGTTTTTTGACTATATCTCGTGAAATAAGCGAGATAGCGCCTTAAAACGAAAAGAATCATTAATTTTTTAGTTTTTTGACCATAACTCGAGAAATAAGCGAGATAGCGCCTAAAAACGAAAAGAATCATTAATTTTTTAGTTTTTTGACTATATCTCGTGAAATAAGCGAGATAGCGCCTAAAAACGATAAAAATCATTAAATTTTTTAGTTTTTTGACTATATCTCGAGAAATAAGCGAGATAGCGCCTTAAAACGAAAAGAATCATTAATTTTTTAGTTTTTTGACTATATCTCGAGAAATAAGCGAGATAGCGCCTAAAAACGAAAAAAATCATTAAATTTTTAGTTTTTTGACTATATCTCGAGAAATAAGCGAGATAGCGCCTTAAAACGATAAAATCATTAAAAATTTTTAGTTTTTTGACTATATCTCGAGAAATAAGCGAGATAGCGCCTTAAAACGAAAAGAATCATTAATTTTTAGTTTTTTGACCATAACTCGAGAAATAAGCGAGATAGCGCCTAAAAACGAAAAAAATCATTAAATTTTTAGTTTTTTGACTATATCTCGAGAAATAAGCGAGATAGCGCCTTAAAACGAAAAGAATCATTAATTTTTTAGTTTTTTGACTATAACTCGAGAAATAAGCGAGATAGCGCCTTAAAACGAAAAGAATCATTAATTTTTAGTTTTTTGACTATATCTCGTGAAATAAGCGAGATAGCGCCTAAAAACGATATAAATCCTTAAATTTTTAGTTTTTTGACTATATCTCGAGAAATAAGCGAGATAGCGCCTTAAAACGAAAAGAATCATTAATGTTTTAGTTTTTTGACTATATCTCGAGAAATAAGCGAGATAGCGCCTAAAAACGAAAAGAATCATTAATTTTTTAGTTTTTTGACTATATCTCGAGAAATAAGCGAGATAGCGCCTAAAAACGATAATAAATCATTAATTTTTTAGTTTTTTGACTATATCTCGAGAAATAAGCGAGATAGCGCCTTAAAACGAAAAGAATCATTAATGTTTTAGTTTTTTGACTATATCTCGAGAAATAAGCGAGATAGCGCCTAAAAACGAAAAGAATCATTAAATTTTTAGTTTTTTGACCATAACTCGAGAAATAAGCGAGATAGCGCCTTAAAACGAAAAGAATCATTAATTTTTTAGTTTTTTGACTATATCTCGAGAAATAAGCGAGATAGCGCCCAAAAACGATAAAATCATTAAATTTTTAGACTATATCTCGAGAAATAAGCGAGATAGCGCCTTAAAACGAAAAGAATCATTAATGTTTTAGTTTTTTTGACTATATCTCGAGAAATAAGCGAGATAGCGCCTTAAAACGAAAAGAATCATTAATGTTTTAGTTTTTTGACTATATCTCGAGAAATAAGCGAGATAGCGCCTAAAAACGATAAAAATCATTAAATTTTTAGTTTTTTGACTATATCTCGAGAAATAAGCGAGATAGCGCCTTAAAACGAAAAGAATCATTAATTTTTTAAGTTTTTGACCATAACTCGAGAAATAAGCGAGATAGCGCCTTAAAACGAAAAGAATCATTAATTTTTTAGTTTTTTGACTATATCTCGAGAAATAAGCGAGATAGCGCCTTAAAACGAAAAGAATCATTAATTTTTAAGTTTTTTGACTATATCTCGAGAAATAAGCGAGATAGCGCCTTAAAACGAAAAGAATCATTAATTTTTTAGTTTTTTGACCATAACTCGAGAAATAAGCGAGATAGCGCCTTAAAACGAAAAGAATCATTAATGTTTTAGTTTTTTGACTATATCTCGAGAAATAAGCGAGATAGCGCCTTAAAACGAAAAGAATCATTAATTTTTAAGTTTTTTGACTATATCTCGAGAAATAAGCGAGATAGCGCCTAAAAACGATAAAAATCATTAAATTTTTAGTTTTTTGACTATATCTCGAGAAATAAAAGCGAGATAGCGCCTAAAAAACGAAAAGAATCATTAATTTTTAGTTTTTTGACCATAACTCGAGAAATAAGCGAGATAGCGCCTTAAAAACGAAAAGAATCATTAATGTTTTAGTTTTTTGACCATAACTCGAGAAATAAGCGAGATAGCGCCTTAAAACGAAAAGAATCATTAATGTTTTAGTTTTTTGACTATATCTCGAGAAATAAGCGAGATAGCGCCTAAAAAACGAAAAGAATCATTAATTTTTAGTTTTTTGACTATATCTCGAGAAATAAGCGAGATAGCGCCTTAAAACGAAAAGAATCATTAATTTTTAGTTTTTTGACTATATCTCGAGAAATAAGCGAGATAGCGCCTAAAAACGAAATAAATCCTTAAATTTTTAGTTTTTTGACTATATCTCGAGAAATAAGCGAGATAGCGCCTTAAAACGAAAAGAATCATTAATTTTTTTAGTTTTTTGACTATAACTCGAGAAATAAGCGAGATAGCGCCTAAAAACGAAAAGAATCATTAATTTTTTAGTTTTTTGACTATATCTCGAGAAATAAGCGAGATAGCGCCTAAAAACGAAAAGAATCATTAAATTTTTAGTTTTTTGACTATAACTCGAGAAATAAGCGAGATAGCGCCTTAAAACGAAAAGAATCATTAATTTTTTAGTTTTTTGACTATAACTCGAGAAATAAGCGAGATAGCGCCCTAAAAACGATAAAAATCATTAAATTTTTAGTTTTTTGACTATATCTCGAGAAATAAGCGAGATAGCGCCTTAAAACGAAAAGAATCATTAATTTTTTAGTTTTTTGACCATAACTCGAGAAATAAGCGAGATAGCGCCTAAAAACGAAAAAAATCATTAAATTTTTAGTTTTTTGACTATATCTCGAGAAATAAGCGAGATAGCGCCTTAAAACGAAAAGAATCATTAATTTTTTAGTTTTTTGACCATAACTCGAGAAATAAGCGAGATAGCGCCTAAAAACGAAATGAATCATTAATTTTTTAGTTTTTTGACCATAACTCGAGAAATAAGCGAGATAGCGCCTTAAAACGATAAAAATCATTAAATTTTTAGTTTTTTGACCATAACTCGAGAAATAAGCGAGATAGCGCCTTAAAACGAAATGAATCATTAATTTTTTAGTTTTTTGACCATAACTCGAGAAATAAGCGAGATAGCGCCTTAAAACGATAAAAATCATTAAATTTTTAGTTTTTTGACTATATCTCGAGAAATAAGCGAGATAGCGCCTTAAAACGAAAAGAATCATTAATTTTTTAGTTTTTTGACCATAACTCGAGAAATAAGCGAGATAGCGCCTTAAAACGAAAAAAACGAAAATCATTAAATTTTTAGTTTTTTGACTATATCTCGAGAAATAAGCGAGATAGCGCCTAAAAACGAAAAAAATCATTAAATTTTTAGTTTTTTGACCATAACTCGAGAAATAAGCGAGATAGCGCCTTAAACGAAAAGAATCATTAAATTTTTAGTTTTTTGACTATATCTTGAGAAATAAGCGAGATAGCGCCTAAAAACGATAAAAATCATTAAATTTTTAGTTTTTTGACCATAACTCGAGAAATAAGCGAGATAGCGCCTTAAAACGAAAAGAATCATTAATGTTTTAGTTTTTTGACTATATCTCGAGAAATAAGCGAGATAGCGCCTTAAAACGAAAGAATCATTAATTTTTAGTTTTTTGACTATATCTCGAGAAATAAGCGAGATAGCGCCTTAAAACGAAAAGAATCATTAATGTTTTTAGTTTTTTGACTATATCTCGAGAAATAAGCGAGATAGCGCCTAAAAACGAAAAAAATCCTTAAATTTTTAGTTTTTTGACTATAACTCGAGAAATAAGCGAGATAGCGCCTTAAAACGAAAAGAATCATTAATGTTTTAGTTTTTTGACTATATCTCGAGAAATAAGCGAGATAGCGCCTTAAAACGAAATAAATCATTAATTTTTAAGTTTTTTGACTATATCTCGAGAAATAAGCGAGATAGCGCCTTAAAACGAAAAGAATCATTAATGTTTTAGTTTTTTGACCATAACTCGAGAAATAAGCGAGATAGCGCCTAAAAACGATAAAAGTCATTAAATTTTTAGTTTTTTGACTATATCTCGAGAAATAAGCGAGATAGCGCCTTAAAAACGATAAAAATCCTAAATTTTTAGGTTTTTTGACTATATCTCGAGAAATAAGCGAGATAGCGCCTTAAAACGAAAAGAATCATTAATTTTTAGTTTTTTGACCATAACTCGAGAAATAAGCGAGATAGCGCCTTAAAACGAAAAGAATCATTAATTTTTTAGTTTTTTGACTATATCTCGAGAAATAAGCGAGATAACACCTAAAAACGAAAAAAATCATAAATTTTTAGTTTTTTGACCATAACTCGAGAAATAAGCGAGATAGCGCCTTAAAACGAAAAGAATCATTAATGTTTTAGTTTTTTGACCATAACTCGAGAAATAAGCGAGATAGCGCCTTAAAACGAAAAGAATCATTAATTTTTTAGTTTTTTGACCATAACTCGAGAAATAAGCGAGATAGCGCCTAAAAACTGATATAAAAATAACCTAAAATTCATTAAGTTTTTAGTTTTGACTATATCTCGAGAAATAAGCGAGATAGCGCCTTAAAACGAAAAGAATCATTAATGTTTTAGTTTTTTGACCATAACTCGAGAAATAAGCGAGATAGCGCCTTAAAACGAAAAGAATCATTAATTTTTTAGTTTTTTGACCATAACTCGAGAAATAAGCGAGATAGCGCCTTAAAACGAAAAGAATCATTAATGTTTTAGTTTTTTGACCATAACTCGAGAAATAAGCGAGATAGCGCCTTAAAACGAAAAGAATCATTAATTTTTTAGTTTTTTGACCATAACTCGAGAAATAAGCGAGATAGCGCCTAAAACGAAAAAATCATTAAATTTTTAGTTTTTTGACCATAACTCGAGAAATAAGCGAGATAGCGCCTTAAAACGAAAAGAATCATTAATGTTTTAGTTTTTTGACCATAACTCGAGAAATAAGCGAGATAGCGCCTAAAAACGATAAAAATCATTAAATTTTTAGTTTTTTGACCATAACTCGAGAAATAAGCGAGATAGCGCCTTAAAACGAAATGAATCATTAATTTTTAGTTTTTTGACCATAACTCGAGAAATAAGCGAGATAGCGCCTAAAAACGATAAAAATCATTAAATTTTTAGTTTTTTGACCATAACTCGAGAAATAAGCGAGATAGCGCCTTAAAACGAAATGAATCATTAATTTTTTAGTTTTTTGACCATAACTCGAGAAATAAGCGAGATAGCGCCTTAAAACGAAAAGAATCATTAATTTTTAGTTTTTTGACCATAACTCGAGAAATAAGCGAGATAGCGCCTAATAAAAACGAAATAAATCATTAATTTTTAGTTTTTTGACTATAACTCGAGAAATAAGCGAGATAGCGCCTAAAAAACGAAAAAATCATTAAATTTTTTAGTTTTTTGACTATATCTCGTGAAATAAGCGAGATAGCGCCTAAAAACGAAATAAATCATTAATTTTTTGGTTTTTTGACCATAACTCGAGAAAAAGCGAGATAGCGCCTAAAAACGAAAAAAGTCATTAAATTTTTAGTTTTTGACTATAACTCGAGAAATAAGCGAGATAGCGCCTTAAAACGAAAAGAATCATTAATTTTTTAGTTTTTTGACCATAACTCGAGAAATAAGCGAGATAGCGCCTAAAAACGAAAAGAATCATTAAATTTTTAGTTTTTTGACTATATCTCGAGAAATAAGCGAGATAGCGCCTTAAAACGAAAATAATCATAAATTTTTTAGTTTTTTGACCATAACTCGAGAAATAAGCGAGATAGCGCCTTAAAAACGAAAAAAATCATAAATTTTTAGTTTTTTGACCATAACTCGAGAAATAAGCGAGATAGCGCCTAAAAACGAAATGAATCATTAACGTTTTAGTTTTTTGACTATAACTCGTGAAATAAGCGAGATAGCGACTAAAAACGATAAAATCCTAAAATTTTAAGTTTTTTGACCATAACTCGAGAAATAAGCGAGATAGCGCCTAAAAACGAAAAGAATCATTAATGTTTTAGTTTCTTTTGACTATAACTCGAGAAATAAGCGAGATAGCGTATAAAAAACGATAAAAATCATTAAATTTTTTAGTTTTTTGACTATAACTCGAGAAATAAGCGAGATAGCGCCTTAAAACGAAAAGAATCATTAATGTTTTAGTTTTTTGACTATAACTCGAGAAATAAGCGAGATAGCGCCTTAAAACGAAAAGAATCATAAATTTTTTAGTTTTTTGACCATAACTCGAGAAATAAGCGAAAGAAAAGCGCCTTAAAACGATAAAAATCATGATTTTTTAGTTTTTTGACTATAACTCGTGAAATAAGCGAGATAGCGACAAAAAACGATATAAATCATAAAATTTTAAGTTTTTTGACTATATATCGAGAAATAAGCGAGATAGCGCCTTAAAACAAAAAGAATCATTAATGTTTTTGTTTTTGACTATAACTCGAAAAATAAGCGAGATAGCGCCTAAAAACGAAAAAAATCATAAATGTTTTAGTTTTTGACTATATATCGAGAAATAAGCGAGATAGCGCCTTAAAACGAAAAAGAATCATTAATGTTTAGTTTTTTGACCATAACTCGAGAAATAAGCGAGATAGCGCCTTAAAACGAAAAAAGATCATTAATGTTTTAGTTTTTTGACTATAACTCGAGAAATAAGCGAGATAGCGCCTAAAAACGCTAAAAATCATTAAATTTTAGTTTTTTGACTATATCTCGAGAAATAAGCGAGATCGTGCCTTAAAACGAAAAGAATCATAAATGTTTTAGTTTTTTGACCATAACTCGAGAAATAAGCGAGAAAGCGCCTTAAAACGAAAAGAATCATTAATTTTTAGTTTTTTGACTATAACTAGAGAAAAATAAGCGAGATAGCGCCTAAAAACGAAAAGAATCATAAATGTTTTAGTGTTTTGACGATACTCGAGAAATAAGCGAGATAGCGCCCTAAAAACGATATAAACTTATAAATCCTAAATTTTTAAGGTTTTTGACTATATCTCGAGAAATAAGCGAGATAGCGCCTAAAAAACGAAAAGAATCATTAAAGTTTTTAGTTTTTTGACCATAACTCGAGAAATAAGCGAGATAGCGCCTAAAAAACGAAAAAATCATTAAAGTTTTTAGTTTTTTGACTATATCTCGTGAAATAAGCGAGATAGGGCCTAAAAACGAAAAAAATCATAAAAGTTTTAGTTTTTTGACTGTATCTCGAGAAATAAGCGAGATAGCGCCTTAAAACGAAAAAGAATCATTAATGTTTTAGTTTTTTGACCATAACTCGAGAAATAAGCGAGATAGCGCCTAAAAACGAAAAAATCATTAATGTTTTAGTTTTTGACCATCATCTCGTGAAATAAGCGAGATAGCGCCTAAAAACGAAAAAAATCATTAATTTTTAGTTTTTTGACCATATCTTGTGAAATAAGCGAGATAGCGCCTAAAACATTAAAATCAAGAATTTTTAGTTTGACCATAACTCGAGAAATAAGCGAGATAGCGCCTAAAAACGAAAAAAATCATTAAATTTTAGTTTTTTGACCATAACTCGAGAAATAAGCGAGATAGCGCCTAAAACGAAATGAATCATTAATTTTTTAGTTTTTTGACTATAACTCGAGAAATAAGCGAGATAGCGCCTAAAAACGATATAAATCATTAAATTTTTAGTTTTTGACCATAACTCGAGAAATAAGCGAGATAGCGCCTAAAAACGAAAAGAATCATTAATGTTTTTAGTTTTTGACTATATCTCGTGAAATAAGCGAGATAGCGCCTAAAAACGATATAAATCCTAAAATTTTTTAGTTTTTTGACCATAACTCGAGAAATAAGCGAGATAGCGCCTTAAAACGAAAAGAATCATTAATTGTTTTAGTTTTTTGACCATAACTCGAGAAATAAGCAAGATAGCGCCTAAAAACGAAATGAATCATTAATTTTTTTAGTTTTTTGTAACTATAACTCGTAGAAATAAGCGAGATAGCGCTTATAAAACGAAAAAAATCATAAAATTTTTAGTTTTTTGACTATAACTAGAGAAATAAGCGAGATAGCGCCCTAAAAACGAAAAGAATCATTAATGTTTTAGTTTTTTGACTATAACTCGAGAAATAAGCGAGATAGCGCCTAAAAATGATAAAATCATAAAATTTTTAGTTTTTTGACTATATCTCAGAATGCGAGATAGCGCCTAAAAACGAAAAGAATCATTAAATTTTAGTTATTTGACGATATCTCGAGAAATAAGCGAAAGTAGCACCTTAAAACGAAAATAATCATAAATTTTTTAGTTTTTTGACCATAACTCGAGAAATAAGCGAGATAGCGCCTTAAAAACGAAAAAGAATCATTAATGTTTTAGTTTTTTGACTGTACTCGAGAAATAAGCGAGATAGCGCCTAAAAACGAAAAGAATCATTAACTTTTTAGTTTTTTGACTATATCTCGAGAAATAAGCGAGATAGCGCCTTAAAACGAAAAGAATCATTAATGTTTGTGTTTTTTGACTATATCTAGAAGGCAGAAACGCCAAAAAGAGGAAACAAAAGTTTATCGTCGAAATAAGCGAGATAGCGCCTTAAAACGAAAAGAATCATAAATGTTTTAGTTTTTTGACCATAACTCGAGAAATAAGCGAGATAGCGCCTAAAAACGAAAAAAATCCTAAAATTTTAAGGTTTTTGACTATATCTCGAGAAATAAGCGAGATAGCGCCTTAAAGCGAAAGAGAATCATTAATGTTTTAGTTTTTTGACTATAACTCGAGAAATAAGCGAGATAGCGCCTTAAAACGAAAAGAATCATTAATGTTTTAGTTTTTTGACTATATCTCGTGAAATAAGCGAGATAGGGCCTAAAAACGAAAAAAACATAAAATTTTAAGTTTTTTGACTAATATCTCGAGAATTAAGCGAGATAGCGCCTTAAAACGAAAAGAATCATTAATGTTTTAGTTTTTTGACAATAACTCGTGAAATAAGCGAGATAGCGCCTAAAAACGATAAAGAATCATAAAATTTTTTAGGTTTTTTGACTATATCTCGAGAAATAAGCGAGATAGCGCCTTAAAACGAAAAGAATCATAAATTTTAGTTTTTTGACCATAACTCGAGAAATAAGCGAGATAGCGCCTTAAAACGAAAAGAATCATTAATTTTTTTTAGTTTTTTGACTATATCTCGAAAAATAAGCGAGATAGCGCCTAAAAACGAGAAAAATCATTAAATTTTTAGTTTTTTGACCATAACTCGAGAAATAAGCGAGATAGCACCTAAAAACGAAAAAAATCATTAAATATTTTAGTTTTTTGACTATAACCGAGAAATAAGCGAGATAGCGCCTTAAAACGAAAAGAATCATTAATGTTTTAGTTTTTTGACTATATCTCGAGAAATAAGCAAGATAGCGCCTAAAAACGAAAAAAATCATTAAATTTTTAGTTTTTTGGGACTATATCTCGAGAAATAAGCGAGATAGCGCCTAGGCGAAAACGAAAAAAAGTCATTAAATTTTTAGTTTTTTGACCATAACTCGAGAAATAAGCGAGATAGCGCCTTAAAACGAAAAGAATCATTAATGTTTTAGTTTTTTGACCATAACTCGAGAAATAAGCGAGAAAGCGCCTAAAACGAAAAAAATCATTAAATTTTTAGTTTTTTGAAACTATAACTCGAGAAATAAGCGAGATAGCGCCTTAAAACGAAATGAATCATTAATTTTGGAGTTTTTTGACCATAACTCGAGAAATAAGCGAGATAGCGCCTAAAAACGAAAAAAATCATAAAATTTTTAGTTTTTTGACCATAACTCGAGAAATAAGCGAGAATAGCGCCTAAAAACGAAAAAGAATCATTAATGTTTTAGTTTTTTGACCATAACTCGAGAAATAAGCGAGATAGCGCCTTTAAAACGAAATGAATCATTAATTTTTTAGTTTTTTGACTATAACTCGAGAAATAAGCGAGATAGCGCCTCAAAACGATAAAATCATAAAATTTTTAGTTTTTTGACTATATCTCGTGAAATAAGCGAGATAGCGCCTTAAAACGAAAAGAATCATTAATTTTTTAGTTTTTTGACCATAACTCGAGAAATAAGCGAGATAGCGCCTTAAAACGAAAGGAATCATTAATTTTTTAGTTTTTTGACTATAACTCGTGAAATAAGCGAGATAGTGCCTAAAAACGATCTAAATCCTTAAAATTTTAAGTTTTTTTGACTATATCTCGAGAAATAAGCGAGATAGCGCCTTAAAACGAAATGAATCATTAATTTTTAGTTTCTTGACTATAACTCGTGAAATAAGCGAGATAGCGCCCTAAAACGATAATAATCATTAAAGATTTAGGTTTTGACTATAACTCGAGAAATAAGCGAGATAGCGCCTTAAAACGAAAAAGAATCATTAATGTTTTAGTTTTTTGACCATAACTCGAGAAATAAGCGAGATAGCGCCTTAAAACGAAAAGAATCATTAAAGTTTTAGTTTTTTGACTATAACTCGTGAAATAAGCGAGCGCCTAAAAACGAAAAGAATCATTAAGTTTTTAGTTTTTTGACCATAACTCGAGAAATAAGCGAGATAGCGCCTTAAAACGAAAAAAATCCTTAAAGTTTTAAGTTTTTTGACTATATCTCGTGAAATAAGCGAGATAGTGCCTAAAAACGAAATGAATCATTAATTTTTGTTTTATGACTATAACTCGAGAAATAAGCGAGATAGCGCCTAAAAACGAAAAAAATCATTAAATTTTTTAGTTTTTTGACTATAACTCGTGAAATAAGCGAGATAGCGCCTAAAAACGAAAATAATCATAAAATTTAGTTTTTTGACTATAACTCGAGAAATAAGCGAGATAGCGCCTTAAAACGAAATGAATCATTAATGTGGTAGTTTTTTGACCATAACTCGAGAAATAAGCGAGATAGCGCATAAAAACGAGAAGAATCATTAAATTTTTAGTTTTTTGACCATAACTCGAGAAATAAGCGAGAAAGCGCCTAAAAACGATATAAATCATTAAATTTTTAGTTTTTTTGACTATATCTCGAGAAATAAGCGAGATAGCGCCTTAAAACGAAAAGAATCATTAATTTTTTAGTTTTTGACCATAACTCGAGAAATAAGCGAGATAGCGCCTAAAAACGAAAAGAATCATTAATGTTTTAGTTTTTGACTATATCTCGTGAAATAAGCGAGATAGCGCCTAAAAACGATATAAATCTAAAACTTTTAGTTTTTTTGACTATATCTCGAGAAATAAGCGAGATAGCGCCTAAAAACGAAAAGAATCATTAATTTTTTAAGTTTTTGACCATAACTCGAGAAATAAGCGAGATAGCGCCTAAAAACGATATAAATCATTAAATTTTTAGTTTTTTGACCATAACTCGAGAAATAAGCGAGATAGCGCGCCTAAAACGAAAAGAATCACTAATTTTTTAGTTTTTTGACTATATCTCGAGAAATAAGCGAGATAGCGCCTTAAAGCGAAAAGAATCATTAATTTTTTAGTTTTTGACCATAACTCGAGAAATAAGCGAGATAACGCTAAAAACGAAAAGAATCATTAATTTTTTAGTTTTTTGACTATATCTCGAGAAATAAGCGAGAGTAGCGCCTAAAAACGATAAGAATCATAAATTTTTTAGTTTTTTGACCATAACTCGAGAAATAAGCGAGATAGCGCCTTAAAACGAAAAGAATCATTAATTTTTTAGTTTTTTGACCATAACTCGAAAATAAGCGAGATAGCGCCTAAAAACGAAATAAAATCATTAATTTTTTAGTTTTTGACTATATCTCGTGAAATAAGCGAGATAGCGCCTAAAAAACGATAAAAATCCTAAAATTTTTAGTTTTTTGACCATAACTCGAGAAATAAGCGAGATAGCGCCTTAAAACGAAAAGAATCATTAATTTTTTAGTTTTTTGACTATAACTCGAGAAATAAGCGAGATAGCGCCTAAAAACGATAAAAATCATTAAATTTTTAGTTTTTTGACCATAACTCGAGAAATAAGCGAGATAGCGCCTTAAAACGAAAAGAATCATTAATGTTTTAGTTTTTTGACCATATCTCGTGAAATAAGCGAGATAGCGCCTAAAAACGATAAAAATCATTAAATTTTTAGTTTTTTGACCATAACTCGAGAAATAAGCGAGATAGCGCCTTAAAACGAAAAGAATCATAAAATTTTTAGTTTTTTGACCATAATTCGAGAAATAAGCGAGATAGCGCCTTAAAACGAAAAGAATCATTAATTTTTTAGTTTTTTGACTATATCTCGTGAAATAAGCGAGATAGCGCCTAAAAACGATATAAATCCTAAAATTTTAGTTTTTTGACTATAACTCGAGAAATAAGCGAGATAGCGCCTTAAAACGAAAAAAATCATTAATGTTTTAGTTTTTTGACCATAACTCGAGAAATAAGCGAGATAGCGCCTTAAAACGAAAAGAATCATTAATTTTTTAGTTTTTGACTATATCTCGAGAAATAAGCGAGATAGCGCCTAAAAACGAAAAAAATCATTAAATTTTTAGTTTTTTGACCATATCTCGAGAAATAAGCGAGATAGCGCCTTAAAACGAAAAAATCATTAATGTTTTAGTTTTTTGACCATAACTCGAGAAATAAGCGAGATAGCGCCTTAAAACGAAAAGAATCATTAATTTTTTAGTTTTTTGACCATAACTCGAGAAATAAGCGAGATAGCGCCTTAAAACGATAAGAATCATTAATTTTTTAGTTTTTTGACTATATCTCGAGAAATAAGCGAGATAGCGCCTTAAAACGATAAGAATCATAAATGTTTTAGTTTTTTATCCATAACTCGAGAAATAAGCGAGATAGCCCCTAAAAACGATATAAACTTCATTAAATTTTTAGGTTTTTGACTATATCTCGAGAAATAAGCGAGATAGCGCCTTAAAGCGAAAAGAATCATTAATGTTTTAGTTTTTTGACCATAACTCGAGAAATAAGCGAGATAGCGCCTTAAAACGAAATAACCATTAATTTTTAGTTTTTGACTATATCTCGTGAAATAAGCGAGATAGGGGCTAAAAACGATAAAAATCATTAAATTTTAAGTTTTTGACCATATCTCGAGAATTAGGGGAGATAGCGCCTTAAAACGAAAAGAATCATTAATGTTTAGTTTTTGACCATAACTCGAGAAATAAGCGAGACAGCACTTAGAAACGAAAAAAATCATTAATGTTTTAGTTTTTTGACTATATCTCGAGAAATAAGCGAGATAGCGCCTTAAAACGAAAAGAATCATAATTTTTTTTAGTTTTTTGACCATAACTCAAGAAATAAGCGAGATCGCCTAAAACGATAAGAATCATTAATTTTTTAGTTTTTTGACTATAACTCGAGAAATAAGCGAGTTAGCGCTAAAAACGATAAAAATCATTAAATTTTTAGTTTTTGACTATATCTCGAGAAATAAGCGAGATAGCGCCTAAAAACGAAAAGAATCATAAATTTTTAGTTTTTTGACCATAACTCGAGAAATAAGCGAGATAGCGCTAAAAACGAAAAGAATCATTAATGTTTTAGTTTTTTGACTATATTCGAGAAATAAGCGAGATAGCGCCTAAAAACGAAAAGAATCATTAATTTTTTAGTTTTTGACTATATCTCGAGAAATAAGCGAGATAGCGCCTTAAAACGAAAAGAATCATTAATTTTTAGTTTTTTGACCATAACTCGAGAAATAAGCGAGATAGCGCCTTAAAACGAAAAGAAACGTTAATTTTTTAGTTTTTTGACTATATCTCGAAAAATAAGCGAGATAGCGCCTAAAAACGATATAAATCCTAAAATTTTAAGTTTTTTGACTAAATCTCGAGAAATAAGCGAGATAGCGCCTTAAAACGAAAAGAATCATTAATTTTTTAGTTTTTTGACCATAACTCGAGAAATAAGCGAGATAGCGCCTTAAAACGAAAAGAATCATTAATGTTTTTAGTTTTTTGACCATAACTCGAGAAATAAGCGAGATAGCGCCTAAACGAAAAGAATCATTAATGTTTTAGTTTTTGACTATATCTCGAGAAATAAGCGAGATAGCGCCTAAAAACGATATAAATCCTAAAATTTTTAGTTTTTTGACCATAACTCGAGAAATAAGCGAGATAGCGCCTTAAAACGAAATGAATCATTAATTTTTTAGTTTTTTGACCATAACTCGAGAAATAAGCGAGATAGCGCCTAAAAACGATAAAAATCATTAAATTTTTAGTTTTTTGACCATAACTCGAGAAATAAGCGAGATAGCGCCTTAAAACGAAAAGAATCATTAATTTTTTAGTTTTTTGACCATAACTCGAGAAATAAGCGAGATAGCGCTTAAAACGAAAAGAATCATTAAATTTTTAGTTTTTTGACCATAACTCGAGAAATAAGCGAGATAGCGCCTTAAAACGAAAATAATCATTAATTTTTTAGTTTTTGACCATAACTCGAGAAATAAGCGAGATAGCGCCTAAAAACGAAATGAATCATTAATTTTTTAGTTTTTTGACTATAACTCGAGAAATAAGCGAGATAGCGCCTAAAAACGATAAAAATCATAAAATTTTTAGTTTTTTGACCATAACTCGAGAAATAAGCGAGATAGCGCCTAAAAACGAAAAGAATCATTAATGTTTTAGTTTTTTGACCATAACTCGAGAAATAAGCGAGATAGCGCCTTAAAACGAAAAAATCATTAATGTTTAGTTTTTGCTATATCTGAGAAATAAGCGAGATAGCGCCTAAAAACGATAAAAATCATAAAATTTTTAGTTTTTTGACCATAACTCGAGAAATAAGCGAGATAGCGCCTTAAAACGAAAAGAATCATTAATTTTTTAGTTTTTTGACTATATCTCGAGAAATAAGCGAGATAGCGCCTTAAAACGAAAAGAACATTAACTTTTTAGTTTTTTGGACCATAACTCGAGAAATAAGCGAGATAGCGCCTAAAAACGATAAAAATCATTAATGTTTTAGTTTTTTGACCATAACTCGAGAAATAAGCGAGATAGCGCCTAAAAACGAAAAAAATCATTAAATTTTTAGTTTTTTGACCATAACTCGAGAAATAAGCGAGATAGCGCCTAAAAACGAAAAGAATCATTAATTTTTTAGTTTTTTGACTATATCTCGTGAAATAAGCGAGATAGCGACTAAAAACGATATAAATCCTAAAATTTTTTAGTTTTTTGACTATATCTCGAGAAATAAGCGAGATAGCACCTTAAAACGAAAAAATCATTAATGTATTAGTTTTGACTATACTCGTGAAATAAGCGAGATAGCGCCTAAAAACGAAATGAATCATTAATTTTTTAGTTTTTTGACCATAACTCGAGAAATAAGCGAGATAGCGCCTAAAAACGAATATAAAAAAAAAAATCATTAATTTTTTAGTTTTTTGACCATAACTCGAGAAATAAGCGAGATAGCGCCTTAAATCGAAAAGAATCATTAATGTTTTAGTTTTTTGACTATAACTCGAGAAATAAGCGAGATAGCGCCTAAAAACGATATATATCATTAATGTTTTAGTTTTGACTATAACTCGAGAAATAAGCGAGATAGCGCCTAAAAACGAAATAAATCATTAAATTTTTAGTTTTTTGACCATAACTCGATAAATAAGCGAGATAGCGCCTAAAAACGAAAAAAATCATTAATGTTTTAGTTTTTTGACCATATAACTCGAGAAATAAGCGAGAAAGCGCCTTAAAGCGAAAAGAATGATTAATTTTTAGTTTTTTGACCATAACTCGAGAAATAGCGAGAAAGCGCCTAAAAACGAAAAGAATCATTAATTTTTTAGTTTTTTGACTATATCTCGTGAAATAAGCGAGATAGCGCCTTAAAAACGATATAAATCCTAAAATTTTAAGTTTTTTGACTATATCCGAGAAATAAGCGAGATAGCGCCTAAAAACGAAAAGAATCATTAAATTTTAGTTTGACTATATCTCGTGAAATAAGCGAGATAGCGCTTAAAAACGATATAAATCCTAAAATTTTTAGTTTTTTGACCATAACTCGAGAAATAAGCGAGATAGCGCCTTAAAACGAAAAGAATCATTA
>JAEIGR010000037.1:1335000-1385929 GCA_018904305.1 Scaptomyza montana | reverse complement strand
TATAGGAATTGTTTTAGCAGGTTTATTAACTATATCTTATTGAGGTTTATGTGGCTCTTATAGATTAATAATTGCACATGGTTTATGTTCTTCTGGATTATTTTGTTTGGCCAATGTTTCTTATGAACGGTTAGGTAGACGAAGTTTATTAATTAATAAAGGTTTATTAAATTTTATACCTGCCATGGCTTTATGATGATTTTTATTAAGATCTGCTAATATAGCTGCTCCGCCTACTTTAAATTTATTAGGAGAAATTTCTTTATTAAACAGAATTGTATCTTGGTCATGAATTTCAATAATTATATTATCATTTTTATCTTTTTTTAGAGCTGCCTATACTTTATATTTATATTCATTTAGACAACACGGAAAAATTTTTTCTGGAATTTATTCATTTAGAGGGGGTAAAATTCGTGAATATTTATTAATAATTTTACATTGATTACCTTTAAATCTATTAATTATAAAAAGTGATATATGTTTATTGTGATTATATTTAAATAGTTTAATAAAAATACTAATTTGTGGTGTTAGTGATATGAGTAATTCATTTTAGATCGTGAAATATTTATCAATTTGTAGAATTAGATTTTTAAATTTAATCTTTATTAGAATAATTTCTTTTTTTTTTAGACTATTTTTTTTAATTAATAATTTAGTTTATTTTATTGAGTGAGAAGTTGTTTCATTAAATTCAATATCTATTATTATAACATTTTTGTTTGATTGAATAAGATTATTATTTATATCTTTTGTTTTGTTAATTGCTTCTTTAGTTATTTATTATAGAAAAGAATATATGAGAAGAGATATTAATATTAATCGGTTTATTATACTAGTATTAATATTTGTTTTATCAATAATGTTATTAATTATTAGCCCTAATTTAATTAGAATTTTATTAGGATGGGATGGATTAGGTTTAGTGTCTTATTGTTTAGTAATTTATTTTCAAAATGTAAAGTCTTATAATGCAGGTATATTAACAGCTTTGTCTAATCGAATTGGTGATGTTGCTTTACTTTTAGCAATTGCTTGAATATTAAATTATGGTAGATGAAATTACATTTTTTATTTAGAAGTTATACAAAATGAATTTGAAATATTATTAATTGGTTCATTAGTTGTATTAGCTGCTATAACAAAAAGAGCTCAAATTCCTTTTTCTTCTTGATTACCTGCTGCTATAGCAGCTCCTACCCCTGTTTCTGCTTTAGTTCATTCTTCAACTTTAGTAACAGCTGGAGTTTATTTGTTAATTCGTTTTAATATTTTGTTAGAAAATTCTTGATTAGGTCAATTGTTACTGTTATTATCAGGTCTTACTATATTTATAGCGGGATTAGGGGCTAATTTTGAATTTGATTTAAAAAAAATTATTGCTTTATCTACTTTGAGACAGTTAGGTTTAATAATGAGAATTTTATCAATAGGATTTTATAAATTAGCGATATTTCATTTATTAACTCACGCTTTATTTAAAGCTTTATTATTTATGTGTGCAGGTGCAATTATTCATAATATGAATAATTCACAAGATATTCGATTAATGGGAGGGTTGAGAATTCACATACCATTAACTTCAGCTTGTTTTAATGTTTCAAATTTAGCTTTATGTGGTATACCTTTTTTAGCTGGATTTTATTCAAAGGATATTATTTTAGAAATTGTTATAATTAGAAATTTAAATATTTTTTCTTTTTTTCTTTATTTTTTTTCTACCGGTTTAACAGTTTGTTATTCTTTTCGTTTAGTTTTTTATTCAATAACAGGAGATTTAAATTGTAGAAGTTTAAATATATTAAATGATGAAGGTTGAGTTATATTGCGTGGAATATTAGGTTTACTAATGATAAGAATTATTGGAGGTAGAATATTAAATTGATTAATTTTTTCAATTCCACATATAATTTGTTTACCTATATATATAAAATTATTAACTTTATTTGTTTGTATTTCTGGAGGATTATTCGGTTATTTAATTTCTTTAATAAAATTATACAATTTAAATAAATCTTTAAGTTTTTATAATTTTACAATTTTTTTAGGTTCTATATGGTTTATACCTTTTATAAGAACTTATGGAATTATTTTTTATCCATTAAGTTTAGGTCAGATTGTTAGAAAAAGATTTGATCAAGGTTGATCAGAATATTTTGGGGGGCAACATTTATATCAAAAATTAGTTGGTTATTCACAAATTTTATTTATAATACATAATAACAATTTAAAAATTTATTTATTATTATTTGTATTTTGAATTTTAATTTTAGTTAATTTTCAATTGTTTTTATATTCAAATAGCTTATAATTAGAGTATGACACTGAAGATGTTATGGAGATTTAATAATCTTTGAATATTAAGTGAATTAATTTTAGTAATTTATAAAAATAATTATTTTATTCTTACAATGAAAATGTAAAGTTTTAATTTAAACTATATAAATAGAAATATAAATGGAATTTAACCATTAAAAGAAAAAAGTTAGCAGCTTTTACTTGATCATCATATTTCCTTAATTGAAGTTATAACTTAATTCTATCATTAACAGTGATAAGCCTCTATTTTGGCTTCAATTAAAGAATAAGGGTAATTTACCTAGGATTAGGTCGAAACTAATTGCAATTTATCGCTTCATATTCTAAGGTAGATTGAAAAATCAATACTTTTTGAATGCAAATCAAATGTTATAATTAACTACAACCCTATTAATTTGATCAATTTAATATTCCTTGATTTCATTCATGATATAAACCAATTAGTAAAATTAGAATAAAAATTATGGAAGTAATTGTTCAAATTAATAAATTTGAAAATTTAAAAATAATAATTATTGGAAGAATTAAGGCAATTTCTACATCAAAAATTAAAAAAATAATTGTGATTAAAAAAAATCGTAAAGAAAATGGTAGGCGAGAAGATGATTTAGGGTCAAATCCACATTCAAAAGGTGAACTTTTTTCTCGGTCTATTAAAGTTTTTTTAGATAAAATAGAAGCTAAGATTATAACAATAAAAGAAATTGTTATAATGATTATTGCAATAAAAGTTATTGAAAAAATTATCTATACTATTATTAATAGACCTTATGATTGGAAGTCAAATATACTTTTATACTATATAGATACAAAATAGTTAACCTCCTCATCAGTAGATTGTAATATATAAAAATAGTCATACTACATCAACAAAGTGTCAATATCAAGTTGCAGCTTCAAATCCAAAATGGTGGTTCTTAGAAAAATGATTATTTAAATGACGTAATAAACAAATAAATAAAAATGTTGTTCCGATTAATACATGAACTCCATGGAATCCCGTTGCTATATAAAAAGTTGATCCGTAAACTGAGTCAGCAATTGTGAAAGGTGCTTCAATGTATTCATAAGCTTGAAGTATAGTAAAATAAACCCCTAATAATACTGTAAAAAATAATCCTTGAGTAGTTTGAGAATGATTGCCTTCTATTAAACTATGATGAGCTCAAGTAACTGTAACTCCTGAAGCTAGTAAGATTGCTGTATTTAATAAAGGAATTTGAAATGGGTTAAATGAAATAATTCCTATAGGGGGTCATGAAGCTCCTAATTCAATTGCGGGGGATAAACTTCTATGAAAAAATGCTCAAAAAAATCTTACAAAAAATAAAATTTCAGATACAATGAATAAAATTATACCTCATCGTAAACCGATTGTTACAGCATAAGTATGTAATCCTTGATAAGTTCCTTCTCGGGATACATCTCGTCATCATTGATAAACAGTTAAAATTGTAATAATATTTCCTAAAAAAAACAAAGATGTATCATATTGATGAAATCATTTAATTATACCAGATACAGTTGTTATAGCTCCAATAGCCCCTGTTAAAGGTCAAGGTCTATAATCAACTAAATGAAATGGGTGATTTGCTTGTGTAGACATTTATATATTTATATCTAATTAACTTCTCTAGAATAAAGAGTTCTTAAAACTGCAAATACATATGATTGAATTATTGCTACAGCTGATTCAAGAACTAATAAAGCAATTTGTCCAACTAATAAAAATGTAACAAGTATATAAGATATTGAAGGACCAGTGTTACCTAAAAGTGTTAATAATAGATGTCCTGCAATTATATTTGCAGTTAATCGAACTGCTAATGTTCCTGGTCGAATGATATTTCTAATAGTTTCAATACATACTATAAATGGTATTAATACTGCTGGAGTACCTTGAGGCACTAAATGTGCAAATATGTGTTGTGTATGATTTATTCACCCATAAATTATAAATGATAATCATAAAGGGAGAGCTAAGGTTAGTGTTAAAGTTAAATGACTCGTACTAGTAAAAATATAAGGGAATAACCCTATGAAATTATTAAATAAAATTAAGGAGAATAAAGAAATAAAAATAAAAGTTGATCCATTATGACCTGAAGGTCCTAATAAAGTTTTAAATTCTTTATGAAGTGTTGAAAGAATTATATTTCAAAAAATATTATATCGAGAGGGTATTAATCAGTAAATTGAAGGAATTATTAAAAGTCCTAAAAATGTTCTTAATCAATTTAAGGAAAAACCAAAGATTGCCGAAGGGTCAAATACAGAAAATAAATTTGTTATCATTTTCAATTTATTGAATTTAAATTAATATTCTTTAATTCATTAGATTTAGGTGAGGTAGGTATATAAGCATAATAATTGATTGAACAAAAAAAAATAAAAATAATTGAGAATAAAAAGAATAAAAATAATCATCTAATTGGGGCTATTTGTGGAATCAAAAAATATTAATAATTTAATAATTTTAGTTTGACATACTAATGTTATATATATTTAACTAATTTTTTCATTAGAAGTAATTGCTAACTTACTATAAAATGGTTTAAGAGACCAATACTTGCTTTCAGTCATCTAATGAAGAATTTACATTATTTGAAATTCATTTAATAAAATAATTTACAGGAACACTTTCAATTACAATTGGTATAAATCTATGATTAGCTCCACAAATCTCTGAACATTGACCATAGAATAATCCCGGTCGATTAATAAAAAAGTTAGTTTGATTAAGTCGGCCAGGTGTTCCATCAACCTTTACTCCTAAAGCAGGTACTGTTCATGAATGAATTACATCAGCTGCTGTCACTAAAATACGGATTTGAGAATTTATTGGTAAAATAATTCGATTATCAACATCTAGTAATCGAAATCCATCATTAGATAGTTCGTTTGTTGGAATTATATATGAATCAAATTCTACATTATTGAAGTCTGAATATTCATAACTTCAGTACCATTGATGTCCAATTCTTTTTAATGTGATTGAAGGTTCATTAATTTCATCTAAAAGGTATAAAAGACGAAGAGATGGGAGTGCAATAAATAATAAAATAATTGCTGGTAAAATAGTTCAAATTATTTCAATTAATTGTCCGTGTAAAAGAAATCGATTAACATAGGTATTAAAAAATAATATAAATATTAGGTAACCTACTAATATAGTAATTATTACTAAAATTAATAATGCATGATCGTGAAAAAAAATAAGTTGTTCTATTAAAGGAGAGGCTCTATCTTGAAGACCTAAGTTAGCTCATGTTGACATTAATTTTCTAATAAAAGTAAAATACTTTATATATGGAGCTTAAATCCATTGCACTAATCTGCCATATTAGAAATTAATTAGTTAATAAAGGCAATTCAGAATAACTGTGTTCAGCTGGAGGTGTATTTTGGTATCATTCAATAGAAGAATTTAATTGTATAGGATAAATTACTTGACGTTGTGAAATTAGACTTTCTCAAATAATATAAAAGAAGAATAAAATTCCTAGTAAAGAAATTGATGAACCAATTGTAGATACTACATTTCAAGTAGTATAAGCATCAGGGTAATCTGAGTAACGTCGAGGTATACCAGCTAATCCTAAAAAGTGTTGAGGGAAAAAGGTTAAATTTACACCAATAAATATAATAATAAATTGACTTTTTAATCATTTATTATTTAAAGTTAATCCTGTAAATAGAGGATATCAATGCACAAATCCAGCTATAATGGCAAATACTGCTCCTATTGATAGTACATAGTGAAAATGAGCTACAACATAATATGTGTCATGTAAAATAATATCTACTGATGAATTAGCTAATACAACTCCTGTTAGTCCCCCAACTGTAAATAAAAAAACAAATCCTAAAGCCCATAAAATAGCAGGGGAGTATGAAAGTTGTGTACCGTGAAGAGTAGCTAGTCAACTGAAAATTTTAATCCCCGTAGGAACAGCAATAATTATTGTTGCAGATGTAAAGTAAGCTCGTGTATCAACGTCTATTCCGACTGTAAATATGTGATGGGCTCAAACAATAAATCCAAGTAATCCAATTGCTAGTATTGCATAGATTATTCCTAAAGATCCAAATGTTTCCTTCTTTCCTGCTTCTTGACTAATAATATGAGAAATTATTCCAAATCCCGGTAAAATTAAAATATAAACTTCTGGATGACCAAAAAATCAGAATAAATGTTGATATAAAATAGGGTCTCCTCCTCCAGCGGGGTCAAAAAATGAGGTATTTAAATTTCGATCTGTTAATAATATAGTGATTGCTCCAGCTAAAACTGGTAGAGATAATAAAAGTAATAAAGCTGTAATTGCAACTGATCAAACAAATAAAGGTATTCGGTCTAAGGTAATACCGGAAGATCGTATATTAATTACAGTTGTAATAAAATTTACAGCTCCTAAAATTGAAGAAATACCAGCTAAATGAAGAGAAAAAATTGCTAAATCAACAGAAGCACCTCCATGAGCAATCCCTGAGGATAAAGGAGGATAAACAGTTCAACCTGTTCCAGCCCCATTTTCCACTATACTTCTAACTAAGAGAAGAGTTAAAGCTGGGGGTAAAAGTCAGAATCTTATATTATTTATTCGAGGGAAAGCTATATCAGGAGCTCCTAATATCAGAGGAACTAATCAATTTCCAAATCCCCCAATCATAATTGGTATAACTATAAAAAAAATTATTACAAAAGCATGTGCTGTAACAATTACATTATAAATTTGATCATCTCCAATTAAAGCTCCAGGATGACCTAGTTCTGCTCGAATTAAAATACTAAGGGATGTCCCCACTATTCCTGCTCAAGCTCCAAAAATAAAATATAAAGTTCCAATATCTTTATGATTTGTTGAAAATAACCATTGTCGCGATTAAGTGGCTGAAGTTTAGGCGATAGACTGTAAATCTATTTATAAGAAATTTTCTTCTTAATCATTTCAAATTGGTCTTATAGTCAACAATGATATTAAACTGCAATTTTAAAGGAGTAATAATTTACTAGGACTTAAGGTTTAAAGAATCTTTCTATATTTATAGCTTTGAAGGCTATTAGTTTATTTAACTTAAAACCTTCAATTTATAGCATAAAATAAAATAGAGAAATCAAAAATAAACCAAAAATAGATAAAAATGTAAAAGTTAAGTATAAATTTATTAAAAAATTATTTGTTTGAGAATTTATAATTCATTTATTTTCTGAATAATTTAGTATAAATGCTGAGTAACAAATTCGTAAATAAAAAAACAGTGTGATTAATGTTGATATTAATAAAATTATTAATTGAAGATATTGTTCACAAAAAGTTAACTGTTGAATTACAATTCATTTAGGCAAAAATCCTAAAAATGGAGGTAATCCTCCTAAGGATAAAAAATTTATAAATAAGGTAAATTTTAAAATTTTATTTTGTAAAAATCATGAAAATAATTGATTTAAATGAAATAATTTAAAAATATTAAATATGAAAGTTAAAATAAAGGATAAAAATGAATAAAATAAAAAATAAATTAATCAAATTGATTCATTAATTATTAAAGCTCTTAACATTCAACCTAAATGGTTAATTGATGAGAATGCTATTAATTTTCGCAAAGAAGTTTGGTTTAATCCTCCAATAGCTCCTACAATTACGGATAAAATTACTCTAATTAAAAATAAATTATTTAAATTTAAATAAGAAATAAGTATTAAAGGGGCAACTTTTTGTCAAGTTATTAATAGTAGCGCATTTATTCATGTTAAACCTTCCATTAAATTAGGAAATCAAAAATGAAAAGGAGCAGCTCCACTTTTTATTAATAAGGTTGAAAGTATAATTATTGAGGTAAAAGATTCATTAATTTCATTATTAAGATTATTTTTTAATATAAGTAAAATAATTGAAAATAATAAAACAGTTGAAGCTAAAGCTTGAGTTAAAAAATATTTTAAAGAAGCTTCTGTAGATTTGAAATTATTATTATCTCTTATTAGGGGAATAAAAGATAACAAATTAATTTCTAAACCTATTCAAGCTCCTAGTCAAGAGTTAGATGTTACAGTAATTAATGTTCCAATAATTATTATCATAATAAATAAAATTTTTGAAGAGTTATTAAAAATTAAAAAGAAAAGGATTAAAACCTTTATAAATGGGGTATGAACCCAGTAGCTTAATTAGCTTATCTTTTTATATTTTGGTGTATGATGCACAAAAGTTTTTGATACTTTTAGAAATAGTTTAATTCTATTAAATATAATTTCATTTTAAAATTTACATTAAAACCTATTAATGAATGTGAATCATCACATAATCTACCCTATCAAGGTAGCCCTTTTATCAGGCAATTCATTATTAGGGAGGTTCTCATTTTTTTTTTTTTTTTTTTTATATTTACTAGTATTTTTTTGTAACTATAAAGAATAAAAAAATAGTATTATTTTTTATTAAATAATACATTTTAGTATTTTTTTTAAAAAAGACAATTTTTATATTAAATAATTAAAATTCTCTATATAGATATATATATAATTGTAAAAATTCAACTATATATAAATCTATAAATATATAATAATTTATAATATTTATATTTATTTGTATAAATCAGAAGAATAATTAGATAAATCTTTAAAATATAGATTTTTTTTTACTATTTATGTATTAATTTTTGGATTGCGAAATTTTTTATTTAAATTGTTATCTATATAATAATATATTAAATATTTATATATATATAGATCATCTATTAATCTAGACCTAGTATACAAAAATTTAAAAACTTATAATTAAGTTATAAAATTGATACATTTTCTTTAAGGCTAATTTTTATAAAATTGACAAAAAAAAAAAAAAATGTCAAAGATTTTTTAATAGTATAAAAATTGTCTAAAATATAATTATATTATTGATATTATATTTCTGATTAAAATTATATATCTATTTGTTTTTTTATTTATTATTTATTTTAAAAATAATAAATTATTTAAATAAATTTTTATAAATTATTTTTTTTAAAATATGCCTAAAATTTTTAAATTTTGAACTTATTTCTATTTATTATTTATTAATTTTATATTTTTATATTTTTATACTAAATTGTATTATTAACTTAAAATAAATAAAAAAAAAAATTTATATAAATTCTAAAATTTTTATATATAAGTATAAAAATAAAAAAATATATAATTTTCTTTTTATAATTATAAAGAAAATTAAATTATTAGGGGTTTATTTTTAACAATTTTCAGATATAGTAATTAATTAAAATTATTTTTATTAAAATCTTTTAATAAAAATATATTTATTATTTAAATTTATTATAATATTTTTATTTTATTATTATTAATAAAATTAAAATAATTTTTATACTATTAAAGTTTTATTTTGGCTTAAAAATTTGTTATTAGTTTGATTTATATGTAAATTTTTGTGTGAATTTTTATTAATTTTAAAAATTAATAATATTATTTTAATCGCAGTAATTAATTTTATTAATTAAAGAAATTTAGAAATAGCAATATTAAAAAGTATAGATAAAATTGGTGCCAGCAATCGCGGTTATACCAATTATACAAATAAATTTTTTTAGTAAAAGTTAAATTGATTTAAGTTAAATAAAATTAAATTTATTAAGTGAAATTTTAAATTTAAATTTTTTATAATAATAATAATTGAAGCTTAAAAATTTTAATTAAAAACTAGGATTAGATACCCTATTATTTAAAATGTAATTTAAATTATTAAAGTAGTAATAGTTATGTTCTTGAAACTTAAAAAATTTGGCGGTATTTTAGTCTATCCAGAGGAACCTGTTTTATAATCGATAATCCACGATGGACCTTACTTAAAACGGGTCAGTTGGCCAGTATGTTGGTTCACACCTGAAGAGGCACTTAGGCCTTTACGTAAGATGCACTTAGCAACTCTTTTCCTTTAGAGTTGTTGACTCTGAGCCCCACCAGGAGTGTTTGGCGTTGAAGTCGCCGCCAATAATAAATCTGGCTCCGAGGTAGTCCACGAGTTGACCAAATTCGTCTTCTTTGACGTTATGTCTAGGTGGGACATACGCTGCAGCGACTGAGAGATCACCTAGTGGGCTGGTCAGTCTGATCTGCGCACACTGGATCCAGTTTTCTAGAAGGCCAGGCAGCTCGACATACTTGATGCCGCTTTTAACGAAGTGCAGCACCGCCACGGGCACTTCCGTTGGATGATTAACATGGATTAGATCATATCCATTGAGACAAAAATAGGATCTATCGGTGAGGTGTGTTTCGGACAGGAGAAGGATGTCAATGTGGTTGGTCTTAACGAAGTGCTCGACCTCTGGCCTGCTTTTGCACAGGCCGTTCGCGTTCCATATTGTTATGTGAGTTTTTTTTGCATAACTTGGTAATAAGCGTGGCGATCATTTGAGCTGTCTGGGCGAACATCTTCTCCATGAGCCTTTCCATCATGTTTTCCATGCGAGTCATCATGGCTTCAATTTGGTTGCCAGGTTGCATGGGAGCAGGATCGGGAGCCTGGTTCTGAGCTGTTACTACCTCTGAGAGTCGAGGCGTAGCTGAAGTTAGGGTCAACTGAGTGGAAGGTTGCTGCTTGCGATGGTTTTGTGAGCGTGGCTTCTGGGCGGCTGCGCTTAGGGGCGGCGAGAGCTTTAGCTTTTGTAAGCAGTGCACCCTCTGTAAGAGGCGGCGTGGTTTTCCTTGCAATTCATACAAGAGGCCGGTTCATCTTTACTTTTTTTGCAGTCAGCAGTACTATGCTTACCTCCTCATTTGACGCATCTAAAGGCTAGTTGGCAGTATCTTTGGGTGTGTCCGAACCCTTGGCAGCGGAAGCATTGGACCACGTCGTTGAACTTGATCGGCGGCTCGACTGTCACTATTGAGCTGCAGAGGCGCTTAATTTGGTAAGCATCTTTATTATTGCTGGCTGGCTCCAAGTTAATAAAGAAAATTGACATAGGCATTTTAGTGCTGCGACTCAAGGCGTAGTGCAGGTCTCTGACAATGTGGCCTTTCTCCAACATTGCCTCCTTAATGCTGTCTTTCTCGGTCGAATGATGCAGGCCCTTGACCACAATTCGGTAAGCTCTCTCGTCACGAGGCTGGAAGGTGTAGTATCTTGACTTGTTAAGATCTAGGTGATTTTTGAGAGCAGTGTAGCCTGCCTTATCACCCATCATCACTCTTACTTTGCCGTCTCTTTCTGCCTTGTAGGAAAAATCCTTACCATTGCCAATAAGTTTGCGTATAGACATGATCAGGGCGTTAATGTCAAGCACATTTGGGATTATTATTGGCGGTGGCTTAATAGTTTTGGGAATGGGCTGTGGTTGTTGTTCGGTGGCGTCATCTGTGGCTTTCAGAATTTCATCATCGCTAATGTCGTCGTCATCGCTTGAGAGCAGCTGAAATGAGTTCGTACTCAGAACAGAAGAAGCCGCAGCACTTGTACTGGGACCGTAGTTTGCGCGTGAAGGCCTGCGCGCTGCTTTACGCTTTTTTAACCTGGGTTGCTTAGTCAAGCTCCAGTTTGAGTCCTCGCTGTCGTTGTCGTTGTTAGCCTTACGATCCTTGTTTTTGCTGATGGGTAGAACGCTAATTCGATTTGAGTCGCTACCCGGCCCCTGCCAATTCATATTGGCGCCAGCTGCCGGAGTTGCTGCGGCTGCGGCACTTGCGGATACCTCGTTAGAAACGCTTGAAGAGGGTTCGTTCACTACCTTTCTTAAGGCCTCGCCAAGAAGCACTTTATTTTTCGTCATATCAATCGGCTTATTTTGCTGCTTTAGCATTTAGCCGAGGTTTAATTGTCCGCCTAGACGTATACATCACTTTTTTGCGATCCAAGCCAATACTTCAACCTTGGGCCCAGTTGAAGGACTTGGCTAAAGCTACTAACTGGTACCCGGAACAAGACTAAGGGAAACTTTTAGACAGCCAAACGCTGTTTTGCAACACTTGCAATGACGTGGCTGTCAGGCAGCGGGAGTCCCACTTTTCATTAATTTACACAGAGTTTGTTTAATAAAATAACTTCTTCACAATCACTTGCTATCACAAACATTTTTTAATTAAAAAAATAAATTATTATAAAAAGTTTTGAAAGGCGCCTAGCAGAAAAAAACCCAAAAAAACCAAAACACACCCAAGCTAAAGTATAAAAAAAATAATAATAAAAAAACAGGAGACACTTAAAAAAATTAAATTTAAAAGTATTATATTGTTGGCTGATGTCAGCTAATGATGTTGGCAAATTAAAAACACGCCAACTATTTAGCACATTGCTCTTGAGTTAAATTCATTAATATTTGACTTAATTCAAGTGCCTCATACACAAACACACACACACACACCTTGTACATTGTGCGTGCTCTCACGCACAACATTTTATTTTATTTTTTTTATTTCTGTGACAAATTGAGTCTGGGCATAGTTAATTGCTTAATGTAAAAATTGCACGCTGTCATTGCGCATGTGGGTTTTTTTTTTATGCCGCAACACAAGCAAAATGCTAAATACGTAGAGTGTGGTCAACAGACTGTTTTAATTAGAATTGCATATATTAATGACGCCATGACGGACTTCTTTTTCCTTTTGGCCATTTGTCTAACCCAAAAAAGAAAAAAAAAGCTCAGCAAAAACAAAGCAACGAAAAAGCAAAAGAGAACAGGAAGAGCGAGGTGTAAATAGCAATTGGGCGTTTTTCAAAGTCAGACGCTTGATTAATTGGCTTTTAAGTTGCAACAAATGAAGTTGGCAACGCCTCTTTTGGCCTTCACTTGCCTTGCAACTTCAATGACATGTGTGAAGTACACTTCCCCACCCACTCCACAGTCTTAAAAATGTTAATGACTTGTACTCATTACATCATTTCATTCTTGGGAAATGCAAATGTCGTGCCATATGTATATTATTTAAAGATCTCTTACATGCAGATAAGCCATAAAATGATTTAATGAAAAATACAATTTCTTCAACTTTTTTAATTCATTAAGCTAAAAACAGGTCTCTAATTGCAGGCACCTTCATTAAAGTAATTATTACCCGTTTATTCTGGCTATTAAACATCTTAATGGACTGTCAACTTTTGTTAACTCATCAAGTCGATGACGAAAAAAAAACATGACGCATCTTTAATTGTGAATATTTGTAAGAAAAAGGTAAGTACAACAATTACTTAACATTTACCTAGTCATCAAATATTCAGGCACAGTATGAGAACTAAAGATAGCATCAAGTTTAAGTGTGCTACAAGCAAAATTCACACCCGCCTTTGTTTCATAGCAAAGTGAAGTTAGTGAGGGTTAGAAAATAAAAATTTACTCTTAATAACATTAATATATATTTAAAATATAACTTTTTTATGTGCATTATTCATATTTTTCACTAAGCCAAAACCATATTATCCATATATTCAATTTAACCTTTAACATTTCTCACAAGCTCGAACAAGTTGGGAAACATTCATCAATGAAGTTTTTTATGTGACTTTGCAATATGAAACATAAAAAACAACAAAAACACAAAATTCTTTTGTTTGTTTTTGTAATTTAATTCATTGACTTTGCTTGCGTTTGGTTTGGCAAAACAATTATTTGGTAATTATTTAGGTCAAGGATTTGTATCGCTTCAAGAGCTCAAAATGTATTGTGAGCCAATGTGTGGCAAGTAATTGTGGCATGCCAACATGATGCCAAATGCCCGATTGCCAATTGAGCGTGTGTAGGCGTCAAAAGGTTAACTTTCAGACTTGAATTGCTAACTTCATATTTGACGCAAAATTTTATGTGATTGGTCAAATGAGACAGTCTTCAATTATTGACACGAGGCAAAATGCAAATAGTTTTTTTAACCTATAACTTCAAGTTCCAACCAAACTTCTTGTTGCTTTAACAGTCCAACTCCTCAATCCTTAGTCTTATTTTTAAGGCATTTTTATGTTTCTATCTGGTCTATACCATACTAAAAATAGCTATGCAATATTCAATCAAGTTGAATATTTTTGTGGCGCCTTAAGGTATGCAACAAAAAGTGTACAGATAGAAGAAATCAGAGAATACTATGATACCGCAAACTCCCCGAAGTGGGAAGTGTGGGTGGCGGAAATGCCTTTGCGGCCTTGCGTGTCGTATGAAATCGTAACAATTGTAAGAGCCTGGCCAGAAACGCTTGGCCAAGCTTTGTTCAGTTGACCCACAGCGACTGTTAAGTGGCAGTTGAGAGTCCTGCCGGCTATTGTTTTGCTCAGCAAATGCGTAGACCGCAACACCCTCTCTTTCGCTCCCCTCTTTTCCATATTCCTTCTTACACTGACGCACTCGCTTGAGATTAAATTATGCGGTTTTTCTATTATCGATTTGACACAATTCCAGCGGCTTGTTTTGCTTTATTTCCTTTTTTTTTGCCGACTTTCTTTGCCCAGCTGGTTTCTCTAGACGTATGAATTACTCTTAGCCATATATGTATTCATAGTTTGGTAATTTAAGACGACTTAACCAACCTCAAAGCACTCGATACTCACATTATTTCGAGCTCCAACATCGGCTCCCAGTTCAATCATGCGATCCATTATTGCCGTCCGATTGTCCTTTGTTGCATACATTAGCGGTGTCATGCCGGTGTTCTGAAACCACAATGCATAATAATCAGTTACTTACATAAGAAGGGTGTTTAAAATGGCGTTTGTATGAATTTGTTTTGAAAAAAGTGAAAATATTCTTGTACTTCTTAATTGTTTATTGTACCTTATCGTAACTATCGACATTTCCCTTATACTTAAATGTGATTCATCTCACAAGTTTTCCCTCGCACAATGTTCATGTAATTTGGTCAAACAGCTTGTTTTCGGTCATCATCATTATTGTTTGTATACAGTATATTGTTTTGTTGTGACTTATTGGTTTTTTGCGTAATTTTCATGACCAAAACTAAATCAAGCCCACAACAGTAAACATTTTCAAGCCCTGTCTGGCAACAAACAAAAAAATATTCCCGAATAATCGCTAAGCCCAGACTAGAATTTTTATGCTAATGATGTCTTTCGCACAGCAAAATAATTTGCATGAGGCTCAACCCTTTCGTTGAATTCAAGCAGAATGATATTCACTTTAGTTTTGTCTACTAAATTCCAATCGGGCATTTCCGTTCTACTTAGTTGTATAGCTTTACCCTGACTGCATTTTATTGTCAGTTGCCGTTTAACGTTTGTGAAATGGGGTTTGGGGCAAAGAGTGCTGTTTTTGGGAATACTTGCAACGTTAATTTTATGTCAACGACTTTTGCGTTTGATATTTTTATGGTAAATTGAAATCGAAGCGCTTCAATTTCGATGCTTTATGAGTTTATTCCTGTTTGTTTGTTTAGGGGTAGCAGTCGAATTGTCGGAACTTGTGGCAGAATGTTCAGTACAGGACGATCCATTGCCTTGGCAGCCAAACATTTGGGACGCGCTATCAAATAACACACACACACACACACACACACACACACAACAACAACACTACAGTGTCGTTATTTTGGCTAGTAAACAACCAACTAACAACAACAACTTAAATGCCGCCGTTGTCGACGTTGATAAGGGCGACGTCGACTTACATTTTGCGCCGCTTTCGAAGGGCTTCAAAATTGATTTTACAAAGTCGGCTGTACTAGCTTTTACCATCATTAGACTGAGAAAACAAAATATTTTATTAAAAATTCTTTTATGTTAAGCAAATACTTCAATGCGATTTGAAAATTTTACTTAGTACTTTTCACAGAATTTTTCGGTCATAAAAGAAAGTCGAGTTAAATGTAAAGCAGCATTTAGTTTCCTACTTCAGATCCAATTTCATCACTAATTTTAAATGAGAATAAAGTTCTTCCTACAACAAACGTCTTGAAATGTTTATGTTATCGTAGAGTACATATTACACAAATTCACTTCTTTCACTCTTTCTACTATCGCCTGCCACACCACACCATGCAACAGTCCGTCTACTTACCATATCGTGGACTCCGGCTAGCGGTATATGATTACCGTCCTCTCCCACATTTGCCACATATTTCTCGAGTTTCTTAAGCTCCGCTTCAATGGGAGTCCATTCACTCTTGATGGCCAAAGCAAGCACCTTATTTGCCGTGTCGCGTATCGAGGCACCGGCACTTGGTGGCTTTGGAGCTGGAAATCCATCGGCATCCTTCTTATCGCCATTGCTAGAACTATCATCCTTGGGATCGGAGTCGGCTTTACTTGCGGGCGTTGCACGTTCACTCGTTGTGGCAGAATCATCCGGTGGCCCCGTTAGTGAGGAGGGCGTCTTGCGGCCAACACCAGCACCGCCAGCGCCACGCCCACCGCCGCGACCGCCTCTCGGCTGCGACATGTCTCGGCCTAACAACTACAACAGCAACTGACCAAACTGGTGGCCATTACACAACGTCTATAATAAACACTTTAAATAATTGTTTAAATTTTGTTAAGTTGCAAGTTTTTTTCGGTTGATTCCTATTGATTTGTTGCATAGTAGTTAGTGTTTTGCATTCGAATTGCACAATAATTTGTTGGCCTCCGCATTTTACCAATATTTGTTACCAAAAATTTGCATTTTCATTGGCAACACACACACACACACTCAGACACTCACAAAGAGAGAAAACAACAAACGATTGTTTGTTACTTTAACATATTTTTCTCACAGCCCCACTTTTTGTATAACAACAATAATTATTATTCCTTTGGATTTGGTTTCTTCGCTTTCTTCACTTTTACTGCACAATTTAATATGTTTCAGCCTGTTTTTGTTTCCTTTTTTATGGCTCGCTTTCGGGTTGCGTGTGCGTCTCACTTAAGTTTTGCTTTTTGGCCAAGACTTTGTATTTAGTATTTAATATTTGTTTTCTATGTCTTTTTTCGGCCGAGTTATAGGAGCCAAAAACAACCGTTTGCGACGAGCTTCTGCGAGTTTCTGATTTGCCAGTCGCCTTTCATTTTGCCACTTGCCTTTTGACACACAAGTCCGAACGAGCACCTTGGCAACCTGACGAAACTCCCTGTTGCCAATCTTGCGCTCTCTTCTTTTGGAGGGGACAGTGTGGGTAAGGGGACCTAACTGGTGGCGTCTTCTGCGGCGCACGCGTTTGTTTACAATTGTTGATTCCAAACAAACTGCCGAAATGGTTTTTTTGGCGCGTAAAATGTACAATCAAGAGAGAGAGAGAGAGAAAGAGAACTCTCAACATTCGTCAAGTTTTTAAGTCTAGAGATGGTTTGAACATGGGTTCTCTTATTAGTATTTCAAGCATTAGTAATCAAAATTAGTAAAAGTAAAAAAAAAAAAAATTAAGGACAATGAAAGAATCACAGAGTGAAAATGAATTACACCGAAGTCGTTCAATACAAAACCTGGAGAAATCCGCACATAATTTTAAAAAATCCACTTCTATGCATGCACGTCAAGAACCAGGAAAAAGCAATGATCCGCTAAGACCTACAACGAGACCAAGTTATTCGTCAAGAGTATCTCCTGCGACAAGACTACCTGCAGCGAAAAGACAATCTTCTTTGCCAAGAGCATCTACAATTAGACGATCAACCTTGTCAAGACCATCTACATCGTCAGGACGTCCATCATCCATAAGAAGACTAAGTCGGCCATCCACAAGAACTCGATCATCTTCACGATCATCTCGCTTTGAAGATGATGACTTTGATGATCTGTCAGCGAAATGTAAATGCGCTCAATGCCGTATTCGGCATCCTCCGCCTTGGCTTGTTGAAGAGCGAGATCGCATCTTATTGAATGTTGATCTAGTGCAAAATGTCATTGATGATCGTGTGCCGAAAATGCTTTATGATCTTCAAATGTTGGTTGCGTTTAAGTCGATCTCCGTGCAGCCCGAGATGTTGATGGAGAGCATGAAAGCGCTCGATTGGGTTATGGAACGATTGGGCAATCTAAAGTTTGAAACGCATCAGCATCCAATTCCTGACGATCCTCACAATTGCTTTGAGGACTCCCATCAGAAGGTGGTCTTTGCCCGATACTTCTCCTCCCCGACAAAGAACACACTGTTGATCTATTCTCATCTGGATGTGGTGCCAGCTCAGCGAGATTGCTGGCATCGGGATCCCTTTGAGCTGCAAATGGAGGATGGCTTGCTCTATGGCCGTGGTGTGACTAGTGGTAAGGGAATGCTTGTTGGTTGGTTGCAGGCCTTTGAGTGTTGGTTGAAAGTGCACGGAGATCTACCCATTAATGTTAAGATTATTGTCGATATGTTGCATGAGGTGGGCAGCAGTGGCTTGCAGGACTATGTGAAGTTCAGGAGTAGTTTCTTTAATGACGTTGATTATATGGTCTTCGATGCAAACTCCTGGCTGAACGACGAACAGCCCGTGGTCGCATGCAGTCTCACAGGCTGGGCACATTTTGGGATTGAGGTAAATGGTGCTAATAAGTCTTTAGAGGGCGGTTTGGCTGGTGGCTTGGTATTTGAACCCATGGTGGATCTGTGTCATTTAATGAATCGTCTAGTTGATGATGACCATGAGATACTAATTCCCCACATAGATCAAAATGTGAAAAGACTATCAACTGAAGAATGGATGCTGCTGGAGAAAGCGGACTTCTTAAGCTATGTCTACAGGGAGGATCTCTATGTGCGACGACTAAGGAACGAGGAAGACAAGGTCGAATTGCTGCTGAGTCGTTGGTGTAAGCCTGCTTTGACCATGCATGGCGTTCAGGGAGCTGCTAGTCGTCCTGGTAGTAGTCGCGTGCTGCCCATGCATGTGGTTGGCAAGTTTTCGGTTAGGCTGGTGCCCGAACAAGACGTGACACAGATTCAATACAATGTCAGGGAGTATATTAAGCGAACGGGTCGCGAATTGAATATTGGCACCAGAATGACTGTTCTAATGCACGAGGCCTGTGAACCCAGCTCCTGGTCACCAGACACAAAAATGACCCATGCCCTAATACGGGCTGTGAGTGATATCTATGGAGTTGAACCGATTGTCACTAGAGCAATACCCGTTTGTCTGCCCATTGCGAGCGTTTTGAAGAAAATCATTGATAAGCCCGTTATGCTATTGCCCTTTTACCGTCGTCAGGATCATCACCATCAGGAGAATGAGCATATTGAGGAGCTATGCATTGTTCAACATGCCAAAGTCTGTGCGTCTCTGCTCTTCGAGCTCGCACAGATTCGCTCCAAATGCAAGTGCGATGTCATTACGGACTATTGTAATAAACGCGGTGTGACGGAACAACTGCACGACATGTATGGCGACGATGAAGATGAGCAGCCCAAACGTAAACGACGAGCATTGCTAAGCTTTTTTTCACATCATGATAATGTCCGGAAATTGCCAAAAAAACACACTCTAAGGGAACGCATAGAGAACTTCTTTCGCGCACCCTGTGCCTGGCAAAATTCCAAGGCTAAGAAGCGCCGCGGCAGTATGCGATCATCCTTGGCCCCAAAGAAACGCAAGATCCATGAACGCATTCAGGAAATCTTGCGATCGCCCTGTCCATGGAAAAAGCCTAAGATCAAAGAACGGATTAGGAATACGTCTGAAGGGCGAAAGAAAGAGATTAAGACTAAACCTGATGGACACTTTCCCTGGGGAAAAGTTGAAAAGAAGAAAGGGATTAAGAATTTGTCTGATTTACGCTTTCCCTGGGGAAAAAATAATAAGAAGAAAGGGCGATAGAACATTAATGTTACAGACACCCAGTCTTGAATTTATTCACTATTGAGTCACAAAATGTTAGAGGAACAGCATGAAAACCGAATCAAGGAGCTTTCATTTAACTTCCAAATATTTCGAAGCACACTAAAAATTCTTTTCAAAATTTCTATTGTTTATTTAAGCTTATAAAAATGATATGTTGGGGTGATCTTAATTGTTGCGGTGTCTTCGTAGATCGATCGAAAAATGATCGATGTGACTGTTTGCGTGATTACTGCATTCGTGACTATGATCCTGAGCAGCGGATAACCGTACGTAAAAGGGATTTAGGTTTTGTCTATGATTATCTATCCACAAGAATTAATAAAAACATGAGCGAACTGGGCTCAATGTTGGCAATAAAGAGCATATCGAGCAGAGTGGAGTATAAAAAGCAAACTAGACAGATTGTCAAACGATTGACGCAACGTCTAAGCGAACTGGAGTTTGATGTGGAAGTGGTGAAGGTGCCTCCCAAGGACAATGTTCCAATGCAGTTTGTTATATTTGCCAGCTACTTTTCTACCCCTGTCAAGAATATAATTTTAGTCCATGGACATTTGGATGTTAAGAATGTCGGCGTGGGCAAGGACAATGGTGGATGGACATATGATCCTTTCAAGCTAACCGAAGAGGATGACGTGCTCTATGGCAGTGGCATAAGCAGCTCCAAGGGTCCAGTATTTTGTTGGCTGCAAGCAGCCGAAGCATGGCTGAAGCAGACCGACGATCTGCCAGTTAACCTAAAATTCGTCATCGATACCTTTAGCAATGATGGCAATCATTCACTTAAAGGCATTATTGACCAACGCATAGACTTTTTTAAGGGTGTCGATCTGGTGATCGGCATGACCAATTTTTGGATAACCCCAAAGACGCCCATGCTGTCCACCAGTTACTGTGGCTATATTTACTTTGAACTCGAGGTGCGACACAAAAAAAAGTCCAAGAATGATAAGGAAGAGTGCGCAAGCGCAACTCGAGAACCCTTGGCAGAGCTGTGTTTGCTAGTGAACATTCTTACGAATAAGCAGGGAGAACTAGCACAGAAACTGCAACGTCATGTTAAACCTGTATCCCAAAATGATTGGAATATCCTCAGCATGGCTGAGGTGGGCATGATGGAGTTCAAGGACACGTTGGGTGTTCAACGGCTACCCCATGAGGAATCCAAGCAGTTGTTTCTCAAACATCGCTGGTGCATGCCTGGCTTGACGATGCACAGTCTCGATATGCCCGTCTATACAAGCACCCGGGATATGCATGTACCTCAACGCATTGTGGCCAAGTTCTCAGTCAAGTTGGTGCCCAATCAGAGTGTGGAGTATGTTAGTTTTCTGGTTAGGCAGCACCTTGACTGTGCCTATTGTCGCCTTAAGTGTGAACATCCCGCTTATTTGCGCGTTTTAGATTCTGTCATGCCACTAGATGAGGTAAGAAATGCTCCCTTCCATTTGTCTGCAAAACGGGCGTACGAAAGGGTCTATAAAGCGAAGGTAGCCATACCGGATACTATCCCTCTGTGCATGTCCAGGTTGAATGAGCTGAGAAAGCATTGTATGAAAAAGGCACAGGTCATTGGAATACCCTTCTGTTCAGTGCATATGCAACCGGGTCAGCCAAATGAGTGTATTACCTTTAGAGAGTTCCGAAAGAACTTGGTACTGTTTGCTACCATAATGTATGAGGTTGCTTTGGTGCCGGCCGATTGCAAATGCTCTGAAATAAAAGACTTTTGCTACCGAGTGGGCAAATCGACGGATCGCGACTTTATACGCATGATGGAGCCCCGAAATGCTAAGACCCATGTCCTTTATGAACTCAACGAACAAGAAATCGAAAAACAGCCTTCGCTCACTAAATTATTGCCCACCCCGGCAAATGTGCTCTTGGGCAAAAAGCAAACGAAACTTGATCATGACGATTAAAAACTTCAAATGGTTAATCTTGTATTAAACTTACATTTTTTGTACACCAAATTTTTGTTGTGCTTATAAAGAAAAATTCGATAAATTTGTATGATTACGATGCTGATGACCCAACACAACATTGATAAGAATTTTGTAGATTACATTGTTTGTCACATAACATATGTGAGCAACAAACAAGTTTTCTTGGCATCTCACTCTTTAACTGGAATTAAAGCTTTTTAGAGCACACACAAGAGAGAGCGGAAAGTAAACAGCAAAACAAATACATAGCAAAAGAGCACAATTGCCGGTGTAATAAACAATGAAATAAATACTTTAAAATACGAAAGGCAAAGCGATAATACAACAATGTGGAAACAAAATACAGAACGATGACAATAAACAAAACAAGCGATCAACAAGCGAGAACGAATATAAGTAAAGACTGAGAAAGCTGCAAATAAAATATTTACCCATGCATGTTGTTGACATGGGAATGCAACTTGTCAATGCCCTATAAATGTTAATACAATAACAATAATCAACTTAATATACAGAAATAGTTTTTCTCTAGTACTTTTCTCAACATATATCAGTGAGATAAACCTTACTTAATTATATCAACGTATCCTACTACAACGTATATATGTATGTGCATATATGTCTATAATGCGCAGGGTATTAAAAGGTATTCCGCTGGCATTCTTTCTTATCTGTCCTCTTGTCTTTCTTTCTCAAGCAATCATTGAGTGCATATGGGGCGACATCGACTGAGCGTTATTAGTATGCTTTTATTCGCGGCGAATTGTGGACGTTTTTGTCGGAAAAGTTCTTGACAAAGCTTTAATAACATCACAAACGCTGCAAAAATATCTATTAAGAATTTGAACTTGAAAAGTGATGTGAAGTGAGCAACCAATTCCTTTAAGTGCGTTCTTTTCTAGATAAGTGGTTATATAATGTTCAACAAGAAGCTGCAAACTGTGTCCAGGCATGTTCTAAGGCAGAGCTTGAGCCACAAATCGTTGCGATGGTAAGTACTTAGTATGGACACGATGTCAAGATCTGTAAAGAAGGAACCAGCTTACTTGAAGCAATAATTGAATTGCGCATGGCATTTTTTGTTATTACTACTTAACTTTCAGTATAATAATTTACTGAATATACATACATATGTATGTTTGATAGTCTTGCATTGCTACGATAAGCAAGTAATTATACACTTTCATAATAACAACGCTCTCCAAGCAGCAAATACAAATCAAAACAAAAACACAAGAGAGCGAGCAGTAACTGTAAACAGAGTGCCATAAATCAACAGAACTTGCTATAAACACAAGCTGTAAAGGCTTTTGGTTGTTTGCTGTGCTTAACGAAGCTTTAGCTATAAACATGCTCCACAAGCAGCCAAGACACAAACCATACTTACGATTATTGATTATTTCTCGATCTCAGCCTTTCCTCAACGACTCCTGACAGTCAGAGTTATATGCATCATATTGGCAAAGAGCCATTGGTTTATCGTAATGTGGGACAGCAGCTGGAGTTAGCTGCTTCTCAGTTTGGCAGCACCGAGGCGATAGTTTCGTGTCATGAGGCAAAGCGATACACATTCCGCAGTCTTCTAGCTGAGGCAGATCGGGTGGCGGCGGGTTTGCGCAAATTGGGACTACAAAGGGGCGATGCTGTTGGTCTCTGGTCACCAAACTATGTTCATTGGTATCTGGGCATGATAGGCGCGGCACGAGCAGGACTCACATCTGTTGGCATAAATCCTGCATTCCAGGGACCTGAAATGGAGTACTGCCTGAAGAAGGTGGACATCAAAGCAATACTCGCAACGGAAACATTCAAGACGCAAAACTACTATGAGATATTACGCGAAATTTGTCCCGAGATTGCTGACTCTGATCCTGGCAAGATCCGAAGCGAAAAGTTTCCTCATCTCCGCGCTGTTATCATCAACAGTAAGGAGAGCTTAAGGGGTGCTCTACGCTTCGATGAGCTGCTGGATTTAAGCAATGCCAGCGAGCAGTCAGAGATTACTAAGCTGCAACGTGAAATCCTTCCGGAGAGCATTTGCAATGTGCAGTTCACGTCGGGCACCACAGGAAACCCCAAAGCAGCTTTACTCTCCCATCACAATTTCGTTAACAATGGCATCCATGTGGGAATCAGAAATGAGATCGAAGGCGAGCGAATTTGTGTTCAGGTGCCACTCTTCCATGCCTTTGGCGTTGTGATATCTATCATGGCAGCCATGACCAAGGGAGCAACGCTTGTACTTCCATCGCCTGGCTTCAGTCCCAAGGACTCGCTTAAGACCATCGTCGATGAGAAATGTACTGTGATCCATGGCACACCCACCATGTATGTGGATCTAGTAGCTGCCCAGCGTAAGATGAAATTGCCGCTGAGCAAGATTAAAAAAGCCATTGTTGGTGGAGCAACAGTCTCACCACAGCTCATCCTGGATGTCAAGCAGGTTCTAGGCGTCCAGGCAATGCACAGCGTCTATGGACTAACTGAATCAACTGCTGTCATCTTTCAATCTCTGCCTGGGGACCACGATGATCGAGTGCTGAAATATGTGGGTCATCTGTCGGATCACATTGAGGCAAAGGTCATCGATGGCGAAGGTCATATGGTGCCCTTCGGACAACCGGGTGAGCTGTGTGTGCGTGGCTATTCGACCATGTTGGGCTATCATGGGGATGTTGAGAAGACCAAAGAGACGATCGGAGCTGACAACTGGCTGCATACGGGAGATCAGTTTGTGTTGGAGGCCGATGGCTATGGACGCATTGTGGGTCGCCTCAAGGATATGGTCATACGAGGAGGTGAAAATATATTCCCCAAAGAGGTCGAGGACTTTATCAATGCACATCCTCAGGTTGTTGAGGCTCATGTAAGTGTTTCTCTTGTATCCATAAATTCTTGAAAAGCTCAACATTGTTTTCCTTCCCTCGCCTTTTAGGTCATTGGCGTTCCCGATGAACGACTGGGTGAGGAACTTTGCGCCTATGTTCGCCTCGGAAGCGATGTCGATCCCAAGTCCTTTACCAATGAATCACTGCGTGCTTACTCCAAGGGTAAAATAGCCCACTTTAAGGTGCCACGCTATGTGGTGCCCATTGATGCATTCCCGAAAACCACCTCCGGCAAAATACAAAAGTTTATGCTGCTCAAACAATTTGAGGCAGATTTCCAGAAGCAGAAGAGCAAAACGCAAGCACTCGGAGCTTAAGTATTACCTGTTGTTATCCTTGTAAAGTTTTTAAATTGACTCAGCTAATTTTGGCGTTTCTGATTTCAAACTGCGGGGGGCTGGGGCGGAAAGGGTGTAATTAATAAATTCGTTTTTGAAACAATTACTATTTTATTTTTAGGTTTTGAAATTATTTAGCAAAAAAATATTATAGTTTTTGTTGCTGTTGTTGTTTTATGTTGTTTGAATTTTTCTCTCATTCCATCATTCATACTTTCTTATAGATATAGACACAATTTCTGATCATTAGCTGCTGTTGTTGTTGTTGTTGTTGTTTTTGTTGCTGCTGCTGCATCGGCTGGGCTCACACATAAAAAGTAACATATATTATATGCATATAGTAGTATCTGGGTAGTACTTAAGAATTAATGACAATGCTGCGTGTTATTTTTGCGTATTCTCTTAGATTTAGATACATTTACGGCTACATACGAGAGAGATACAGATACAGATACATACATAATATAATCAATGATAACAAATTAAAACTGTAAAGTTAACTAAATACTAAATGCTAAAAACTAATTTATAATTAGGCTATAAATTAGATTGATTAACCGACGATATTTTTTCTTTTTCTCAATTTAATCTGATGCTAAAAACTAGTTAATAAATTATGCTCAAAAAATCTGCACAAAAATAAACAAACGCACAAATTTAAATTAAAGCTCAAGTTCGAGGCTTTTGACAATTGTTCAATTTTAGTTGGGGCATTTCTAAGGTTGCTATTATAATTTTAAGGACATCAAGTGAGTTTTATATTTTTTTTTAGCTTTGCTTTTCCGTTTAAGCTTAAAGGGAAATATTTGAAGGCTAGACATATATATTTGGATTTTAGTTAAGATTTTGCATAGCATTATTCTTGATATATACGATATCCCGAGTTGCGGTTAGCATACTATTCTAAAAATGTGTGTGTGTGTGTGTTTATATATATTTGATATCGTATAGGTTTATAAGTTGAATGCAAATATATGTTTTGTATATTCATATTGCGCTTGAGCTAAATGCCTAACCGTTTAATACAATATTTTGTTTAGTATTACTGTTATAACCGGAAATCCACTCGGTATCGTATACTTTCTACTTTGAAACATTTTGCTGAAATAGTTTAAAGAGAGTTTGCTCTACTATTTTTATTTTACTGTTATATACTTTTTGCTCTTTTTCAAAACTTTTTTTTGTTGATATTTATCATAAAATGTGCTACACACAAACACTTTATGTTCTCTAATCAATCCATTAATTTATATATGTATATATATATATATATTTTAATTTCTCTTAAGACTGTGACGGATCCACTTGCTGTGTGTGTGTTAATATTTTATTTCCTTCTCGTTCTTAATTTAACATTTTTCTTTTTATCATAGCCCTTTGAATAATCATCATTTTGTAGAAATTTGTTGCCATTTAGCTTAAAAATTAAATTATTTACACGAAACTTTTTTTTACTTTAATTTTCTTGACTCGTTTATGCGCCAAGCTAAGCTTTTAGTTTAAGGTTTTCTTTTGTTTTATTTTGTTGTTTGCCCATTGAATTGTTCTACAAATCGATGCGCCGCCGCCTGACCCGCCAGCTTTAAAAGCTATCATCATCTTCATCCTCATCCCCTTCATCATCGTAAACATCTTCGTCTGCCTCTTCATCGTCACCCACAATTAGCTCCTCCTGTTGGGCATCCTCTTGCATCTCATAAGCCTCTTCGGCTGCCTCGGCAATCTGCTCGATGACAGCCCGCTCTTCATAGCCCACATCCTCATCGTGTATTGGTGGCTGTCATGCCACATCCGCATCCGCTGCATCCTCTGACCAGCTAACCTCCATGGGTGTTCCGTTCAGGCTGTTACTAGCACCATTTACCTGTTCCAGCATCAAGGCCTCCTCAATGGACATTCTCGATGGTTGTTTCTGTCGCTTGGAGAGCGTACAACCTGCTGCTGAAGCTGTGCTCGAAGCGGATGAACTGCGCATATCCTCGGACGAGGCAGAGCAGCTCTCATCTTCCGAATTGGCGCCAGAGACCATTGCCTCGCCAGCCGACTCTTGGATTTCCTGGAACTTCTTGAGCGCCTTGGGATATGCATCAACGCAGGACATTAACTTCATTGTGGAGCTACGCGGACGCAGCTCAACAGCTGGAGCCGATTGTGGAGCAGGTTGTGGTGAACTGGCAGTCAATTCATTTACATGCCAATCGGGCAACGCCAGCTCAGAGCTCTGACGATGCTTTGACGGATGCGCATCCTTGATGCATACCGATTGAGAGCGTGCACGGCACAGAGGACGTGGTGATTCCGGCTCCTGATGATTATTGCTATTGCTGCGCAGCAATGCTGTCGCCGACATGCTTTGCGAAAGTGGATTGGGTCCATGACCATGTCCATTGCTGCTGCTGCTGCTACTGCTTGCAGCATTGGCGCTCAGTGAGAGCAACTGTTGCTGACGACGTTGTGTTGGACTCCTTTCACTGTTGCTCCTAAGAGATCCGGCACGGCGCACTAGTTTTGAGGCAGCCACTTGTGGTGTCTCATCATCCATTTCGAGAACCCAGCTAACGGAATCGTTGCGTTCAATGACGCCCTTAATAACTGGTGATGTTGGCGGCGATGTATTATTCAATGAGGTGGAATTGCTGCGACTGTAAGAGGAATTCTGTGACAGGTCATACAACTGTGCTTGCACCAGTTGCAACTGCTCTGAACGCTGCTTTAGATGATACTGCAGCTCCTCCTTGTCGCAGGTGAGACGCTTGCGTTTAATATTCTCATGATTGAAGGCTTTCTGCATCTCCTCCATTTGTCGCTGGGTTTCCCTGAGAAAATTAGATTTTTATTAGTAAAATATTTATGGGATTATTTTCGTTTTTAAGTTTTAAATACTTACTTCTCCTTTTCGGTTTTAGCCTCTAGTTCTGTGCGCAGCATTTCATTCTGTGCCACCAGCAATGTGACACGATTACTCAAACCACGCTGCTCATCGTTCTCACGCTGCAGTTCGGCATTCTGTTTGGACAACGTTGAGATTTCGGCCTGCTTCAGTTCGAGAACACACCTCAAACTGTCTGCCTCGCTGGTAAGACGAGTCAGTTCAGCATTGGTATCTGACTGGCTGCTGTTGTGGCTGTGGCTGTTGCTGTTGCTATTGCCACTGCGACGATGGGAGGAGCAGCGTAGGACACTGATCTCGTCTTGCGACAGAGCCAGGCGATCGCGTAGATCACGTTCATTATGCTCATTGCTGGCACGCAAAGTTTGCAGTTCCTTGGTTAGAGATTTTATTTGATTCTGCAACTCTTCTTCGCGTTGTGCGGCGGCATTCAAGCGTGTGGCATGTTTGTTCTCATTTTGGATGAGTTTCTCGTGCAACTGCTGCTCCTGAGCCTCTTGATCCTGCAGACGTGTTTGCAACTGCAACACCTGCTGCTCGGCAATGTTCAACTGTTGCTGCTTGTGACGCAACTGATGTGCAACTTCCTGATGGTACGATTGCAACGCCTGCTTCTTCTCCTCATCCTTGGCCAGCAGCTGGGACTCAAAGTCACGAAAACGTTCCTTGCCAATCATTTGCATCTCTTGCACTTTTTCTTGAGCTGTAAGTAAAGTTAAGAATTGATTTTAGTACATGGTTTTTGACAAAGTTCAATTTCCTTTATAATTCTTACCTTGTTGCAATTCACTGCGCTGTTGATGTTCCCTTTCCTGCTGACGTTGCGTCCACTCGATATCTTTTTTGTGTAGCTGCTGTTGCAACTCCTCGCAGCTCTTTTGTGTCTGCTGCAACAAGGCAATAGTTTCCTCTAGCTTTGTTTTTGCTTTATTCTCCTGGCAGCTCTGCATATCCATCTGCAAGAAAGTTATACAAATTTAAGTAGAGGTTTGTATGGATTTTGCTACCTGCCACATTATTATATGCTACGTCTATTTGAAGTGTTTTTATGTGTGTGTGTCTGTGTTTGGTAATTGTTCCAACGAATGGTTTTACGATGGGAAGTTTCCAGACATCATAAAATTGAGGAAATCTTAGTTTATGACTGAGTAAAGCGAGCGAAAAACGTAGCCGAAAGGTTCTATTTTTTAAGCGTTTTTTAAACACATTTTAATTATTGTGTTATGTAGAAATTATGGAAACCCCCACAAATAAAACTTTCTAAAGCAGAGATTTTCGTAAAAAAGCTTTATCCATGGATAAAACCTGTAAATATGCCTTACTAAGCGAAGCTCAATTGAAATATGGATCTTATTTTACCTGTTGCTGTTCGTTGTGCACTTTTATAATATTATCCATTTCAAAACAGAAACTGTTTTCATTTTTTGGTGTGCCTGGCACTGTCCAGTTGATCAAATCAAAATCCATTGTTTCGGAAGCCAACGTTTCGTTGGTAAACACAAAATTTTCAAACATATTTCTGTTCTTACACACGTGTTGAACACGACGAATACTTGTAGTAGACTGCGAAGACACAGGACACGACAACTGCTTTTATAGGTGACAGGTAGACAGGCAGGCAGGAGGGAGATCAGGCAAAAGTACCAGCCAGGTCAAAAAGAAGAGAACAATATTTACAAAGGATTTTGCGAACGATGTACATATGCGCTAAAGGCAAGAAAACCCTTTTCTCGTTAGCTCCAGTTGTAAGAATAAGACAGAAAAAAAACCAATATTAACTAAATCTATATGGGTGTTGCCCTCGGTGGACCGAGAGGCGTTTTTGGCTGCTTGGTCAACGCCTTGTAGCAAAAATCTTCTAGAAGTCTAAGCAACAGCCTAGGTGAATTTCACGTCATGTGGTTTCGGATCATATCAAAAATGTTACTCAAAATTAGTCACAGTTTTTAGAATTAGTCTTTGCTTGTTTAAATCTTTCGTTTTTGGGGCGTCCCTCGATGGGTGTCTCAATGCACTTCAATTGTGCTAGCCTCTCTAACTTTTGTTGCTACATTTTGGGTGTAAGCGTGTCGAAAATTGAGCGCAAAATGAATTTTTCAAAGTATTCGATATCAAATTTGAATGGCTCTCGTTTAAATGGAAACGAAAGGCGCTTGAAAATAAAATTACCCATTTACAAGAGTTTTAATTAGCTAAGGTTAAGATGTTTCTTATGAGGATGTGGAGAGGAGCTGTATGGAAGATGTCGTGAATGTTTTTGTAGAAGTTAGTCACATACAGGATCTTTTCTGGCTTCTGTCAGTTTTTATCAAGTCAATCGCAAGCTTTTCTTTCTAACTATTGACAGTTTTCCAGTCGAGTCTTTGGTCTCGCCTAACTCGAGTTCCTTCCTAGTCTACTTTAAGCCCTCATCACACGCAGTTGATAATCGATTGCCGTCCAAGACAAGAGTTGATCTCCACAAATTAGACTGTCCGACATTTAATTTCTATATACACGCCTTCGTCTTCAATTGCCTGTTGTCTCGTAATGAACAATTTGGCAAATGTCGTTACGTGTCTGGCGACTGCTTTTATGACTTTGTCTCTCCCGTTTCGAAGGCTACCTGAGAGTTGCTGAGTAATTAAAATTTTGACTCGTTAGCAAAAGACTTCACAGAACTTTAGTCCTTTTTCAAGAGACTTTAGTCTAAAGATTCGAATCTTAAACTTTTCGAGCATAATTTCTGCTTTGGCATTGACAAATTGACAGTTAGCGGCTTGCACATTTTACCATCAATAATAAAAACCAAGCTTACTATTTTCTAGGTCCTTATTATATCCTCGAGTGTCCTTGCACGAGTGCGTTTGTGTATTGTGACTGTGTTTTTCTGGTTTTCACACCATAACGTGAAATCTGAGTGGATCATCATATTTAAATAAATATTTATGTTGCAACGGCAGCAGCAGCAGCAAAGCAGCCGTTTAGGCTTTTGTTGGGAAAATAACAATTTTTCTTAAGTTGAGCAAGAAATCGAGAAATTCCATTGAAAAATTCCCAAAACTCGTATTGCATGTTATGTTATGAGTGCCACAACTGCATGCAACAAGTAACAATGCAAAAGGGAGATAGTAAAAGATTGCATATGGAACTTTTTGACCCTGTGTTGTGAACACCTTTCCAAGGGTTTAAGGAAAACAAGAAGATATTGTAAAAAAGTGAAGGTAATTTGAAAATATATTTTTTGTAAACGTTAGGGCATACAAAAGTGGGAATTATATCTCTTTAATGTGTTTTAGAATCTGATTTTATTTATTTATTAATTAACAGACGTTTAAATTTATTTCTATACTTTTCTCTGACTTTTATCTATATGCTTTTATTATTTCTACACTTCTAGTTTTATAAGATACGATTAAAGGACAACATGTTCTTTTTTCTATTGTAACAAGGGAAATTTGAGTTGTTAAGGCATAAATTTCCCTGCAAGTAGATTTGGTTCTTAGTTATCCTTCAGTTCATACTTAACTGATTTAATTTTAAGCTGTACAAAAGGGACAACAATATAAAATTGCATCTCTAACGCATTGTCTTGGGTATATCCTGCTTACAAGGATTTACGCAATTGTCACAGCATGTAAAAGAGGAATTTCTTTTCCTCTTCAACTTTCTTCTTCTCTTTTCATTTTCATAATATTCGCATGCAACTGCTTACATGATTCGCTACCTGTAGAAAAACCTATATACCTATCTATATACATTTGTGGTTGAGAAGTCAGCTGGCAAACAACATTATAAATCGATTTATAAACAATTTCAAACCCCGAAAAAAATATGCAAATGTCGAAATAATGTTTGTGGCGTATTTTTATGATCTTATGTTATTGATATTTAATAGAGGGCTCAGAAACATGGCAGGTCAACATGCAATCGATGATACAGGTAGAATGGTTGTTGTAGAAATCGATGAGGATTTTAGCGAGAAAATCTAATGAGTAAAAGCTGTAAGTTTTAAGTAAAGAAAAGATTCAATCGATCTATATTTTTAGTTAAAATATCACTTATTATTTGAAGTCTTCGTTTTTCTATTATTTCTATGATTCAGTTAATGTATCTATTTAATATTTGAAGATAGAAACGCATCGAATACAATTATTATCTAAGTATTCAAGTTTTAGCTACCAGGTAGTTTGAATTAAGTTAAAAATTGCTCGCTTTGCTGCTTTTATAGATCACGAAGCAAAGCAAACTGTTAAATCTCACACATGTGGCAAATAATTCAAAAATAAATCCAACACACTTTTAGAAACTGATAACAATTAATTGAATGCCAACGAAAAGAACTAAGAGCTGAGAGAAACTCACACTCTTTGAACAAAAGCAAAGGGTAGAGAGATGAGTATAGGGATTGAGATACATACATATGCATGGGAAGCATATTTCTCGGTTTTTAATTAGTGCAAATAGAACAAAAAGTGGTTTAAGGCTTAAAATTAGAGCCTGGAAATCCAGTATACGGATTCAGTTGGCTTAAGGGAAAACTGAAACAATTAAACAAAATTAGCTCAAATTTAAGCGCAGCTTAAGGCAAATTTCTCAAACCAGAAACTGACCAGCAGACCAGAAACTGACAGACAGACCTTTTGGCCAGCACATTTTGGCCTTTTATTAGAGCAGGTGAGACCTCTTTTGGCTTGGCGAAAGACAAAGGAATTCAGCAGCGCATAAAACACTGCAGAAAGTTTTTCCGCAAACTGCCTGACAGACAGGCTGAAACCTTTTGGAATGAAAACTCTACAAAACTCTTGGCTTTTGCCTGGCTGGCGCCTGTTTCCCTCTTAATCTCTTAGTCTTGTTACCCTCTCTGCTGTTTCTCCTCTTTTCAACTTGGCTTTGCTCCATTCAAGTTTAAATTCGCTCTTCTTTACTCACCTGCTTGGACATAAACTGCACCACAATGGCAAGTCCTGTCGTCTGACGTTGTCCTTGCTCCAGCCATTGGCTATTCGCCTCCAGGCATTTGGCCAAACGTTCATAGTTCAGATATCCGTTATCCATGTAACGCTTCAGGGCGGGATTATTGGTGACAATGTCCTCAACGGCAATGGGCTTCTGTTGTTGTTGTTGTTGAGTACCGTTGTGGACCTGTTGGGAGAGAGGGAGACAGAGACACCGATAGGAGAGAATGTTAAGAATTGAATATTGTAAATTCTTAAATATTTTGATATGATTTGAATATTTTTTCAACAATTCATTAAAGGGTTTAAGACCCTTTCACCTCACCTCATTTGTACTGGAAATTGAATTTGTTGCATTGAGTAAATTCGACTCCCCATTTTGCAGTTGTTTAGCTGTTTGTGGATTCAAATTCTCTTCCCGCTGGCAAAAATTTGGCTCAATGGAATTAATTTGCGGCTGCTGCTGCTGCTGTTCAGGTGTGTGGCTGCCACAACGTTTCACTTTGGGCGCCTTCTCTGTGGCACAGTTGCAACTGTTGTTATCGGCACCACAAATGCAGGGCAATTCATTATTACTGAGCGAAGAACGCTTTGAATCTCTGGGCGTTTGAGTGGCACTCGGAACAGTTGATAAAATGATCCCCAAGCTAAGTTCCTGCAATTCTGTTTGATCAACGCCAGAACGCAGCGATTCTGAAAAGAGAAAAGAAAGAAAAAAAGTTATGAATAATAATTTCTATCTAAAGAGAAGACAGTGAAAGTTGTTGGCTCATTAAACGATGATGAGTCAATTTGTTTAAAGTTGAGCTTAGTTCAGTCATTTGTACAGATATAAATAATTGCTGACAATAACAAAAAGCAAAAAACCGCAAAGAAATTACATGAGATCAAAGCTTAGGCAATGACAACAAGAAACAAGTTGATAGACAACAGAAAGGGAAAGCACAACAATATATGTTTGTCTCCATCAATTATAGATGTAAGTGGCAATGCCACGCCCCCGACAACAACAAGCAAGAGGGGTCAAAGTCCTACTGACAAAACAGACTAAAAGCCTCCTCATCAATAATGGACAAAAAACAACACCTCGGCCGTAAGAAAAAAAAGGTGAAAGACAGCTGTCAATTAGAGGCGATGGAAATATCTATCTACATCTCTCAACGATCCTCCATTCCAACGATTATTTTACACAATTTCCTTACACGAGCACGAGCCAATGGCTTTTTGGCCATGTTTGTGTGTGTTACCGCATCCAATTTATGGCTAAGTGCCAAACAAAATTGTCAACGCCAACCAGTACAACCTGTACAGGCAACGTAGCTGCACTTTAACAACACTTAAAGTCACAACATTTGTTTCTTTTCCTTCCTCAACGAAAACTAACAATCGTTAATCAATTTCTTTAACAATTTTCTCAATATGATTTATGAAAATGTAATTTCTTAATATGAAAATTGATTTTGCAATTTGTCATGTTGCACATGTTGGAGGCATACAAAAATAAAATAATTGCCTCAATCAAAAAATCTTTGCAATGCCATTTATTACTTTCTTGTAAGGTGTATAAAATTTTTATGATTTTTTAAGTGCTTTGCATTAATTATAGAGAAGTTGAGCTCATACATTGTTGCATTAAACAAATTTCATTTATTTGTCAAATTTACACGAAATTCATTCAGATTTTCATGTCATTAACTTTCTTGCATTTACACCTGCCAAAACCAAAACAAAGCTCCATACATTACCAAGCCAACACAACCTGGTCATAAATTAGCTGGCAGATGCCAAAAAGGAAAAAGGCAATCGTGTTGCATTAAATCAATTACTCAAATTGGTTGTCAATGAAGGCGCTGACAGTGGGCCAATTAAAGAAAACAGGCACTGGACAACGGGAAGACTTTATAAACAAAGCAGGAAAATTTCATACACATGGAAAACTGATAACTGTTCAAAGACATTACAAATTTATTAGTTCCATTGAAGAAATGTTAAGTAGGCGATGGGGGAACGATATTTTAAGGTTTATCCCAACTTTGCCATTCACAAAAAGGCAATTAACAATTACGAATAAGAAGCCGACCTTGTGCCTTTCGAACATGGAACAAATGGCACACCTGATGTGAAAATATCAAGAATCTCGAGAATCGCAAGCGTCGTGCGACACACGCCTTGAAGAAGAGAATTATTCGTTCTCTCGTTCTGACAATGTGAGGAGGCACACGACTCGGGCTCGTTTTGCTATTTAAGCAATTCTGAAATGGCAATTAGGCAATTAAATGGCATTAGTTACACGACAACATTTAATTGCTGAAGGCCAAGGCATCTACAAGAAAGCAAGACAGAATTTCCCAGCCGTTTAACGTTCTCATGCATCTAGATCTGCTTGCAACAAGTTGCTGACAGGATCGCAATGGGCGGCGAGCAAAAAAAAAAGTAAAATGCCTGCTGTGCAAATTGTGCGTGTGAAACATTTTATGGCCTAGCTGCTAACCGACCACCTCAGTAGTTGTTCCTTCGTATAATGTCAATAGTTTGTATTTATTTCTTTCTATTTCGCATTAGTTTGCTTTTCACTAACTGTTTTACGACTTGTAAAGGAAAGACCCAGAAAAGCAGCCTGCTTCATTTAAAAGTACTATTTTTTCTAGTGTGAAAAGTGCAGGGTGTAGTTTTGACTGTGAACAAGTGGATTTTCCCAAGGGCTGTTTCTTTGTTGAACACGAAAATAATATAAGTTAGTTTCTAAAAAATAGAACTAAGGAAAGGGTTGGGGCTTATTGAATCGTTTTACTAATATCTTAGGTTAAGATAGATTAAATTAATATTCGACTTTAAATGTTTAACATAATCATGGCTCATCCTAAGTTTATACCAGTTTCCTTGTTATATAGTTGTAAAGTTTATGCATTTACTACTCTATCAATATTTAGTTCTCTTGCTTATTTTGAAACTTTTTCATTGGTTGGCCAAGCTCATAATGACGGTTTTTAGGTAATTTTTGGGTTTTGGTTAAAAATGAACATGTGTTAGGGAAAACGCCTGCTGTCATTGTCGTCGTCACAGTCACACTGTGCCGCACTGTGGGCTGCAATGCTTAAATGCTGCCATTCAGCTGTCAAGCAAGTAACTGACCAACACACACACACACACATACACACGTTCGCACACTTGTCAAGGCACATAGAAAAATAATTGAAATTCCAAAACATCTTATTTGGCATTAGGCAGGCGAGTTTTGAGTTTTTGAGTGACTGAACTTCACTTGATGTATTCGCTGTTTCTCGCGCCGCATGTTGTTGTTGCTGTTGTTGTTTTGGCCACATTTGGAAAATGCAACCTGTCTTGGCCCAAATGGCGACCCACAAAACTGCAGGCAAACAAAACAAAAAACAAGTCCATTGCAAAAATGCCCGTAATTAAAAGCAGAAAAAACAAAACGCGAAATGAAAAAAAAACTAAGCTGCAAATTTGAAACACTGCAAAATGGCAACTGGCATTTCAATTAGTTGCGTTGCAAAACAACAACAGAAAACAGAACAGAAAAAAAAAACATCACTTGAAAATTCAAACGTCGGATTTTCTGTTTAATTTCCAGCGCATAAGAGAAGAGAGAGAGAGAGAGGGGAAGATTTTGGGTTGAAGAGGTGGTGGAGGGAGTCAAGCCTTTAACAGGCGGGGAGGTTTTTGTTAGTTTGTTGCCCTGTCCAGTTGCCTTTTTCATACACATATGTGTTTTAATTGCAATTTAACTGATGAGCGTTTAATGCCAGCGATAGAGAAAGAGAGAGAGAGAGAGAAAGAGAGAGAGTGTGTGAGGGTCAGTTGAAGAGTCGCCCATCAAAGCATTTACTGTGGGCGTCAATGACACAACCACAAAAATAACTCAAGTGGAATTAATTCAAATTGTTGGCAAAAATAAAATTTGTAAAAATATAATGAACATAACACATATATATATATATATATATAATATATATATATAATATATAAATTCCGCAGTTGGGAAACCTCAACTTAAGAGATTTAAAAAAATAATAACTAAGCTGACATCATAAGACTTTAAGCACCGTGTTCATATATGAGTTTTTGTGTATTTTGTTGTTAATTTGCATATTTGATGTGAAATTTGAATCAGGATTTTGATTTTAAGTTCGACCACATCACAAAAAACAAAGTGTCAATGCGAGTTCCACAGCAGCTAGCTTTGTGTCAATTAGTTACACCATAGAAACTTAAGTAGGATTGAAAAGTTACTCAACACTAGTTTTTCCTATAACTGGAATACCTTGTAATAAAAGGAAAATTTGTGTTTCTCAATATGAAATGTCACTAATAAATTTTCTAGAAATTTCAACCATTTTCAAAAACTTAAAAAAAATAAAGAACAGATACACAGATCATACAGGAAAAGACTTACAATATCAATCGTTTTTATCTCTAAAAATTCACCAGAAACTTTTTAGACAGCAAAAGAAAAGTTTAAATAGAAATCGTTTCTCAGTAAAGTTTCCAAAGTTTTAAGCTTTTGTTTTTTTGCGTCGCTTAATAAAATTTGTTTTTATGTTAAAAATAGAAAACGTTGCAAGTTTATAAACAATTTTTTAACAATTGTAAACAAACTGCTTACGAGTACGAATGAAATTAAAGGAAAGAAACCAATAAAAATGACCGCAGAAGCGGAAGAAGTTGTCAGGCAAACAGAAAGATAAACTCAATGAACAAATGTCTGTTGAATGTCAATCAAAAAAAGGAAGGAAAAAAAACGATAAGCAGAAGGTGGATAGATTTGAATTTATGATGGCTTCAAGAAAGACAAGCCAATGAGTGAATATTTAGTTATTGATGAAAGACTGAAACATCTGGCAGAAAGGGAAACATATTCTTAAAGCATTTAACGTTTTGTAATTACTTTTGGCGGCACTGGACGAGGCGCACTTCAAGGTCGCAATGTCCCCCTCATTCTCTTTGGCCCCATCACTTTTAAATACGTCGACTATTTCTATTTTGTTTTTTCTTATCTGGTTTTTGGCACAAGTTCTAATGGTTATTTTTAGATAAGTTGGGAACGCGTCTCGCTTCTCTGTTTACAATTTAACGTTGTGTATTTTCACTTTATTTGGCACAATAAACCGTTCGAGACAAATTTAAGTCAAACACAAATATGAACATATGTATATATACATCTATATGAACTTGTGTACAATAATATAGTACATACATATATATTTTCTTTGTATTTTGCGGTTGGCAGAACACAAAAAAAAAACGTCATATGCAAAAAAATATAATGAATACTGCAAAATCCAGATTAAAGGGGTTCATTTCAATCATATAGAATTTAGTGACGCTTTGGATTTTTTAATCAATAAATTAAAACAAAGAAAGAATTAAAAATTTACATTTTTTTTCATATTCTAAACATAATTATTCCTTTTTGTGGTTTTGGTTAAAGATATTCTTCAAGCTCCACAAATAATATATTAAATAACATTTCCTATTTACCAATAAATTAGCTGAATAAGCTTTTGTGGCTTTTAATTTTGTGGTTTCCTACAACAACAAAAAATCGTATGCAATTTGTTTATATTCTAATTTCAAAACAACGCCCATATACCCGCATACTTTTCGTATAGAGTATCCAAGCAAATGCAAAAATAATGTTCAAATATGTAGGCTTGACAAACATACTTATGACCAAAGTATATAGATACATAAGTTTATGTACACACACATACATATACTAGACTAACTTGTCATTTGTTTGTTTTGCGGCCAGCTCTAGGTCAGAGCTCATAATACTTTTACTAAGTTCTATTTCTGTTTTAGGGAATTCATTTTTGATGCCAGTCTTTGTTGATAGACATTAGCGGCTGCATTTTTATTAATTGCTGAGGAAAATTTCACCTTGAATATGTTCGAATATATTTTTTTTTTTTAAATGTTTGAAAATGTCAAGAGCTTACCGCCAATGCCCTCGTCCTCAACACTTTCCTCATAATCAAAGTTAATTAAATTTGTTGATTCGCCACTTTCACACATTTTTACAACATTGCGATAACCGACAAGTGATAACAACTTGCTGAGCACTTTTTCTTTAGTATTTGCATATTAGTTTGGCAATTTCTTGCACATTTCGCTACAGCAAACCATATTGAGATCACAACAACACTTCCAAAGTTCTAAACATAAACTGTTGAATAAATTTCAATATGAAAACAAAAAAAGCGCGCACTTTGCGTTGGACATTTTGCTTGGTCAGTTGCCGTTCGCTAATTGCGACAGTCAACTCACCACTGTGCGTATGCCAAGCGACACAGCGGCTAAGTGTGGTGAATATGCACGATCGTTGAGTTTTCATGTTCATGTTCGTTAATATATGCGACGACATCGTGCGGCATTCGTGCTGTGCATTCACAAACCAAACTAACTATGCGCCTAATTAGTGCCGAGAGCGACAATAATGTGAGACAGACAACGTGACGTCAGCTTTGCAAAAGCTTGCGTGGCGAGAGAGATAGAAAGAGAGAGAGAGGCGACAATTGCAGTTGACAAGCGTTGAGTGCGCTTCGTTCAGTCTTTTGGTGTGAGGTCGTTCAATGGGTCACTTAATAGCTGTAGCAGCGATGGTGGAGGAGGTGGCGGTGGGGGTTAATATATAGCAATCTTAATTAATTTTATGTGACACCGGGCAAGTACCGTGGTCTAACAACATGCTTAACTTGTAATACAATTTGAATTTCTTAAAAAAAACAAATTGCTCAAAGTTGGATTTTGTTAACAAAAATGTTAAAGAAAATAAACAAATAGGTGAATAAAAAATAAATGTTAAACTACCCACATTTGAAACCACTGTGCACTGTGCACTGGACAACTAAAGCGTCCATCATAAGGGAAATGTGTTGCCAAAAAATCAAGCACACTGGAAAGTGGCATCTAATTAATGAGTGCCAAGAACATAAATCAAATTTTAATCGCCTCAAATCATAGCAGAGGCAATAAAGCAGCTGTGTAGTAGTCCGTCCCCCATTAAGAGGGTCTCGCTTTTTATTTAGTTATTTCGGCGTAGGCGTCAAGTGTTAAGTTTAAATTGCCTCTGCCACGCAACACTCAAGCAACAATAACAAACACATACATATAGAGGCTTGGCCTAGTGAACTTGTCAACAAGTGTTAATTGCGACAGCGATAATAAAAAAAGAAACATAAGAAACCATAAACCAAATTCGTTTGTGCGTAAATCAATGGCAGAAAGTTGGCAAGTCAAATGGGAAAAGGGAAAACTAACATAAAATAAAGGCGAACAAAGAAAAGAAAGAAAAGAAATAGCCCGCAGGCAGGCAAAAAAGTTGGCAACGAAGCGAAACCAAGCCAACGGCATATGAAAATAATCCAGTAAAAAACAAGATAGTACAACACCCACCAAGTGAATGTAGGGAAATAAAACACAAAAGTCGGGAAATAAACTAATTTATGCGATAAGCAATTAGCAACAAGTATAAAAGAAAGCTTATTAAACGCGAATTATGCAGGAAAATGTTTTTCTAAAAAACTTTCAAACTTCAACAAATTATTGGCATTTGGCATAAACTAAAACTTCTTTTTTTCGAACCTTATTTTCCCTGTCTAAAAAAAGCGTATACTTAATATTGACCTATTCATATTTCTTCATTTGTTTCGACACTTGGCCCACTTAAGCAATTATTCATGACTATCTAAAATCGATTAATAGCTCATAAGCCAAACAAACGTGCAGAAACTCTTTTTGTTTGTGGCACACGACCTTAATTATGGCCTGTCTGACAGACTCTGGTAAAAACTGATTTGGCTAAAATGACTTGCATTCAGTTTTAAGGTAAAGACTCGCATGTAAAACGATAAGTAAACAAGTTCAATGCAAATGGCACACAAACAACAACAAAAAATATTGTAAGAAATGTGCCATCAGCAACATTTAAAACCGATTTGCTTATCTTTAGACGCCTTAGCATGCAAATTGCGCATACGCCCCGTGTATATATTAGTATAAAATAAATATATGTATAGTGCATACTAATAATATCTGCCACATGCAACAACAACCGGCAACAAACTGGCACTTTGGCCACATTGGCTGTCGGCCAAAAACGCTACTCGAGACAGAAAGGCGGTTATCAATCAATTCAATTGTTATACCCTGTAACCATTGAATAAAATTGATTAAGAAGGTTGTTATGAAGAAATGATTTTAAGTTAAGATATTTGTTTTTGCTTAAGTTATCAAAACAGATTTTGATTAAGTGAAAAACGATATATTTAAGATTTTACAACCATTGGATAAAACTTCCCTTATGTAATAACATATTTTTGGCTCAAGGTTTTTTCGCTTTTTGATTTTTACAAACGCACAAATATATATTCTAAGTCTTACAGGGAATATTCCTAGTCTGTCAATCATAATTGACTTTGTTTGCAACTACTGCAAGCAGAGTGTGCAACAATTTGTTGCGCTTTGCTGAACAATATAAAGTAGTAGTCTATGGGGCCAGACCAACAAACTTGGCCAGCAACATGGCTTGCTTGCTTTTGGCCATTAGCTTTTTTTCCGTTACGTCGCCTGCACTTGACTCCATTAGTGGCAGGCCGACTGGCTGACTGGCAGACATGCTGGAGGCGCCACAGCATGCGGTCACAGTTTGTTAATTCACAGTGAGTACCGTTAATTAAAGCGCAGCGCAGCGCAGTGATTTAATTATGGTTTATTTCATTATGAATTTATTAATTAATTGATTTGTGAGCTTCAGAAAAAATTCGGGGAATTTTAAAAGCAAAACACACTTCAAAAACACTTAAGCGAGCACGCAATGATGGCATCTGTGTAGGAAATTACTACACGACTAACAAATACCCTAAACAACATATACTCTTATAACGCCTACTTGCTAGTCTTAGCAGCACTGTAAACAAGCAGTGTGTGCTTGCCAAACAGTTTGACAGCAACTGATTTCGTGCGCATGTTCTATGCTAAACGCACTCTCTGGCTTTCTCTTTCTCTCTGACTCTTGCTGTCAACTGTGCTCACTGAACAATAAGTGTCAGTGTGTCAAAAAAACACACACTTACATATACATGTGTACCTATGCAAAAGCACATTATGCAATTCCTTATGCTGACAAACGCCGAACGTGCGCAAGCGAGAGAGAAAGTGACTGTCTGTCTGACTGAGTGAGAGAGCAAGTGAGAAAGTTTCGTTCATATGTTCTACTACTACAACCGCTGCTGCTGCTGCTTCTTCCTCACCGCTTTCGTTTACTTTTGTTATTGCTGTAACCCAAAACAACTGCAGTTGGGGTAGTCTGACAACAGGATGACTCATCGCTGACTATGTTAAGCGGGGGCGGGGTAGGCGTAGAAAATAATAAGCTTGACAACCAACATGCTACATTCTGTGAGTAAAATATGCTCTCGCACTTGTCCGTATTCCCTTACGCTCTCTTCTTCTTCTAATTGGTGTAAAAATGGCGTTCCCTTTGAACAGAGATGTTACTTTTAATAGCACAAAAATCAATAATGGTCCATTTGATGGCGCCGGCAGGCAGACAACGGGAAGTGTAGGGGGAAGGGGGGATGTGTGTTGCCTTTGTTTCTTGTTGCGCCTACAAAATGCAAACATGCGCAGAAGAACCACAAAAAAAAATATCATAAATAAACTAAGAAATTGCGCAGAAAACAAGGATCTATAAATAATCTTATGAAATCGATACGTAAATTCGATAAATCGATAGCACAAAAATACTTTAGAAAGTTAAATTAAGAAAAATGGTTTTATTGAGCATCGAAAACAATTCTCACATAATAATGTAGAGCAGATTGTTAACCTTTATATATGTATCTTTAAAGTTCTCACAGTCAAATGTCATTAATCAAAACTATCTCTAAATATCAACGGGGAAATTAACCAAAGACAAAGTTCTAACTTCGCCTCCAGCTCGAGAACAACAAAATTAACACAAATGACTTGCCGATTTTAGAAAAACAACATTTATAAATACGATTTGATAGAATAAAATACTTTTTTTTTGGGTTGTCACTAAAAACATCACAAAAGCACAAACAATCGGATTTGAAACGCGCCAAAAAGGCGAAAAATGACAACAAAGCGAAGTCTTAAGAATTATAAATAAGAGATAGAAGTAACAATAGTGGGAAAAAAGTGGATCATAAGTTGTATAACTACGCCAACGACTCAAGTGGAAATTTTTGGTAAGGCGGTTCGTTTGAAGTGAAGAACAGGAAATTGTGGTAATTTACCTTTAAAAAACAAGAACAAGATAAAAACATTAAACTTAATGTTTGAGCTATTAGATAACCGCTAAGTAGTTAGTATCTTGTACAAGTGTGGGTTTTGCCGTTAGCCATGTTTAGTTAAAGTTGTTAACGTAGTTGTTTTTATTGGGTTACTTCATGCTGCTGAAAGATCTTAACTCATTAATAGTTGGCTTGTTAACCGAAATAGCCGCTGGCCATAACTTACAATTGCTATTGTTCTATTGGTTGAGTTTTCAAGCGTAGTTGGCTAGGTTTCGAAAGCTTAAATGGGTCAAAAAGAGAGAGAGGGAGAGAGAGAGGTAGCAGAAGATGAACCCAAAGATAACATTTGTGAATAGACATCAACAATTAGATGCAAATAATTATTCATTCTTTGTATTCTTTCGAAAAGGTTAAGGCAAATCTTTATAAAAGGTTAAATGAGGTTTTTGAGATGACTTTCGAGTAAATCAACTAAGCTTGGCTTGTCGAGACAGGAAATAAAGTTAACTAGAATGAACCCAAACGCAATTTTCTAGTAAACGTCATTATTCAACACTTAAATATAATTAGAGCTTCTCTTTTCTTTTGAATGAACACAACCTATAACAGGGTATCTTTAGGGCAAGCACTTGCATACTCCTTTTTTGTACTAATTCGCTAGATAAACATATAAAGTCTCCATAAATTCAACAACTTATTTTCCTTAATTTTTCACAGGGTATTCGCGCAATTTGTACTTCTTTTCACTCAAAAAAAATTCATTGATTTTTCGCAAAAAAATCCTTTTTTTCTCTTTGCACTCACCGGCTGCAAGCCTTTTATCTGTTGTTGTTGTTGTGGTTGTTGATGTTGTTGTCTTTTGCCTGCGTGGCAAACGAAATGAATTCCATAGAAATGAGCTGGCCGATGTTGCAGCAGATTTGTGTTTTTGACTGTTGCTGCCACCGCTGCGTTGCATATCCATTTCTAGGCAGCTGCCCGAGGAGGTTGCAGCAGCTGTCAATTTTGTTGGTATCCTTGTGGCAGGCGGCAGTTTGCCAGCTTGTCCATAATTATTATTATTGTTGTTGTTGTTGTTCTTGTTGTTGGTGGTAAGCAACTTTTTGGCCGCTGCAACCGGCTGTGTTGTCGTTGCATAAATATGCTGTGCAGCTGCATTCAAGTTCTTGCCATATTTCATATCATTGGGATAATCCTTGTAACTGTATTTTTTAGCTTGGGCATTTTTATGATTTTTCAACATTTGACGAAACTCTTGAACATCCGCGACCGTTGGCAGTGAATACGTCGACGTCGACGTCGTTGTCGATTTGCGGTTCGCGTCCAAATTTTGTGCGGAGCCATAGAACAGCGATACAAACTCATTGAGGCCCATTTTTATTTTTTGCACAACAAAAGAGAGAACGTTGAAAGAGAGACAGGATCTGGCGCAGGCGCAATGCCAAGTATCTAATGATTGTCAAACTGTAAGTCAAACCACAAAAGTGTTATACACGCGCAACAGTCGTTAAGCTTTTATGCTCTCTTAGGCGGCTCTCCCCCAACACTCTCACTAATCAATCCACTCCAAACGATAATAACACAAGGCTCGACGCGCAACGTCTGTTTGTTTGAAAGCGCGACGCGCGACTAACTTCAAGCCAAAGGCGACGCCAGCCAACGCTAAAACTCAACAACGACAAAGTAACGGCGCGCAAAGCATAAACAACAATAACAACAACAACAACTGTAAAATACACATGCTTTAAACTTCAAAGCTTATGTGAAGAGAAATGTAAAAAAATAATAAAGTAAGTAAGTAAAACAACAAATCTAGCTAAATGCAAACAAATATACAAAATTATTAGCGCCGTTTGGATGAAAAGAAGGTGCGGTAATAAAATTAATTGTAATTTATAAAAAAAGCAGTAAATAATAAAAAAAAAAAGCAGTAAAACAAAAAAAGAAAACTTTAACAAGACAAAAATAAGTCAAAAAAGGCAAAGCAGACAGAAAACATGATTGCAAAATATTCAACCTGCATTAAATTGTTGGAAACGCAATTTTAATTCGTAAAAAATGTTAAAATTCTATCCCTGAAAATTCATCCAGAAACGGGTCAAAACTTTCAATGCCATAACTTCGGCAAAACTCAACCGATTATCAAAAGCAAGGGCTTAAAACTCATGATTTGGCATATAGATTAAACCTGCATTTAAATTTGGAAACGCGATTTTTAATCGAAATTCATGTTAAATACTATCCCTCAAATATACTTATATATATTTTTTTTATCATGCATTTCACTTGGCAAAAAAAACAGTAACAAAGATGTTGTTTTTTATTGTTTTTTGCCATTTCCCCCTTTCGCTAGATGAGATTTTTGGTTGTGGCTTATATGGAAAAAGCAAATAAGCTAAAAATAATAAAAAGGTTGACTGTAATTGTAGACATTGTCATTTTGTAAAGTCGTCGCCGTGACTTTCGCGTCACACTTGGCCAACAGCATTTTGTGTGGGAGAGGGTATAAAGGGTGGAGGGTAGTTAGAAAGACAAGTAGTTTTTGCTGTTTTTATGTTTGGGCCTGGCCATTGACTCGCAGCAAAGCAAGCAAACAGTTAAGATACAAAATTATAAATATAAATGCAGATCAGCTCCAGTTTTAAGCAAATTTTAATTATAATATCAAAAAAACACTTTAATTGAAATTCCTTGAATATATCAAAGTCAAAAAATTGATTTGAACTCTAAATCACCTTTTTGAAACAATATGTGACCCTAATTTGATTTTCTTAAAAAGATTATTATTGAATTTGGCAACTTTTTGCTGCTTGCATTTAATGAAATAATGAGCTTATACTCATTAATTATGGGAATCGAAATTGTTTCAAGTTTTATTGCACAACAGCCAGAAGAAAGAAATATGCAAATTATGAAAGTAAATCTAGCTCAAAGCAAAGACGAAGCTAAGATGCTCTAACGAATAGAGATTTGCAACATATTTCCATAATCTTATACAGTTTAAAAAAGTTCTCAAAAAAGAAATATGTAAATATATCTATAAATTATTTTAAGCCTTTGTTCAATAAAAGCTGCCAAACCCTATCAAACACTCATAACACCCTTTCCATCATATCGTAACCATACCAATCACAATCAGCATAAGCACGAATAGCGTGCCGGATATTACTTATAAGACTTATGTTTTGTATGTATTTTTGATGTTTGCATTTTTGTAATTGCAAATTGAAAGTACAATTACACAGAAATTGTACCTTTTTATTATTACCTTATATAACAATAAAAATAATCAGACAATAGCTACACTATTTTGAAAGTGTCCAAAATTGCGCTGTTCTTCTCCCTTTCTCCCCTTCCGAAACCCCATGCGGTTTTTTCTTTAACTCGCGCGTATTGCGTACTTTTTTTTTAAGTTGACTTGGCAATTTTCCCACCTTTTTTGATTGAGATAAAATATTACAAAAAATTAGTAAAATAAAAAAAACTAACGTCATTCTCACGCTGTCCCGTTAAATATTCAAAAATTGAATTGCAAATAATATACCTCATGCCTCTGCCTTCACAACCTTTCCCTCCGCCTTCGCCTAACAATTCACTTTGGTTTACTAAGCAATTTATGCAATCGGCTTGGCTTTTTGGTTATTTGGAGATTGGGTTTTGGGATTTTGTTTTATTTTTACCTCTTGCGGCTTTTGAGCCAAAGGTTTTTGTGTGCAAATATGAAGAAGAGGAAGAAGAAAAAACTCTGCTTTTGCATGTTTTATTTATTTTGATTTGTCATGCCAATTAAGCTTGTGAAATATTTGTGCTGATGTCTCAGTTTTCCCTTTATAATGACAGAGCTAATAAAAAAAAACTAAGTAAAAGTCAGCTACCTAAGAAATATGTTTATTTGCAGTTAAATGAGAGAATTCTTTTAATGTGAAAACTGGTTAATTGATTTTTAATTTTGTAGCTTCTATTGTGGCAGACTTTATAAAAATATAGACTGAAGAGCTGGTAACAAACGGCGATGTTCAGTTCGATTTAAAGCTTTTGTTACTTTTCTATTAATTGTCTTAAAGTACGACTTCATATCTCTTTAAAGAGGTTCTTAGTATTTGTTGTACCCTTAAAATAATAATCATTAAAGTTTCAACGTTCAATTAAATTTAACAAAAAAATTGTCAGGCAAAGTAATTTAAAAAAAAAACATCAACACAGTAATCGATAAGTTTCGATAAGTTTATTCATAAGTAAAGGCATTCCATTAACAATTTCTCCAGCACATAAACGTAAATTGCTTGTCATTAACAGTTGAGGATGAAATTGGACAAACAATTTGCAAATTTATGGTCACATTACGCATTTTGTGTAAAATGAATAAAGTTTTATTGCTCGATGACGATTGATAATTACACGATTTGTTATACTCGATACCGAAGGTAAAGAGTATATTGAGTTTGTGCAATGTCCGTCATGGTGTCCGTCCGTCTGTCCGTCTGTCCGTCTGTCCGTCTGTCCGTCTGTCCGTCTGTCCGTCTGTATGTGTCCAATTTTTTCCACACCCTTCAAGCTAGAGACTTGAAACTTTCCAATTATCTTTATCTATGGGATAGTAAATTAAAGTGTCAAGATGGGGGTTCTACGATAACTGGGGGGCTGGCAAATCGATAAATTCGATAACTCAAAACCGATAAATCCACATATTTCGCACATCCTTACAGCTAGAACTACCAAATTTGGTAAGAAGATCGCTACTAGCAACCCCCAAAAAACTGCATCAAAAATTTTGGAGCCACGCCCCCTATTCCCCCCCCAGCCCCCCGTTTTAAAATCAAAAAAGCCTATATCTCCCACAGTTTTTGAGCTATAGCCACCAAATTTGGTGCCAAGATAGGTGATGATGACCCCCAAAAACTGCATCAAAAGTTTGGATGCCACGCCCACCAATACTCCCCTAGCCGCCCCCCATCCGCCCCAACGCTTCGTCAAAAACGGGAATGCGTGTATCTTCTAGAGTTGTGATGCTAGAGCCACCAAATTTGGTAGGAAGATAGCTGGCAACGACCCCCCCCCAAAATCTGCATCAAAGTTTTGGAGCCACGCCCACCCATTCCGCCCCCCCTCCCCCCCCATTCGAAATCAGAAATGGCTATATCTCCCACAGTTTTTGAGCTAGAGCCACCAAATTTGGTACCAAGATAGGTGATGATGACCCCCAAAAACTGCATCAAAAACTTGGATGCCACGCCCACCGACACCTGCCCTAGCCGCCCCCATCCGCCCCAACGCTTCGTCAAAAACGGCAATGCGTGTATCTTCCAGATTTGTGGAGCTAGAGCCACCAAATTTGGTAGGAAGATAGCTGGCAACGACCCCCAAAGTTTTGGAGCCACGCCCACCCATTTCGCCCCCTTTCCCCACTTTTTACAAAATTTTAGCTTAGAGTCACCAAATTTGGTATGAAGATAGCAGACTTACATTCCAAAAAGATCTGCATCACAGAGCTGGATGCACGCACAAACGGCGCCCATGCCCCCTTTCCTCACTTTTTACAAACTTTGAGCTATAGTTACTAAATTTGGTATGAATATGGCAATTTACAGTCCAAAAGATCTGCATCAAAAATTTGGATGCCACGCCCACCATATTTCCCCAGCCCCCTTGTACCCCCTTTAAACAATAACTTAAAGCTAGAAGTTCACCTAAATTTGATAAATTGAAGATAGCAATTGACAAAAACTCAACACAGATCGATAGCATCAAAAATTTTGATGCCATAAGTAAAGGCCCCACCCCCTTTCCCTTAACAATTTCTCAAACTTTTAGCACTAAACGTCACCAATTCTTGTCAGTAATAGTTGAGGATGAAATCGGACAAACAATTTGCAAATTTATGGCCCCTCTGCATTCACGCATCTTTTTACCGGTTTTAATACTAAAGTTTGTATTACGAGTCGATTGAGCCGATTGATAACGTTTACACGATTTGTTTTTATTGTAACGCATGACGAGCAGAAAAAAAAGTAAAAGTTAATGAAAACTGAAAAACTGCTGCAAGAAAAAGGTGCGTGTCTGTAGGTTTCTTTAATTATTATTTGTCGGTCATTAACTCGTTTTGTTTTTTGCAAACGATGCGCTTGAGGTTTTTCTTTAAGAAAAGGGAGAGCGAGAGGAGAATTGTGTTTGAATTAGGGAGCAGCAGCGACAAATGTTTTGACACCACATACAATCAATTAATCGAATGAAAGCGTGAAAAATGGCAATAAAACATGAAAAGACACACGCGAAATCAATGAACTTCTGTATCTGTATTTGTATTTATGTATATACGAGTGTGTGTGTATGTATTTGTGGGCTATTAATAAAAACCGAGTGAAAACGAGATAATATTAAACGTTTAACCAACCAAATTGAGTTGGCGTGCTCAAGATTTTCTTTCATTTGCTTCTTCACTTTTTATCTTTTTTATAATTATACTACAAAGAAGTTAAATGACAACTTAATTGAATGCATTTCGCTTTGAAAGCAATAAATAACAATTTGTTTCAAGAAGCAGTGCAAGCAGTGTTGTTTTGTAGTGCTGTAAAGTGTTTCAAAGTATAGCCAGAGGGTTAGAAATGTTGGGAATAACGTTAGTAATTAATTTGAATAGGTCAATTAACCGCCAAACGGTTTTTAAGGATACAAAGTATAAATATATAAAACTTCTTACTTTTGAAACGGTTTTAATAAGATAGCTTTGATTGAAACAGTTAATATTTTATCTTTAAGGCGATACTCTTTAGTATCTGCAAGCTTAAAATTGTTTATAAACACATTTCTTATGTTAATTATAAGAAAAGAATAGCAAACCGATTAATTCTGACGTAAAGTCGCTTTAGATTAATTGTTGTGGGTGGGTTGCTGCATTGGCTAATCGCCACAAAAGTGGCTTGTGTCCCCACTTGAAGTCAAGGCTAGAAACATTTTACAAACAATTTAACTTTAATAAGCCAAAACAAGGCACAAGTACAACTAAACAGGCCGTAACTTTATAGAGGGGAAAGTGGGGGCAAGTGAAGCAAGCAGCTTGCACCACACACCAACACCTGCCCCACCCTCGAGTATTTTTAAAGCGCACACAACTCGTTGAACATCAAAGCATTAAGCGCGGCGAAATGTGCAACGTGCCGTTTTGTGTGCAACATAAACAACTTGGTTGACATTTTGTGGTGGAGCGGAGAGAGGGAATAAGAGGGGTTTAAGTAGTGGGTGCAGGGGTTTGTGGCAAAGTGTACTGCTGTGCTTCTGGGGCAGCATTATGTAGAACACGAATTGCCAGCGAGATTTATGAAGTACATAAGAGTTTTGGTTGTGTGTGTGTGCTTAGAAAGAGCTAAGTTTTCAAGTACTTTAAGAATATGTTTTTTGTTTTGCCAATACAGTATTTTTCACTTGCCAAAAAGTGTTGAGTTAGATAAGTTGAGTTGCTGTATTTTAATCTCCCCAATGTCTAATTAAACGCATTAATATTAATTACAAAACTCGAGCAACTTTAAGACAAAAAGCGTATTAAATGGTCCCAGGTGTTTCATTTTTGTGTGTGGCTGTGGGCCAAAAGTTTGTTAGCTG